>JANAVB010010797.1:3131883-3700794 GCA_029216955.1 Iris pallida | reverse complement strand
TGTGCCAACTCGGGCCCGCTGTTAGAATAGGTTTAGATTATATTTATTTAGGTTTTAGTTTATATTTATTAAACCCGATAAAACAATCCTATGTCCGACAGTTAGGGACACAGAGTCGCGTGTCCGTGCTAAGTACGACACGCACAGGCATAAAACTCGTGTCCAGACTTACCCTCGTGCTCGTCAGGACCGGCGAACCAATATGGTACACGACACGACACGCACGACACGTTTCGACACTGTTACTTACGTGTACAGCTTTGGGGGAGGGTTTTCGAAGGCGCTGGACGGCGGAGGAGCAACGTCGCGGTGGCGCTTGGGTGGCGATCGACTCAGCTTGTTGCGGCGAACCGATGGGTGGTGGATGGGGGTGATCGACGTCGGGGAGTTAGCGTTGGGGCTTAGCCGAGTTAGGGTTCCATCGAGGTTTGGGGAAGAAGAGGGCTGTTGTGGGCTCGATGTGGCGTGGGTTTGCTAGGGTTAGGGTTAGTCTGGGGTTTTGTTTTATAGGAAGAGGAGTTCGGTTGGGGCGTCGGGCTGGCCGAAAATGGCGGGACAGCTGACCGACGGTTGTTCGGGGGTAGGTGAGTACGTGGGGGAGGGGGGGTGACGGTCAAATTATAGTTGGGTCCCAGAGTTTTAGGTTTTGTTACAATTAGGTCCCCACCCTATAATAATGCAAAAGTAAATTTGCATAACTTAATTAAATAATTGAATTAATTACAAACTACTATTAAAAATTCTGAAAATTATAAAATGGTATTAAACATTTTAATAAATTACAAAATGGTATTTAGTTATTAAAACTCTCATTTAAAAATTATTTAAAAATTGTAGAAAAATTCCTAAAATCATAATAAAATATTTAAGGCTAAATATGACATTAAAATTAATTAACACTACTTAAATCGAAATTGAAAATCAGGGGCTGACATATGTCTCCGCCCAATGTTTGTATAAATGGCTATTTGATTATATCATTAAAACTTCATATTTGTGGATAAGATTTAGTTTGAGCATGGCTTTCTACATGTTACAGCTTACGTATACATACGAGCCTTTCATTTACTCGTATGTATACAGCTGGCATGATATGTATCTAGTCCCAAGTATGTTGGGACTGGGGCATTACATCTATTTCTCCAAGCCCTAACCCCATAAACTCCATTATTGGTGCTCTTCTTTCTTCAAAACTTGAGATTTCAAGGTTTTTTGGAGATTCTCTTCAATTCTACTTCATTATTTTAAGGTATAAACTCTTGTTCTCCATCTACTCTTTCATTATTATTCTTCATATCTTTGTCTTTACTTATCATATGGCTCATTGTAATGCCCCAGTCCCAAAATACGTGGGACCAGGTATATGATTACATGCCAGTAGTACTTCACCAATGGGCCAAGCTACACAACAAGCCCATTAGCGAAATACTTAAGCTCTAAATCATGATAACACCAAGAAATACAACACAGTCCACAGGTATACATCTAATCACGTCCACAGAGTCCACAAAGAGATCAAGAATAATAAGGAAATGTCTCAAATATCCAGCAATAAAAGTAATGAAGTCTATGCGGTAAAACATCCCGAAACCACAAAAACAGAAATAAAGTACAAATCAACTACAAGTCCGACGAAAAGAAAAGAAAATAATGTAGCAAGACTAAATATGATGATAACATGATCACGAAAAATCCTCTTGCACTATCTCGTCCTCCTGTGCCGGTACGCCTCCGGTCTCAGCTCCCGAACCGTAAACCTCCGGGTAGTCTTCAGCTTTGTCTAAGCCTGGGAAATAACCAGGTCCTCAGAGGACTAGCAAGGCATAATATACATGCCAAGGTACAGAAATAAAAAGAACTAAGGCAATCTATTGTATACGTCTATGTGTTTTGCAAGTGAGATACTTTTTTAGAATACCATACCACTTCCACTAAGGCTCACTAGCACCTCAGCAGGATATTGTCCCCAGTACCTGTGTCGTGGCACCAAGGACAATCAATTCTCGACAGTGATAATCCCTTACTCTACTACAGAGATAAAGGTCACTGAACAATGGGCCACACGACAATAGGTCTGATATTGTAGTTAAGTTCTTTCCAATCTCCATGTCTAGAATCTAGCAATGTCAAGTCTGTACAGTCATCTCGAAAGTAAAAGAAATACTAATAAGAAAATTTGGGATGCTAACACGAGGTCAATACCACGAATAGTCATGTAAATCTCGCATCATGAATGTGTCGGTGCCCTGTGGTCAATCGTGTCAATGGACACGTCAGTATGTACGTAATACCTAATGTCAATACTCGATGTCACTATCATCACATCGGCATCCGTCTATAAATGGATACTAAGTATAGACATCCTACGTCATGCAACGCTAAGAAAAACAAGACAGAAAAGAAAGATCTATAACGATGCAAGGCACGCTTGCCTGTAACTGCTGTCTACGGGTAGGCCTGACCAACTTCGGTGTACCTGTCGATCCTTCCAAGCTCACCTATAATAACACATTATATTTAATATTCTATATCAAAATACCATTCCTAAATTATATGAGTATCGACATCTCCTAGTTGCCATAATGTTGTTATGACACTGCATCTATTATATACATATGTAACAAAACCTCTCGTAAATACTTTACGATTATAATAAATAATATATTTAAATTTTAAAATTTATCAATAAATATTCTTATATTGCTATAATGCTATTTTCAATAGGAAAACCTTTCACAAGAGGTCTTATGTCAATGCCATATATGACTTCCTCAATTCGACACATTAATTTAGTCCCGAAACAACGATAAAATAAAATTACTAAATTCTATAAAAGTCCCTTAAATTATTTAAAATAGTACTTATAATGTTAAACCTTACACAACATAAAGTTTAATATGGATTCATGGAGTTTTGACAGTTTTGGACACAAGGAAAACAAAATTTTCGGAGTTCGGTGACACGACAAATGTCATAAAATTTTAAATAGCAAACTGATGCAAAACCTAACTTTCAGATATGCTTCAGAAAGGTATCGACGTCTAGATTCTAAATAAAAATATAAAAAATTATACATTGAACTTAGATAGGCAAAAGTGGCCTACAATAGAATTCGTCAGTTCTGGATACCCTGTCGTAGAATCAATGCCACGTACAAACCGCTTGGAACTAGAAGATCCGACGATTAAAGGTTGGAGTAGAAATACAAAGGTAACTCTCAGATTTGGTTTGAGGAGAAACGGATGAGAAAAAGTGGATAAAACATCTTCTACAAGTCGACTAACCTGCTGTGACGTTTCAGACTTTGATTCGACGTAGTTTTGGTCCAAGTAGCGCATCGTGTGTTTGCCATTGATTGTAAAAGTACCGAATAGTTTTATGGGAGGACTGAACTTAGACTCACAATACAAACTTGTTTGTACAAAAAAAGCCTAGGGACGAAAATCTAGGTACAGCAATCTAAGTACAATTGTTTATTTTTTATTCTGGGGAGTGACGATAGATGCTCGGGAAGGCGACGGCAGCCTTGCCTTACTCCTTGGAGGATCGGTATACAGCCTTGGCTCCTGTGACGAGATGGTTGGCGTTGATGAAGAAATGCTCTTCTTGCTCTCCTCGTATTGCCCTTCTGGCTTCTCTCTCTGGATTGATCTTTGTGGATTTCTTTCTGATTATGGGGGAGTGTGTCTCTTTGTATGTACGTATCTCTCTCTGACAGTATATCTTCACAAGGGAATGGCACCTTGCTATTTATAATAGTAGGAGCATCATTAGGGTTTACAATGATTGCCTCTTGGAGATGGCGGTGGCCTGTGGACTGGTCAATCTAGGCCATTCATTTTTGATTATGACGAATCTGAACCATTGAGTGTAGATTACACCAAATCTCATCAGCAATTAATGCTGATTAGAATAAATCTTCCTCATAATGATCTTCTGATGTCTGTGAATAAATTATATTTATTCTCCTGCCACGTGTCCCAGATTATTGGGATTTGACCCAATCTTTGATTGCAATAAATCTGAGAAATTGATCAGCTTAGGACACGTGTCCTAGAAGCCACTGGGGGGATCTGAACCGCATGACGAGTGAGCCGCATATGATTTTGGGCCGCATATGGTTAGGGCCACGTGTCAGGGCTGCCTGGGTAGTGGCCCTCCCTCGAGCCTTTGAACCACATGGAGGTGATCATTGCGAGCCGCATAGGGATACATCCGCCTGAGCCGTATAGAAATGGTCCTCTGGAACCGCATGGGAAGGCCTCTGCTTGAGCCGCATGAGGCTGTCTCGGCCTGAGCCGCATAGGACGACTTTATTTTGAACCGCATGAGAAGTCTTTGCTCGATCCGCATGAGGCTGGCTCGGCCTGAGCCGCATAGGACGGCTTCATTCTGGACCGCATGAGAAGTCTTTGCTCGAGCTGCATACGAACGCCCACGTGGCAAGGCCACGTGGCATTTATGGCTCTCGGGGGATTTGTGTCAGAGATCTCTTTCTCTTCCCTAGAAGTCTGTCATTATGACAGAGTCATAATTACTTCTTTTTGTGTCAGGGCTGTCACTTTTTCAGAGTTTTCAGCCGTCAAAACAATTAATGCGAGAGGGCAGAGGAGAGGACTGTTCTGCCACATGTCTTCTGAGCCGCATGGGATGTCTTGGGCCGCATAGTCCCTTATGCTGCATGACTCTCTGAGCCGCATGGGCTTTCTGAGCCGCATGGGGTTCCTTGGCCGCATGGGTCATTTTCTTTAATATTTTCCATGCTTCTACAAGACCCCCTTCAAAGTTTTCAATTTCCAAAATTGAAATACTTTGAATAAGAAGCATGGTCGTATTCTTCTGGCCGCATATGAAACCCTGACCGCATAGAGATCTTGGCCACATAGATTGTTCAGCCGCGTAGGTGGTTCAGCCGCATAGAACTTTTGGCCACATCATCGTTGTCACGTATGGCAATCCTTTGCATTAAATGCTTGTTTGATTCGCTGTCAGTTTTAAAGGCCACTTTTGGTGCGGGATCCGAGGAGATTGGCCTCCATTTTCGGCGGCTCATTTTGATAACTGAAGAGTCGGTCTGCGTGTACACACGGGGATCGAAACGCTTCACTCTTGTTTATAAATATGGATGAGTTTGGCCGAAGGGACTTCTTTACCTTTCTTTCATTCACTCTTTTGTTGTCTCCTCTTCCTTATCTTCTTTTTCCGACCGTCGAAGCAAATGGCTCCTAAGTCTTCCAAAGTTGTCTCCGCCGCGCGAAGGGCAAGAAGGTGACGTCTTTGTCGGCCGTCGAGCCCGAAGCGCCTGGAGTTCCCTTTGATGTTCGTCCTGCTTTCAATGGTAAGGGTTGTATTTGAATCTTGAGAACCCATGGCTCTGTTGCATATTATGCACAAGCCTCCACCCAAGTTGATGGTAGAGCCGCATATGCTGTATGGGCCGTATGACCTTCTCATACCCGAGCCGCATAGAAAATATCCCATGTTTGAACCGCATGAGAAGGATTTGAGTCTCTAGATAAAAACCGTATAAAGTCTCCTCGGAGCCGCATATGTTTCTAGCAGGCTGAACCGCATGGCATTTTGCGCCGCATGAGCTCTTCTGTTAGAACCGCGTATATTCAACTGATCCGCATAAGCTATCGAGCTAGTGTCATATGAACTCCCATCTGATTTGGGCCACATGAGACTGTGTTGACCCGAACCGCATAGGCTTCCTCGAAACCGCATCTCCTGAGGCCCAATTGGAATGGAGCCGCATAAGGCTTCGTTGACCCGAACCACATAGGCTCGTGGAAGCTTCTTTATTCAGTGATTTTTTGCTTTAACCATCTTTTTAATCTTGTTTCTCTTTGTCCTTTTTTCAGTGAACCTCCCAACCAACCCAGCAGGAGAGCTTCTTGTGGGTTCAGCTCAGTTCGTCGTGGGCGTGCGGCTTGATGACTTAATCCGTCGTATAGTGGATCAGCTTCCCACTAATGAACCTAGGGAGAGAGTGGCTGCCATTAATAACCAACCTTTCCACTTTTTTTGTTCAATGATGAATTCGGAGAAGCTGGATGGAGAATATCTGAAACTGGCTTTTCTCTTTGGGGACGCTTTTTCCATAAAGAACTCCCGATTGCTGGATGTTTCGAAGCACTGGGATTTTTCTGTAGACGGAGTAGAGATTCATATCCCCGAGATGGAGCGGCATTATCCTCTCTTGTCATGACCCGCACCCTAGAGTTAGGGCACGAGAACGTAACAACGCCCAGCCTACGCCACAGTGTCGACAGTAGAACGCTGTCCTAGGTCTCAATGCATCTAACAGTATAAGACTAAACAGTTTATACTCCCCGAATGGGGGTGACATAGCAGAATGTAAACTCAATCACATCTAAGGTAGAGCATAAAGGAAGATAGATAAAACATGAAATCGAAAAGAGATACAACAGATAGAAGTCTAAGTGTCTAAGATACAAACTCAGAATACATCTCAAAACCCAAATACAGTAATCCATAAATACAACTCAAGATGACTGAAATAAACTATAAGCAAAAACCCTAGCTATCTATGCAACCTCTACTGTCTCCTCTAGGCTAGCAGGCAACCTCCAGGCTATCTGTCAAATTTATCAACAGGTCCAGTCAGGACAGGAGCGAGCACATATCTCTCAAACAGTTCATAGCAGGTTAGGAGTACAAATCATGCAATAGAGTAAAATACAGGAAGTTCTGAATGGAAGTACGAGTAAATATGAGATATTTTGTAACTGAAAGTAAATACATGATAGTAGAGACTGTAAGTGGCTACATAATTTAGAGCACAATATGGTTATGTAAACGGCTTAGGGGCACATGAATACAAATAAGGAGGCACATGAATACAGCTACTGGGGATAGTGTTCACATAACCAATTCTACTCACTCCACCCCAATCAATACACAAGGATCCATTCAAGTTACGTTATAAGCACATAAATACAGCTAAGATACGTGAACTCATGTAATGAGTAGTACATGAGGTACATGATAAAGCACATGAAAGCACATGAAGCACATGAAAGCACATGAGAACATGTAAAACATGAACTAGTACGAGTATAAGGAGTACCTGATGCATATGATACATGAACATGAAATACCCGATGCACCCGTAGAGGGATAACATCTCAGGAAAGGATCCATATAGTACTAATCCGTAAAGATACGTGTCAGCATCAAGTAAAGTAATCTAGAGCAAGAGTATAGTCCAGACAAGTATGAAAAGATCAGAGAATGTACTTGCCTGATATCTGAATGTCCAAGGTAAAGATACTGTCCGAGGAGAGGTGTCTGGTTCCTAATTAGAACAGCACAAGTCACAACATGTCCAGAAGGGTACTATAAAGAACTACAATGTATTCTACATGAATCTAGGTCAAACTAGGCCAAAGTCAACCCTTGGTCAACTCTGGTCAACTACACTAGTCAAACTAGGTCAAACTAGGTCATGTCCTAACCCAGCAAGTCTTACTAGGCCTAACCAAGACTATCCTAGCAAGCACA
This sequence comes from Iris pallida, assembly GCA_029216955.1. Taxonomy (NCBI): domain Eukaryota; kingdom Viridiplantae; phylum Streptophyta; class Magnoliopsida; order Asparagales; family Iridaceae; genus Iris; species Iris pallida. Next base: position 3,693,267 of record JANAVB010010797.1, on the reverse strand, counting down.
CATCAATACAAGGCTATACAAGCCAACATACACCCAACTCTATATAGCATGCAATTATTCAATACTCAAATAGGCAAGAATTCACATTGGATATACACTAGGTAATCTATTACTTTAAGCTATATATGTCTACACTATATACACATGCATATATTGGTATTCAATATTAGGTCTATAATCATGGCATTTCAAATGGTTATATAAACTTATATATTACAACACAATATGTTAACATATATATATATATACATACATAGCTAAGTTAACTATATTCATAAATACTTATTTAAGAGGCTATGTGTGTATGTGAACATGGCAAAGGGGAAAGTGAGGGTTAAATGGGCATACATAGTGTATACATATCAAAGAGTGTCAAAGTGTAAGTGAACAATGTGTCAAGTGTGATAGTGTCAACATAGTGTAAGGGGGTACATGAGGTAATATAGGATTTGTGTTAACATAGAACATTATATCTCATTAACTTGTATATTGCATACATTACATCTATTATTATATTACATTCATGCTTGCATTCATTCATCATTCCTTTATTCTCTTGCACCACTATATGCACCATACATTACATACTATGGAACCTACATATTCATTACAAGCCATACTTATACATGCTTATATTAGATAGGATACTTACACCTCATACATCATTTATTTAAACATTTACTCATGGTTGCATTCTCTATTTAATTACATAATGTATATACATTAACATGGGTTAAAATCAAATAGAACATTATATTACACACAAGGGTGCACAAAATGCATATGCCGAATAGTAACTCCTACTAAGAATCAATACTGTACCATCTCAGTATGAATTAAAATCTAGGATTAAAGTATGTTATAGATCTATGTGTTAGCTTTCCGAAACTTCAAACGGATCGCATTTTCGTTTTCGAAAACTCCCGGAATCGCGAAAACACCGAGAACGCGTTTGTCTTTCGTACAGCTGACACTCAAATAATTCTCCAGAAAGTTACAGAAAGAATTAGGCCTATTAATACATGTTTTTGGAAAGCTAACTTCAATATGCTTCTTTTAAAAAAAACAGGAGATTAAACCGAGCTTTGAGCTAGAATTTATAACATTTCTAAGTTAGGGCTGAAATTAAAAACGTGGATAAAAATTATGACGGATTTGGGTAGTTTGAGACAAAAGAACACAAGTATATAACATAATATATCAAGAACTCACTCTCTACACTAATATATATATAGACACTATAGAATACATCTCCAACACAAAAATATGAGATTAAACATGTAATAATTCATTCATACATAACAACAACACATAGTGTGTCCAAATTTGGGATTTTCCCACATGGACACAACCACAACACAAAGGACACTCCTATGACCTCCAAATGGACACGAAATGGACACAAATGGAGATACAACCATGGGAGTCATTCCTATGGGTTCAAAATAGACCTATATACATGAGGAAATGAAAAGGAGAAGGGATTTATACCTCCCGGTAGATCGAATCGAAGAAAAGCCTTCCCGGAGCGACACCGACACGTAGAGATTCCAAAAGGACACGAACGAGCTCCGAATCCTCCCAAACTTGGGTAGCTTCCTCCTTGGCTAGAATGGAGAAGGAAAGAAGAAGATTTGGTGGCGAAATGAAAGGATTTGGTGGAGAAATTGGTAGGGATTGCTCTCTAGGAATTTGGGGAAGAACAAGAGAGAGAGAGAAGTGGATGAGAATAATGAAATGAACTTGAGCCTATCCTCTCCCAAAGTGGCTGGCCATATGGGGCTATTTGTCCTATTATGGTAAGGTCCAAAATGCCCCCACTAACATATTCTATGAGTATTAGGAAAGAGCTAATTGGTTGGAGCTAAATTAGTCATTCTAAAGACTCTAATCACACTAATCTTATCCATAATAATTAGTCTAACCCTAACTATATATTTCTATTATTTAGACTAAAATTAATATCATGTGGGCCATGCCTAACTAGTGTGTGGGTCCCACTAGAGTCAAACTACCCCTGGGTCCCCGTTTCAAGTCGGATTGAGTTGAAATTCGAATCCGACTCAAATAACCCCAAAATAATATCATAAATAATAAAATAATATCAAAATAATTTAAAGAGGTCAAATGCAAAAATATCCTTAGGCCAAAAATGACATTAAAATATTATAATCACATGGTTAGGCTCTAGGTCAAACAGTCTCTAAGGTTTCACTAGCAAAACGTCAAAACCACAAGTCATTGATTTAAATAATTTTAAAATGATTTAAAATCACCAAAAATTATATCATGAATTTAATATCATTATTAAAATAATTATAAACACAAAATTTCAAAATTACCCTCATTTAGGAAACTGGGTGCTAAATCTCTCATGGTTTAACATGGTACCGTTGGGTAGGACAATGGTGGGCTCCCTGACTTCTATCCAACAGGGAATGTTTGTGAGCAACATCCATTACAACAGGCGCACGGGTTTAGTATATGCGGGCAAGGAATCAGTGAATCGGACTGTGATGGGGCTGCTCCCTGGCACTTTTGTAAACATGACTTGCCCTAATTTTACTTTCACTCTAGTTGATACCTTTCTGAATCAGCTCGCTCGCAAGGGGTCTTATCCCGTGGGCAGGTTGTCGCTGCTGAACTGGATCAACCCCATTCCCACATGGACTAATCTTACCTCATGGATCTTGAGGAAGTATGGGGAATACCTTTGAAAAATTGACCTCTACTACGCCGTCAGGGGTACCTGCTACGGGTTTTCTATTAACAAGCCTTTGATTATGGCTCTTTTGGAGCTGTATAATCGGCGTACAGGGACTTTCTTTGCCCTCGAAGGAGAGCTGGGGCTTGCTCTCCATGAGATGCACGCTGTTTTTAGATTGTCGTAGGGGAGTGAAGTTTTTGAAGCATATACACCGACGAACGAAGAATTCGAAGACCTGGATCAACGATTTCCTGGTTTCATCGCCGTGTACCAAGAACTGTTGTGCCATCATAGCGCCTGCCACCAGATGGCTATCAAGAAAGAAAATAGCTCAGAAGGGAGCGCCCCTCACACTACGGTCTGGGTTTTGTATCTTTTCAAGTTGCGTCCCTCCGACCAAGTTTTGTCTTGACATCCTCGAACTCCGGAGGAGGTGAAGGACATGATGTTGAAGGTCAAAAGGTCGAGGTCTACCCGGGACCGGTTTGGAAGTCGCACTGACTCCCTCAGTTACTTCCACTATGGTACCTGGGAGATGTCCGATAAAGCGATTTTAGCTGGGTTCTTGATGGTGTGGCTGCGCAATTGCGTAGTCTCGGGTGGCGTGGGTTCTATGGAAAGGATCAGCCGCCATTTCATTCTTCCTGCTGTGAAATTGGTCTTCAAGGTAAGACTGGCGCTCCTCCCGGCCATGGTGTGTAGCATACACCACGGCCTTCGCACCTTTTTATCCAAAGTCATTGCTCGTGATGTGACGATGGACTTTGAACGGATAAAACTACCATACCACTACCTCATGGGGGGTTATTAATGCACTACCGGTCGTTGATAGGCCAGGAACCGAAGAAGATGTTACTACTGCCGACGCCTTCATTTTTCAATACCGTCACCAGCCTTGGGAACACGATACTATGCCGGCCTGCCAGAGGGCGTTGGCGAGGGTTGACGGGCCCGAGTTCTTTGTATCTCTCCCTTAATTCACCCCTAAAGAAATGAGAAGGGTACACGTTGACGGCGTTGATCCTTCCCAACTTTTATCTGAGAAGATGCTCCTTTGGTTACGCAACATCCGTCCCGCGCATCTGGTGTACCGTTACCGGAATAAAGTATACCTGGAGCCTTATCTGCCCAGTAGATTTTCTCGCTAATTTGGGTATAGTCAATTATTCCTGGATCGTCCTAGCGTTTGCTTGAGCTTTAAGGGCAGCATACTCGATGGCGTCCGAGCTTGGCATTATATAATGCGGCCCATACCCGAGCCAGCTTCTCAGTCCCCGATGCCAAGATGGCAGGGGATATCTTGTATATAGCGGCCCTTTATCATGTTGCAGCGAGCAAGCCTCCTGTCAATTTTGATATAAATACTAGCTTCATCGCTGGCACCGGTTTGGCTGAGAAGCCAAAGGGATCCAAGAAGAGGAAGAGGAGGGCGAACAGGATTCCTGCGCCAGACTCAGAGTCCACTAGGGCAGATGAGAAGGATGACGAACAAGATGCCGATGACTCACCGTATTCTTCGGACGAGGAAGTTGGGAATCAACCCTCTGTCATGCCGGATGAAAAGGGCTGTGGTCAACTGTCTACTTGGTCTGACGAGTGGTAGAGGATCAACCATTTGCGGTACTGGCCCTTCGTGTAACGAAGTAGGCGCATGACTACCGACGACCGAACCTATTCCACGAAGCACGCTGCGGTAAGACGTCGCAAGCTGTTTGTTGATGATGTGACGTTGTTCCTGAGGTGATTTGGGCTTCAGCTGTTTGCTTTCTTCTTCTCTATGTTTGGCCTAATCATTTGTTTCTTTTGCTCTTTATAGGCGTCGGATGAGCTCGCTCCTCAGGACCCGATTACCGAGGCTGACCCGTCCTGTCTCATTTAGTCAGTGATGTATACACTGCTATCATTGCTAGTGGGGTACTTTTGGTTGCGTTGAGGATTTCTACCTTGCTGGGACCTCAACCCAGGGGGATGGGGCTTTACCGTGCCTGTCCCTGAGACATCCGAACCCCAACATGATGACTTTGTGGGTGGAGAACCTACCCGGCTGTGAACGAGCCGTTGCCTCCAAGCTCTTCCCCTGGTAATACAAATCAAACCATAGCTCATGAATAAGCCTATTATTCCGTCATCTTATCTTTCAGATTATATCGACTAATGGTTGCTTTGGATGTTCAGATCCCAACCCTTCATTACCATTGATGGATATTGCTGGATCGAACCCTACCGGAGAGGGCCTGATGGAACCTTCCTGTATCGAGGGACCTTCGTCTGGGTCGAGCTCGGGGTCCCAGGTAGCAGTATAGCTGGGACAAGGGACGATGCTCCCTGTGTCCTCCTCTGCGAACGTAGTTTCGGGGTCAACCTTTCCTTCCTGCCGAGCATCCAGGATCTTCGGGCGGCAGAAGAGGAGTTAGCCACCATTCAAGCATCTTTCCGTACGGAATTTGCTTCCTTGGTGGCGGGTACAGTAACTTCTGAAGCTGCTCCTTTCGGTACCGTCTGCCACTCTTCCTCTGACGCCGTTCTCTACAGAGGTCTTGGATGACGCGTTACAGGACGTGGTTGCCAGTTTCCAATGCCACCTAAAGAGGGGGATCGAGGCAGCAGTAGAAAGGGACTCCCTTTACTCTGGCCCGTCGATGTGCCGGTGGCCAGATTAGTATCCTTAAGACACTCCCTGGCGGAGGGGAACTGGCTGCGCTTCTGGAGCCTAAGCTATTAGAAGCTGATCGTCTCGTGGCCCAGTTTCGCATGTTACAACAGACTAATTTACCCGCGGTCATAAATCAAGAGCACAACTTTCTCATTACCGTGGTGGAGAAGGTGATGGCTGCCCAGGAATCGCTCAAGCCGGCTATATTGAAGGACCGCCGGGATTTGACCCGGTTGCACGATCAGTGGGGCCGTCGGGCTGACGATTTTTGCGGCTCGGGAAGCGGCTGCCTCTCGCGGGTAACCTACACCCGGAAACAATCCTCGAACTCCAGAGAAAGCTGGCCTTCTTGGAGTCCGAGCTGGAAGCTGCTTGTTCTGAAAAAGGAATTGCCATCCAGGAAGCTGACAAGCTTAGCAGGGCCTCTGCCAATCTAGAACTTGCCCTGAAGAAGATAGAGACTAACTGGCAGGCATATATGTATCTGAATGATGCGGAGCAACTATCCCAAGAAGCGGAGCGCCGAGCTAAACAGAGGCTTGAGCGGGGACTGTCTTGGTAAGAGACCGGCTCCTGGAATTGTGTAATGCTGAGCTGTAGTCGGCCTTTTCTTCTTATTTTGTTTCTGTTTTCTTTCTGAAAGGGACGTGATCCCGAAATATAATACTTTTTTCTTCCTTCAAATAAAGTACTTTATTCTACCCTTCATTTGTATTGCCTGCTGCGCCTGTGATATTCGGTGATGTTCTCCCCCGCATAGGGGATATATTTGTGGACCTGTTACTCATGGCATACCTTGGTTTTCGGTACAGATAACAAGTTTTGGTCAGGATACCTGAAGCAGCCATGGCAAAGTGGTCATGGGTGCTCTTGGTATTGGGAAAAGGAATACCGTAGAGCAGCTGGGCTGCTGGAGATATTTGTGGGCCTATTATCCTTGGCGTACCCTGGTTTAGAATACGGATAATAGATGAAGGGGAACCGACATACTTACTCAGAGGTAATGAGGACATGGCAAGTAGGAAAGTTTTTTTTAAACGTAGAGTTTTCCTACTCAGAGGTAATGAGGACATGGCAGGAGTGAACTCAACGAAGGATATTGGTGGTCAACAGAGGACATTTGGTCAACAGAGGACATTTGGTCAACAGAGGACATTTGTGGACCTATTACCCTTGGCGTACTCCGGTTATGGGTACAGATAATAGGTCGAAAGGGGATCATCATACTTACTCAGAGGTGATGAGGACATGGCAAGTATGAAGGTTACTTCGACGGAGCCTTCCTATTCAGAGGTAATGAGGACATGACAGGAGTGGGCTCAATGAAGGAGGGCACATAGAACGACTCAGAGGTAATGAGGACATAGAAGTTCTATGTAAGGGGTGATTTGTTTTTAGCGGAAGTGTAACGACTCAGAGGTAATGAGGACATGGCCGTTTTGGAAATTTGTGGATCGATTATCCTTTTTTGTGTACTGAAAGTGCGGGTATTGGATCATGGGGGAGGATCTCCTCCAAGAAGAAAGTTCAGAGGTATGATCATACATAACTTTCTATCTGAAAGGGTGACCAGGATGTGAGTTCAGAGGCACCAGCGGGTACATGACTCGAGAATCTGGAGAATGGTGAGCGTGAGTTCAGCGTACCAGCGGGTACATGACTCAAAAATCTGACAAACTATGTAGGTGAGTTCAGTGGTGCCAGCGGGTACATGACTCAAGTCTGGAGAATATTGTTTAGACATAATATTTCTTCAGGAACTTGCCGTTGACGGGCAACATGAGCAAGTCTCCATTTTGCTTAGCGAGGCGGTAAGCACCGTTGGAGAACACGGCCTCGATGACAAATGGACCTTCCCATTTTGGCTGGAACTTGCCGGCGATCTTGTGAGTCATGACCATTGGCCTTCGGACTGCCAGAATAAGATCGCCCACTTGGAATGTTCTGATTTTGACCTTCTTGTTGAAGTCTCCTGAGATGCGTGCTTGGTATAACTCGATCCTTTGCTGAGCTAGGAGGCGCTTTTTATCTAAGGCCTCCAACTCTTGTAGTCGACGTCGGTAGTTGTCATCCGTCGTCAATTAATAAGTGATGGTGATGCGGAGTGAGGGTATTTGAGTCTCTAATGGGAGAACTGCGTCACTTCCGTATACTAGAGAGAATGGTGTGTTCCCAGTAGCTGTTCGGACTGTAGTACGGTACGCCCATAAACACTCGCCGAGCTTCTTGTTCCAGTCACGCTTGTTGGAGGAGACAAACTTCTTGAGGAGTTTGATGATTGTTTTGTTGAATGCCTCTGCCAACCCGTTCGCTGTCGGGTTGTACGGTGTCGAAGCGACATTCTGAATGGTGCTTATCGCAAAACCGATAGAAAGCGTGGCTTGCAAACTGTGGACCATTATTATGGATGATCCTTCGGGGCAGTCCAAAGCGGTAGATGACGTGATGCTTAAGGAAGCTGATCACATTTGAAGTCTTGACTTCTGCGAATGGGACAGCTTTCGCCCATTTGGAGAAGTAATCAGTGATCGCAAGTATAAAGCGATGTCCTCGGGAGGAAGGTAGGGTGATTGGACCAATAATATCCATTCCCATGCTTCGAATGGCCATGACGCCACTGTTGGATTAGAAATTCGAATGGTTGAATGAAGTCCGCGTGGACTTGGCAGGCTTTGTATTTTCTAGCATAATCTATTGCATCTGCCACCTTCGTGGGCCAATAGTAGCCCATTTGTCGAAGGCAGTTTTGCAATTTAGGACCGAGCTGGTGGGCCCTGCTGACACCGTCATGAGCCTCTCGTACGGCTTCTTTGGCTTCTGCATTTGACAGACACCGAAGCAGTAATCTGTCGTAGGAGCGGCTACAACATTTTCATCTCTATATCATAGAAGAATCTGAGAGAACGCCGTCTGATGGAGGTGGCTTCCTTTTGATTCTCTGGAAGGATGTCGTAGACGACGAAGTCGATGATGGCTGTCTCTAGTCTAGTGCTTCGTCGACCGCCTGGGCAGAATAGCTTGCCACGAATTGCACATTGTTCTTGGGACAGACCAGTTCGTGGCCTATCACATCCACTGATTGGCGATCATAGTTCGGAACTGCTAGGGAAGCGGCAAGACCAGCTAGGGCATCAGCTTTATATTTTGGAGTCTTGGGACATGTTCGATGAAGAACCCCTCGAACGAGATGATGTCAATCGCTATTTGGTGATAAGGGATCATGTCTTCGTGGCGACCTCATATGCCCCGGATCTGATTGACGATTAGTTGGGAATCGCCGTATGCTTCAAGGTATTCTACCTCCAGCTCTCTTGTGAGTTGGAGGCCAATAACCAGAGCATTTTACTCGGCCACATTGTTAGAGCAGGGCTCTGTGAGGGAATAAGCGCGGTTAATCACCAATCCGGTAGTGGAGACCAGCACTACCCCGACTCTGACGACTATATTGCCTTTAGGTCCGGTCCTCGAAGCACCGTCGAAGAACATTCGCCATATATTCGTGAGAGGTTGCATGCGAGTCGGCGACCTCATCTGGGATCTTTTTATATATTCTGGAGGACTTCGAGCCTGGGTGGGCTGCTAAGAAGTATGCCAGGGCTTGACCTTTGACTGCCTTTTGGGGGACAAAGATCATATGATAAGGGGACAGCAGTATTGCCCATGTAGCGAGGCGAGAGCTGAGTGCCCCTGGTTTAGTCATGAGGACTCTGAGAGGGTTGACTCGTGAGATCACATGTATCATTTGTCCGGTGACATAGTACCGCGTTTTTTGAATGGCGAACACCAGGGCAAGGCATTCCTTCTCCACAGCGGTGTATCGGTGCTCTGGCCCAATCATCATTCGGCTGAGGTAATATATGGCTTGCTCATGGCCTGCATCGTTGTTTTATGCGAGCAGAGCCCCGAGGGAAAGTTCCATTGCTCGTACATAGAGCAGGAATGGTTTTCCAGAAACCGGGGCCACCAGGACTGGAGGGTTCGATAAATTCTTTGATGCTATCGAAGGCGCGCTGGCATTCTTTATCCCATACGAATGAGACGCCTTTCTTCATAAGGTGGGTGAACGGTCGGCATCGCCCGGAAAGGTTGGAAATGAACCTCCTGATGTAAGCTAGCCTCCCTTGAAGGCCTCTGAGTTCGCAGAGATTTCTCGGGGGACCCTCTCCATGATTGCTTTCGTCTTCTCAGGGTCTACATGGATACCCTGTGCAGTGATGATGAAGCCCAAGAATTTTCTGTTAGATACTCCCAGGAAGGACTTCGTAGGGTTCATTTTCAGATTGTGTGCTCGCATCAGGTCGAATACCGTCCTCAGATCCTGCAGATGGTCTCTCTTACAGCGACTCTTGACAGCGATGTCGTCAACATAGCACTCCACCGTCTTGCGTAAGTGGTCTTTAAAGATAATACTGGCTCTTTGATATGTCTCCGGCATTCTTCAAACCGAAAGGCATGACTGTGTAGCTGTACGTGCCAATTGGTGTTCGGAATGATGTATGCTTTTCGTCATCAGGAGACATTTTGATTTGGTTGTACCCCGAAAAGCCATCCATGAATGACATACGTTCGAAGCCGCAGGTATTGTCGATCATGATGTCTGTGATAGGAAGGGGGAATTCATCTTTGGGACACGCTTCGTTCAGATTGCGAAAGTCGATGCAGATTCGAATCTTTCCATTCTTCTTGAGGACGGGTACTATATTGGTGACCCAATCAGGATGTTGCTTCTCACGAATGAAGCCGCTGGCTATCAGTTTGTTGACTTCGGCTTCGATCGCGTCCATGATGCCTGGGCAGAAGCGTCGCTGTTGTTGCTTGACTGGCTTCGCATCTGGCCGAATGTTAAGTTTGTGAAGAGCAATGTCGGGATTTAACCCTGGCATGTCTCCATAGCTCCAGGCGAACACATCAATGTATTCTCTGACAAGTTCTAGCAGCGACTCCCGCTCTTCGTCTGCTAGGCTTTTACTGACAAAACTGGTTTTGGAGAAGATTCGCTGCCGAGGTCAAGCTGTATGACTTCATCTTCAGTAGGAGGTTCTCTCAGTTTGAATCGTTTTTCCTATTGTGCATCCAATTGCTGGGCCCACGGCTCTAGCTCAAGGATCTCGAAGATGTCTTCGTCTTTCTCGTAAGCGTCGGTGAATGCCATGTTGACTGACAAGACTTGTCTGAACACGTCTCCGATGCTGGTATCCGAGTCAGAAGTTGGTGACCCGGTTGAATGTGACTGCCAGTCGCATTCTTCATCTGAACATTTAGGGGTCGTAGTAGGCGTTACATACCCTAACCCGCATCGAGTTTTGCTATAGTCCCGTGGTTTGCCCGCTGGGACTGGCGGCTTCAAAGGTAATCGTCGCCCAGTGTCGTAGTTCAATCCTGGCGTTGTCTCCAGATCATACCCCTATTTCTGCATGAGATATTTGGATTGGGGGCTATAAATATACAGAGGCAGTCTTCCGGCATCTTACCCCAGGTCGGCTTCCTCTATGGTGAAGGGATGCAGGTCGTTCTCCCGGCCGAAGATGATTGGATGGTCCCCTCCCTCGATTATTCGATAAACGTCTTCTACTGGAGTAAGCTGGATCGCAGTGTACATTTGTCACCTGTGTGTAGGTGAGTGCCTATACCGTGCTCCATAGCATATATTATGCATAGCTTGTTGAGCTCGGTGTAGTTCAAAGATAACCCTTTATTGATAAAGTAAGGTATCTTTTCTAGGGGGATTACATCATCTGCGAGGAAACATCAGTGTGGGCGGCCACATACTTGGCTAACTCTGGTTCCTCTTCGGCTACCCCGTGTGTGAATGAAGACTGAAAGGACGTCCTGGAAAGCTTGATTGTCAGCGGTTCAGTTGATGGAGCAGAGCGTGGAGTTGTTGGCAGACTAGCGCCCCCAGTTTGGCACTTGATGTGGAGCAAGGAGTGGCTGGTTCGCTAGATATCAGACCTTGCATCGGGGTGACGACCCTTCTTGGGAAGGCGTATCGTCAGTGGCCTGTCGGGGGATTAAGCTTCTCCGTTTGGGGTTGACCGACTTTCGGCAGTCTGATTGTCAGTGGCCCCGTTGTGGGTCTCGGCACTTGGCCGAACCTTGGCAGCCGAATTATCATCTCTCCTCCTGCGCCGAGAGGCTGATCGCGTCCTTCCGCAGAGTGGCAGTAAGGGGTGCGGACTTGCCCGGTTTGCGAGCTTGGAGGTGGATCGTCAGAGGTTCTTCTATCCCGAAGCTGTCTCGTTATAAGCTTGTACGTCTCCTTCACCAAGGTGCTTCTTCGACTTTTCATAAAGGCAGGAGTCTGAGTAGTAAGATTCGACCCCTTTGAAGGGATCGATATCAGCAAATTCCGTCCTCACGAAGCCGTATTTGTCGACATATTTGAAGCACTGGTGCAGCGTGGAAGGCACGATCATATAATCATGTATCCATGGGCGCCCCAAGAGGATGTTGTAAGAAGTGTCTGCATCTATGACGTAGCAGGTGACTTCGGATTGGAGATCGCCAATCTGACACTTCAGACGAATCTTCCCAATAGGGTAGCTCCTGTCCGAATTGAAACCGCTGATGGCGGTCCTTGTAGGTGTCAGGCGATGCATTGGGATGTGGAGATGATGTAGAAGACCCTTCAGGATGATGCTTATGGAAGAGCCAGGATCAATGTACATCTGATCTACCTTCACATCGCCGATGTATCCCGATAGTATAGCGGCGATCATGTAGGTTGGTCTTGATGAGCATATCTTGCGGGGTGAAGACGATGTTTGGCATTGCGCCAGTACAGGCACTGTCGTGGAGATCCACAGGTGAGTCCTCTCCGGTGAGGTTGGATTGAGCCAGATAGACATCGGCATTTTGGAGTGCTTCGCTCAATGCAATACGAACGTCCTTGGAGAGCCTTAGGAGTTCGTATAGTGGCAACTTGGCCGATGTGTTAGCTAATTGCGCTAAGATGTCAAAGTTGTAGGGCCTTTCTAGCCCTTGGGCTGTCTTTTTTCGGAGGATTTGTCGAAGTGAGTCTCCCTTGGCCTAGGCTTGTCGGTCGTCGAAGGCTGAGCCGGTCCCGGAGCATCAGTTGTAGTGGGTTGATGATTTTCAGCGAGATTGTCAACCACAGGTTGAGATTGCGCTCCAGACCGCGTGACGGCTGTAGCTTCCTCGATGTCTGCCGAGATTGTGTGGCAGGTCCTGACCTTTCCACTTTTTTTCTTGTAGGTGGAAGATGGTGTGGGCCGAGTCACTTCTGACACCAAGTCTGGATGGATCCACATGACCTCCCCTCGTGATGTGGTGAGGGTACTAGATCAGCAGCCTGATCTCGGTGAGGTGGAAGATTAGTAATCTCTATTGCGCCAAAGGGATGGGGACTACCCCGTCTTGAGTTTTCGTCGGAGGAAAGCAGCCGAATTGTACGAACACCATATTGGCTGCCACGGTTACCTTTTCGAAATCGATGGCCAGAGCGTTTGAATCGATAAGGTTTTGGATGTACCATTTCAGTTGGTAGCAATCGTGTGTAGCATGATGGACATAGTGATGATAATGGCAGTACTTTGGATTCTCCATCTCTGCCGGCCGTGGTTCCCTTCTTGGTGGAGGGCTGAATTCTGTCCTCTTGTATGAGCATGTCCAAGATGGGCTTGACGTGACCGTCTTCGAAGGAGTAAGTAATTTGTGGCCATTGTTTGTCCTGGCTTTGGCTCAGGTTTTTGTGCTGTATCGGCCACCATATCCTTCTTTCCTTTGTTATCCCGATTGTTGGAGGGCTACCCCCATTATCGTTGTTGGGACGCTTGCCCTTGTTTTTCCTTCCGAGATGTGCAATCCCAGTTGGCGAGCCTTCTTCAATCGTTCTTCGGCGCTTGTGGCGCTGATGATGAACGTCTTCCAATCCTTGAATTGACTTTCGCCCATCCAGAGACTGATTGTTTGGAAGCAGTCTCTTTGGCAATTTCAATTAAGGGGAATCCGGATTTCCAGAGGGCAAGCTTCATGCGGTTTGGCGAACCGCTCGATTTAGTTCATTGTCAGCTCCTTCTCTCCTTGGATGAAGTCCATGAGGGTGGACATGGTGACGTCCTGCCCTACTTCGTAGAATCTTTCCAAGAACAGGCGCTTAAAGCCGGCGAAAGAGTGGATGCAGTTGCCCGGCAGATTGCGATACCAGTCGAAAACGACTCCTTCCAATGCCCGACGAATAATCGGGTAAGAATAGCATCGTCGTGGGGCAGATGGTCCGTGGTGACCTCGAAGTAAGTGATATACCGACTTGCTGAGATCTTGCCATTATAGGGATTGATGTTGAACGGCTTATATCTTAGTGGGAAGGGAACATCCCTCCATGCAGCCGGGTATGGTTGCCGTATTCTGAGGTCTTGAGAGTTTTCTCGGGCGTGAAACAGGGCTTAGAGCTCTTGGACCTCTCTTCTTGCTTCCCTGGCATCATCTGCAGCGGTGGGAGCCGTTATTTCGGGAGGATTGTTGCACGGGTTCGGTGCCGCTGAGTTCGAGTCCGCATTGACCGCGGGACCCGTGCTTGTTTGGCCAGGGGTTCCTCCTTGCAGAGTTGGAAGAGCCGCCTTGATTTTATCTACAAACTTGACCAAGGCCTGTAGTATGGCCTCTAGAGTGTCGATGCGCTGGCGGTCACTGGAACCACTTTGATTGCTGTCCATCATGAACACCGTCCTTATATGATGAAACGGAAGGGACGGTGGAGGACGTATCCTCCGAGTCATACCCATGTACCAAGAAGTCATTGGGATATGTGGGAATATTTTCTTCTGGTTCGGACTCGGAGGAATAGCACCCCCGGCTTCAGAGCTTGCTTCATCTTGAGAGTCGTGGACGTCCTCGAGGATGCCAGCCTCGGCTGTATCTGATGGGAGAGTTGTCTCCCCTGGCTCGTCTTCTTAGAATATCAGATTGTTGTGGAGGCTCGGAGGGGTGCTACCCCCAGCCCCAGCAATCCCCTGTATTACGGACGACGGGCCTCCCACTGTAGCAGATTTCGTCTTAGAGCGAGTACCTTGGAAAACTCCGATGGTGGGCACCCGCTTAGACGACAGTCTTTTAGTTGCATTGGTTGAGGTCTTCGGGCTGGAAATATTTGTCTTCTTCCCCCTTCCATCAGCGAGGACTTTTCGAGCAGAGTTGCAGGAGACGACGGATAGTGCCTCGTCTTCTGAAGATGGCTATTGCAGTCTTTGAAAGACAGACTGCCGGTCCTCTCGCATTGTCGTGTCATTGCAGCAGCAATTGACGATGATTTGGGTGTAGTGACGTCCGTGGGAGGACTCTTTGCATCCCGATGCATCTTTTCTTTCCTTGCGTTTGTAGAGGATGGCCTCACGCAAGTCAGACGGGTCTGGACCGACCCTGTTTGCTCCCGAGATTTTGGAAGACTTTTGTGAACCTCTCTGTCCGTCTGCCGCCGGGGGCTGGACTCGAGTGGTTTTGTACAACTTCCCATCCGAGGCCCGCGTAATAATTAGCGGGACGCCCTGATAGTCAGAGATTGGGGCAGCTGACTGGGCTTGGTGGGCCCGCGCTGCCCTAGACTTCTTTCTTTTAGCACTCGTGGGTGTGTAATAGGAAGAGTCCAAGTTGAATATCACAGAGTCTGGCTTATCATCCAGAGAATCATCAGGGTCAGGATCGCATGAGAGACAGTCGAAGACTGATTGAGAGAAGCGTGGAACAGCCGCTATGCGGCTAGGATTGGGAACCGTGCAGGCTATCTGCATGCGGCTGTCTTTAGCTGCCGGATGAGTTGCTTTGGTAGGAGTCACGATCGTGCAGGTTGGCCACATGCGGTTGGCAATTGTGGCCGTATGGGTTTTCTGCAAGCGATTGACTTCAGTAACCGTATAAGCTTCATCCATGTGGTTGGCAACTGTACCCGTATAAGCTATACGACTGACAGATGTGACCGCATGAGTTTTCTTCATGCGGCTAGCGGATGTGGTCGCATGAGCTTTTTCCATGCGGCTAGCACCCTTATGCGGCTCGGATCGCGTAGAGTTCCTCTTTGCCCCTGCAAGTCCAGCATCATAGTATTTTCTTCTGTCGGACTTGGGGACAACAGAGTTGTCTACGGTCTGAAGTAGGGCCGCAGGAGAGTCTTGCTCGCCGTCTTAAACAACAGAGGATATCTCTGCAAGAGCTTCAGTAGGAACAAAGGATCGGGGTCTCCACTCCTTGTGGGCCTTCTTCGTGTGGACTCGCTTCTGGACCGGGCCAGCGCTCTTGTCGAAGAGCATTTCTTCGAACGCCTGTTGGTCGAACCGGGCGACCATCTTCTGTTGCGTGGAGCCAAGCTTGGCTGCATCCGATTGCGTCACCAACTCCTCAGCCGTGGAGAAGTTTTCCCCAGCAGAGTCGCCATCGTGTTTGCCATAAAATATAAAAGAGCAGAACAGTTTTATGGGAGGACTGGACTTTTACTTCATATTACAAACTCAATTGTACAAAGAAAGCCTAGGAACGAAAACCTAGGTACAGTAATCTAAGTACAATTATTTATTTTTGATTCTGGGGGGTGACGATAGAGGCTCGGGAAGGCGACGGCAGCCTTGCCTTACTCCTTGGACGATCGGTATGCAGCCTTGGCTCCTGTGACGAGATGGTTGGCGTTGATGAAGAAATGCTCTTCCTGCTCTCCTCGTATTGCTCTTCTGGCTTCTCTCTCTCTGGATTGATCTCTGTGGATTTCTTTCTGATTATTGGGAGGAGTGTCTCCTTGTATGTGCGTATCTCTCTCTAACAGTATATCTTCACAAGGGAATGGCACCTTGCTATTATATAGTGGGAGCATCATTAGGGTTTACAATGATTGCCTCTTGGAGATGGCGGCGGCCTGTGGATTGGTCAATCTAGGCCATTCGTTTTTTATTGTGACGAATTCGAACCATTGAGTGTAGATTACACCAAATCTCATCAGTAATTAATGCTGATTGGAATAAATCTTCCTCATAATGATCTTCTGATGTCTGCGAATAAATTAGATTTATTCTCCTGCCACGTGTCCCAGATTATTGGGATTTGACCCAATCTTTGATTGCAATAAATCTGAGAAATTGATCGGCTTAGGACACGTGTCCTAGGAGCCACTGGGGGGATCTGAACCGCATGACGAGTGAGCCGCATATGATTTTGGGCCACATATGGTTAGGACCACGTGTCAGGGCTGCCTGGGTAGTGGCCCTCCCTCGAGCCTTTGAACCATATGGAGGTGATCATTGTGAGCCGCATAGGGATACATCTGCCTGAGCCGCATGGAAATGGTCCTCTTGAACCGCATGGGAAGGCCTCTGCTTGAGCCGCATGAGGCTGTCTTGGCCTGAGCCGCATAGGACGGCTTCATTCTGAATCGCATGAGAAGTCTTTGCTCGAGCCGCATGAGGCTGTCGCGGCCTGAGCCGCATAGGACGGCTTTATTCTGGACCGCATGAGAAGTCTTTGCTCGAGCCGCATACGAACGCCCACGTGGCAAGGCCACGTGGCATTTTTATGGCTCTTGGGAGATTTGTGTCAGAGATCTCTTTCTCTTCCATAGAAGTCTGTCATTATGACAGAGTCATAATTACTTCTTTTTGTGTCAGGGCTGTCACTTTTTCAGAGTTGTCAGCCGTCAAAACAATTAATGCGAGAGGGCAGAGGAGAGGACTGTCCCGCCACGTGTCTTCTGAGCCGCATGGGATGTCCTTGGGCCGTATAGTCCCTTACGCCGCATGACTCTCTGAGCCGTATGGGCTTTCTGAGTCGCATGGGGTTCCTTGGCTGCATGGGTCATTTTCTTTAATATTTTCTATGCTTCTACATCGTGCACCCCTTTAAACGGCCGCAAGGTTGCTCCTACAGTTCTATGGTGGAAGAGGATGTTGATATGGACATCCAAGTGGTGGCGGTTGGCGGAAAAATCGATGAAAAATTATATTTTGTGAAGAAAGGGGGGTCGGCTAGGGTTTCGGGTTTGGAGTGGTGGCCGCTAGGTTTGGGAGGATTTGTGGAGTAGTGGGCGGTTATTAGAGAGGGGGATGCACTACCAAAATACAGTCAATTTGCGACGACACATTAGCGACGGATTCTTTCCGTCGGCGTTAGCGACGGATTTGCCACAAATAACCGACGGAGTACCGACGACAAATCTATATATTTTTAATTTTATTTTAGGGGGGAGAAAAGGTCGCACGTCCATCGGTAGGGCGTCAGAGACATAGCGACGGATATGTGGCCGTCGCTATGCAGTCGACTACTTGGCATGAATTGTTAGGAGAAGTGGCGGGACAAATTTTCGACTACGTAGCGATGGATAGTCCGTCGACAAGTATCAAAAAGAGCAACGGACGAGCGATGGATATTATCCGTCGCTAGTCCGTCACTAAATATACGACCCAGACTTAAATTGAAACGACGGGAGGAACTTTTTATTCCCCCCAAATTTCACTCTCCCTCCTCTCTCTCTCTCTCACGCGAATTCGGTGATCGGCGGCGTCCGCTCCTCTCTCTCTCTCCCAAAGGTAATCCTTTCTCTCTCTCTCTTTCTCTCTCTCTCTCTCGCGGTGGCCGGAGGGGCAGCGGGGGTGGCACGCGGGGGGGTCGTGGGCTGGGGGCAGCGGGGGAGGCGTTGGCTGCGGGGGCGGGGGAGGCGGGTTTGTGGGGCTGTTGGGGGAGGCGTTTGGCTGCGGGGGGCGCCGGAGAGGCATTTGGCTGCGGGGGTCACGCGGGGAGGCAGGGTCTGGGGGGCGGTGGAGGCGGTGGCGGGGGGGTTGACTGCGGGGGTGGGGAAGGCGGGGGCTGGGGGGAGGCATTTGGCTGCGGGGGGCGCGGGGGAGGCGTTTGGCTATGGGGGGCGTACGGGGGAGGCGGGGGCTGTGGGGGGCGGGGAAGGCAGGGGCACGGTAGGTTGGCTGCGGGGGCGGGAGAGGCGAGGACTGGGGGGCTGGTGGGGCGGAGGGTCGGCTGGGGGGATTAGGATAGGAGGATCAGGAATAGGAGGATCAGGAGTAGCTACCTAAAGCAAAAGATAATTTTGATGCATCGTCTCACATTTCGTAGATACAAGCTTACACACATTTCGTAGATACAAGCTTACAAACATTTTGTAGATACAAGCTTACATAATTTTATTCTTAAGTCAACTCTAGTAAGTATGCAGACTTTCATAAATATATAGAATAATGTATTCCTATATTTTACGGTAGTTGATGTTTGGCGTAGTCATGTTCTTTTGGAATTCCTATATATCTTACATACGTAATCTTGAATGTGGTTATCGATATATTCGTAGGTCGTGTAGCCTGAGCACGTGTAACATTGTCGTATAGCTTGAGCACGTGTAACATAGTCAGCTCTTGGAGCATAAATCATGACGTGACGAGCTATCTCGACACAAACTTTGGGGTTAAATATACCTTGTTATTTGAGGATAGAACTTGTATTTGCTTCGAAACAAAAATTCCCTCTACACAAACATACATTTTGTTGTTATAGTGTCCCAATACACACGATCTCAATACTTCAGTCCCTCAACTTTTCGTCGGTGCCCCTAAACTTGAAGTACATCTGGCTCGACGAGTTGAGGGTATATATCTATATCTTCTGGTTAATTATTAGTTACTCTTTAATAAACAATTTTTTTAAATTACATGATAATTGAATTTGTATGTTAGAGACGTTCTGGTGGCCTCCTCCATCGCGAGGACGCGATCCGCAGGACCTAAAGAAGCGCTGCCTCGAAAAAGATACAGAATATGATTCATGACCTGAAAATGGGGCAGACGAGGTCGAATTGGATCCGGCAGGAGTATTATGTGGAGCTCTTAGATATGATGGATACTCCTGCCTACAAGGAGAAATCGGAGAAGGCGAAGGCGAACCGACGGGCCGTGGGACTTCATACGGGGGGATCAAGGTCCCACGCAGCGGCGCTTGCAGATCTGGTGAGATACCACAATTTTATTTCACTATCGAATTCGGTTTTATTAATATACGGAGTTAATTAAATTCTACGAAAACTTCGTATGTAGACCCAACGGGCAGTGAAGGAGGAAAGGGCACTAGAATCGGTCATCATGCACGATGTGTTCCAGCATACGCACAAGAGGCAAAAGGACGGGACCTTCGTCGACGATAGGGCCAAGGAGACCGATGTAAGTACTTATTTTTATGATATTTATGTTAGAACTAAAAGTATTCGGACTATAACTTAGATAAACTTACGATTCACATTATAACTTAGTGAAACATAGGATTTAGATTACAACTTAGGTAAATCTTGTAGTATAAACATATTCATTTGATAGGTGTGTATCGTGAGGCCCTTAATCAGGCTCAGTTAACTGCTGTCGAGGATGTCGGTGAAACGACGCCTGCCCGGACGCCCTCTTATATGGTCGCTCGTAACAACTTGTTCGTAGATACCGTCGACGGCTTTAAGAAAGGGCGCATGTACGGCGTCGGCTCCCTAGGGGAGTTGCACATGGCGACTCAGAGATATCCACCGACACCGCTTCCTCCTGCGGCCCCGGCAGACGATGATGTGAGGTCGCAGCTGCACGAGGCGGTGTCGTCCTTACGGGAATAAATAGCCATGTACTTTTCGTCTCCGTCTGCTGCTGCCGGTCCGTCTGCTGCTGGTGCGGTTCCGTCTTCTACTGGTGCTGGTCCGTCGGCTGCTGGTGCCGGTCCGTCGACTGCTGGTGCCGGTCCTTCTTCCGTCGGTCATATTTTTTTAACCCTGCTGCCCCTCTGGTACCGCCTGCGACTGTGATGGCACTCCTTGATCTCACGTCGCCAGAGCAGCTACGCCGACTTTCGGACAGTGTCTTCAACGGATTGCCGCTGTACCTAGTAGAGCTATATTATCGTCAGTCGCAGGAGGGATTACCACCACCGGACAATCGAACTCCTCCTGCTCCTTGAATTATTGTATAAGAATAGTTTTTAAATTTGGAATATTTGTGGAAATTTCGGATTATAACGACGGATATTAGTTTACGATTTCAGGATAATTGGTGTCTATTTTATATTGGTTTGGGTTATGCATATTTGTGATTATATATTGGTCTATGTGATTCTTGGATAATTGGTGTGCATTATATTCGTATGTGATATATAATGGATTATATAATGGTCTCAGTGATTGTATATTGTGATTATATATTGGTCCGATGTTCGGGTGTTATGTGAACAGGGAAAGCTCTGCAATTTTTTTTAAAATATCTCAGTTAGCGACGGACTAGTGACGGGTTAGCAACGGATAACATCAGTTTCCGACTACATGTCGACGGAAAATTTGTCGCTAACTGGAGAATTAGAAATATTTCAGTTAGCGATGGATCATCGACGGCCAGCCGACCGAATATCTTGTATGGCGACAACTTGCCGACGGATTATGGTATAAAGATGTATAGAATGTTAGCGACGGATATTCCGCCAGGGATCCGTCGCCATGGTCGACGGATGCGCGTCAGAATATCCGTCGCCATTGTTCTGGAAATACCATGTTCGACGGATTCGCGTCTGAATATCCGTCGCCATGGTTCTAGAAATGCTTGACATTTCCAGAACCATGGCGACGGATTATCAGCCACTAATCCGTCGCCATGTCGACGGATGCACGACGGAGTCGCGACGACAAATCCGTCACCAGGATTCTAGAAATGTGAAGCATTTCCAGAACAAGGGCGACGGATTATCCGTCAAGGATCCGTCGCTAATCCATCCTTTGTTAGCGATGACGTTCGACGGATTAGTGACGGAATGATACCCTCTGATACACTGTTACGACGGTTTACCGACGGACCGACCGTCGCTAAGCGTCTATACAATTCAATACTTAATACTCGAATTCGACGATAGACCGTCGACAAGTCATCGCTAAAGCAACGAATAGTGACGACCGAAAGCCGTTGCTATTCCGTCGCTTGACGACTACTTAGCGACGGATCTGTATTAGCGACGAGCTGATTGCCGACGGAATTCTTTGACCAATATCCGTTAGTGATCGTCGCTAATACGGATGGACGACGGATCTGGCGGTCGCTAAAGCCACATATTTTGGTAGTGATGGTTAGGATTTGATAGGTGTATATATATATATTTAGTGCATGGGTTTTGGTTTGATCTAATTTGGATAGGATTTGGTTCTCCAAATCATACTATTATTAATAGGTTTCCTATTTTGGTTAGATGTTTGACCAAGCCAAATATATAAGGGAATATTACATATGGCTGCAATTAAACCTCTAATATTCTCTTAAATATATATGTATACTTGGTTTTGGTACTCCTAGTAAGGCTCTAACTAGTAGGGTTGACTAGGTTAGGGTCAGAGTAGCATTACTAGTCAAATTGGACCCGAAAATCAATTTAATGAGTCTCATGTGCCATTTCCAAATAAGTAGCACATGGGTAGGTGATCGGATGGTGCACCCTAGGCATATGCATTGTATACTCAATATGGGTCAAAACTATATATTGGGTCATACGGTTTCGATCTATGTCAAGTCCCAAAAGCAAATTGAAAGTTGGCTTTAAATTACGTCAATGGCTCAAATTGGTCTAAGTTGGCCCGAAATTGCACAAAGTCAAAGGAATGTTGAAAAAAAATTGGATGGGATATGATATATCAAACTCAAGGTGGACGAGTCTATAATTCAAATATGGAACTGGATTTGAGAAAACAATATTTATTGTGCTTCAAAAATCAAAGCTACGGTAAACTACTAACATAGTCATTATTGACTTTAATAAATTAAAATATTTATATAAAATAATTAAAAATAAGATCCCAAAAATGAGGGAGCTTACAACCTACCCACCTTAGAAAATTTCATCCTCGAAATTAAAAATAACACAATTATAAAAAGAAAACTTATCATAAGAATAATTAAGCTAAGACTTACCGGCATCTACGAATAAGTGGGGATAACGCTCACACATGGAATCTTTACACTCCCAGGTTGATTCTCACGAAGAATGGTGCCTCCATGCAACACGAACCAGTCTAACCGTCTGCCCTCTGAGCGTCTTCTCACTCGTATCCAAGATACCTGCCGGCTGCTCCTCGTATAATAAACTGGGTCCCACTGTGATCTCAGAGTGATCGACCACATGACTGGGATCAGTCATATACCTCCTTAGCTATGAGACATGGAATACATCATGCACTCCCTCTAGTGATAGGGGTAATGCAAGACGATATGCCACCTCTTCTACACGCTCAATGATATCGAACGGTCCAATATACCTTGGACTCAACTTCCCTCTACTTCCAAATTGAATGGTGCCCCGCGTCGGTGAGATCCTCAAAAATACATGCTCTCCCTCCTTGAATTCCAGTAGTAGACGATGCATATCGGCCCAATGCTTCTGTCGGTCTTGAGCTGCCTAAAGATGACTCTGAATCCACTTCACTTTCTCGACTGCCTACGTCACAAGCTCTGGTCTAAGTATCTGTCGCTCCCACCTCTATCCTCTCACGAAGTATTCAAAATCTTGCATATGTAGGTAACGTTGCCTTGATTCTATCCAGTAGTGATGACTATATTTCAAGATTAGCAAGTACTCATTGTTGTCCCAGCATAATGACTTCTATAACAAGCTCCTGAAGATCCTCTAATAACTGTGGCTGAGCTGTCAAGAAATATGCAATAGGCTTCCTACTTAAAGCGGCCGCTACTACGTTCGCCTTGCCAGGATGGTACTGTAATTTTATATCATAGTCTATCATAAGCTCCAACCACCGTCTCTGTCCCATATTCAGCTCCTTTTGCGTGAAGACATACTTCAAGCTCTTATGATCCGTAAATATCTCCACACGTTCTTCATACAAATAATGCCTCCATAGCTTCAATACAAAGATCACCGCTGCCAACTCCAGATCATGAGTAGGGTAATTCTTCTCATGTACCCTTAGATGTCTCGATGTACAGGCTATGACCTTTCTGTGTTGCATCAAAACACATCCAAGTCCACTACCCGACACATCATTGTATACAACGAATCCTCCCGATCCAGAAGGAAGCGTCAAAATAGGTGTTGAGGTCAACCTCTTCTTCAACTCTTCAAAAGCCTTTTAACAATCTTCTGTCCACTGGAACTCCTGATCCTTACGGGTCAACCGTTTCATCGGCTCTGCAATCCATGAGAAATTCTCTATGAACCTGCGGTAATACCCTGCAAGTCCGAGAAACTCCTAACTTCTGTAACCAATGTTGGTATCGGCCAAGACTCTATGGTAGCTATGTTTTCCTGATCAACTGAAAGTCCTTCTCCTGAGATAATGTATCCAGGAAAAGGAACTCTATCAAGGCAAAATTCACACTTACTAAGCTTAGCATACAATCTCTCCTTCCTTAATACTCCCAACACAACTCTAAGATGCTTCTCGAAAATAATCTAGGGGAAAAATGATTACAGTGTTTACTGCAGAAGAATTCTAATACCACTAGTTGTACTATTCTATCATAGGTATAGTATTATAACCTATTCAATGATACCTGTCAGTTCACTCTTAGAAATTTCTCTTAATTGGCTCTATGCATCCGATATCCTGACACTCATACTCAACTCATAATATCACTATGATCCAACTCTAAGAAACTTGCCCATTTCTAGCTACCTATCCTCACAATTACACCAATAATCTAGCTTAATTATATTCTATAATATAACTATAAGGTTTTAACTATTTTAGTCCTCTAATAAATAGAAGGTAACTGGAACCTAAAACTGGGTCAAACAAACCTATATACCAATTTCAAACAACGATAGGGTCAAGCAAAGCAGAAAGGTTTGTCAAATTATTTCCAAGAACTATATGAAGCCAAACAAGAAGCATAGGACATAGTCTAGGTAAGACTCGAGAACCATATATCTCTGTGATTATGTCAAATAAAGTTACTGCCACGCCAGTGTGCATCTGGCTGCAAATAAATTTCTTGTTCCATAATACGATGGATGGTTGTAGTGCACATCTACCATGCCAACTAATACAAGTTCTTAAGCTTATCTTGGCCAAATCCATAAAATATTTTTGAATTGACTTTTTACAAAAATACAGGGTAAAAGATCAACATGCATAGGTTATCGGTCAAGTAGAATTCGAGAAACATATGTAGCCATGATACCGTTATCTGTAGTCTTGTCTCGCCAGTATTTCTCTGGCTGCAAAAACTTTGATTCCGTAATACAAGGATAAATATAATTCCTCAAACTTTTCCTTAGACCAATCCATACACTTTCCAACAAATTAGCGAAAATGAACGAGAAGATTTACTCAAGAAGTCAATAGGGAAGGGTTTAGTCAAATCTCGAGTAAGGAAGAACACAAAAGCAATCATATTAAGAAATAAGATAACATGAAATCAATCATGCTGAAGAGTCTATAATCGTGTTTGTGGATGTATCCTCAAGTCCTATTACTTAATTGGTTGCAGGCTCGTAGTAGTACGACTATACTAGGTATCACCATGACTCCGCACAATTCACAAAAACTCTACCTGCACTTATGACTTCTAGTGTCTATGCCCCGACTTTCCTGATGTGATAGTAAAGGGAAAATACATCCATTACGAAGATTTGTCTTACTAGTATGAATAAATAACGATTACGGTAAAACATAATCAAAATGGATGCAAATCGAAAAGTCAAGTGAGGGTTCGAAACGAAATCAAGGAAGGTATCAAGCATGTGGATGTGATCCTATAGGTCTTTCCTATTCTAATTGCAGGCTCACGTCGGTACAGTAACGTAATCGAAGTGATTTAACGTGGACCTGTATGGGCTACCACAAAAATATGTAACGCCCCAGTCCTAAAATACGTGGGACCAGGTATACGATTATATGCCAGCAGCACTTCACCAATGGGACAAGCTACACAACAAGCCCATTAGCGAAATACTTAAGCTCTAAATCATGATAACACCAAAAAATACAACACAGTCCATAGGTATATACATCTAATCACATCCACAGAGTCCATAAAGAGATCAAGAATAAATAAGGAAATGTCTCAAATATCCAGCAATAAAAGTAATGAAGTATATACGGATAAAACATCCCGAAACCACAGAAACAAAAATAAAGTACAAATCAACTACAAGTCTGTCGAAAAGAAAAGAAAATAATGTATCAAGACAAAATATGATGATAACATGATCACGAAAAATCCTCTGGCACTATCTCGTCCTCCTGTGCCGGTACGCCTCCGGTCTCAGCTTCCGAACCGTAAACCTCCGGGTACTCTTCAGCTTCGTCTAAGCCTGAGAAATAGCCAGGTTCTCAGAGGAATAGCAAGGTGCATAATATACATGCCAAGGTATAGAAATAAAAATATGAACTAAGACAATCTACTGTATCCGTCTATGTGCTATGCAAGTTAGATACTTTTCTAGAATACCAGACCCCTTCCACTAAGGCTTACTAGTACCTCAACAGGGTATTGTCTCCAGTACCTGTGTCGTAGCACCAAGGACAATCAATTCTCGATAGTGATAATCCCTTACTCTGCTATAAAGATAAAGGTCACTAAACAACGGGCCACACAACAATAGGTCTGATATTGTAGTCAAGTTCTCCCCAACCCCCATGTCTAGAATCTAGCAATGTCAAGTCTGTACAGTCATCTCAAAAGTAAAAGTAATACTAATAAGGAAATCTAGAATGCTAAACGAGGTCAATACCACGAATAGTCATGAAAACCTCGCATCATGAATGTGTCGGTGTCCTGTGGTCAATCGTGTCATTGGATACGTCAGTATGTACGTAATGCCTAATGTCAATACTCGATGTCACTATCATCACATTTGAACCCGTCTATAAATGGATACTAAGTATAGACATCCTACATCATGCAATGCTAATAAAAAAAACAAGACATGAAAGAAAGATCGGAAACGATGGCAAGGCACGCTTGCCTGTAACTGCTGTCTACGGGTAGGCCTGACCAACTTCGGTGTCCCTATCGATCCTTCCAAGCTCACCTATAATAATACATTATATTTAATATTCTATATCAAAATACCATTCCTAAATTATATGAGTATCGACGTCTCCTAGTTGCCATAACGTTGTTACGACACTGTATCTATTATATAAGTACATATAGGTAACAAAACCTTTCGTAAATACTTTACCATTATAATAAAATAATACATTTAAATTCTAAAATTTATCAATAAATATTTACATATTGCTATAATGCTATTTTTAATAGGAAAACCTTTCACAAGAGGTCTTATGTCAATGCCAAATATGACTTCCTCAATTCAACACATTAATTAGTCCCAAAACAACGACAAAATAAAATTACTAAATTCTGTAAAAATCTAGAAATTATTTAAAATAGTACTTATAATGTTAAACCTTACACAACACAAAGTTTAATATGGATTCATGGAGTTTTGACACTTTTGGACACAAGGAAAACAGAATTTTTTGGAGTTCGGTGACACGACAAATGTCATAAATTTTTAAAAATAGCAAACAGATGTGAAACCTATCTTTCATATATGCTTCGGAAAGGTATTGATGTCTAGATTTTGAATAAAAATATAGAAATGTTAGACACTGACCTTAGATAGGCAAAAAGTGGCCCACAACAAAATTTGTCAGTTCTGGATACCCTGTCGTAGAATCAACGCCACAGAAAAACCACTTGGAACTAGGAGATCTGGCGATTAGAGGTTGGAGTAGACATACAAAGATAACTCTTAGATTTAGTTTAAGGAGAAACGGATGAGAAAAAGTGGATGAAACATCATCTACAAGTCGACTAACCTGCTGTGACGTTTCAGACTTCGATTCGACGAAGTTTCGGTCCAAGTAGTGCATCGTGCACCTCTCTAAATGCCAAAAGGTTGCTCCTATAGTTGCTAGGGTTTCGGGTTTGGGAGGATTTGTGGAGTAATGGGCAGTTATGAGAGAGGGGGATGGTTAGGGTTTGATAGGTATATATATATATATATATATATATATATATGTATATATATATATATATATATATATATATATATATATATATATATATATATAGTGCATGGGCTTTGGTTTGATCTAATTTGGATAGGATTTGGTTCTCCAAATCATACTATTATTAATAGGTTTCCTATTTTGGCTAGATGTTTGACCAAGCCAAATATGTAAGGAAATATTACATATGGCTACAATTAAACCTCTAATATTCTCTTAAATATATGTATACTTGGTTTTGGAACTCCTAGTTAGGCTCTAACTAGTAGAGTTGACTAGGTTAGGGTCCGAGTAGCATTACTAGTCAAATTGGACCCGAAAATCAATTTAATGAGTCTCATGTGCCATTTGTAAATAAGTAGCACATGGGAACGCGATCGGATGGTGCACCCTAGGCATATGCATTGTAGACTCAACACGGGTCAAAAGTACATATTGGGTCATACGGTTTCGATCTATGTCAAGCCCCAAAAGCAAATTGGAAGTTGGCTTAAAATTACGTCAATGCTCAAATTGGCCTAAGTTGGCCCAAAATTATGCAAAATTAAAGGAATGTTGAAAAGCAAAATTGGATGTGATATGATATATCAAACTCAAGGTGGACGAGTCTATAATTCAAATATGGAATTGGATTTGAGAAAACAATATTTATTGTGCTTCAAAAATCAAAGCTACGGTAAACTACTAACATAGTCATTATTGACTGTAATAAATTAAAATATCTATACAAAATAATTAAAAATAAGATCCCAAAAATGAGGGGGCTTACACTCATAGACTTTTTAATCGGAAAAAGAGGGTTAGAACCGAAGGTGCCTCTTCATCAAATCCTCATTCTTCTCCTCCAAATGTCCAACCCATTCACCCATTGTTCAATCCTCCTCCACCTTCCAATGCCAACACTTATATTGAGCAATTATTTTGTTTCATTAGAAGCATCTAATGAGTAGTACTCGATTTTTTGCTCAAGAAGTGTTATGCCGGGATACCCGATTAATTTCACAATATTCTCCGAGTTTGATCCGAATTTCAAGGATCTATGCCTCGATGAACTTGTATCCACATCATCACTAATATACCTCAATGTAATACAAATTTTTTATTGCAAATGACTTACGACGACCATAAAATCTATTCTTGGGTCGCCGATATTGATATTATGTTTGATGATTTTGATCTTGCTGAATACCTTGAACTTCCTGATCCCAAATCTTGGGAGCGTCTTAATGATGCCCGTGAATTCACATTTGCTGGGGATATCACTCTTGAAGGGTTCAAAGACATAATGTGTGAACCAAACACCCATCTTCGAAAACTTTGGGCTAAGTTTCTCAACAACCATTTCTACGAACTTCATCGAATTATTTTCTCGTCCATTCTGCCCAAAGCAGGATCTACTGATGAGATTACCTATCTTGAGATTACTGCCCTTTATTTTCTTCACTTTACCATTCCAATTAACTTTTCTTATACGATGATGGATTGGATGATTCATGCAAGGAAGAAGCCAAAATTGCTTGTTTATGCGATGTATCTTCCTACGATCTTTCGTGCCTTCAATATCCCTTTAGATGAGTGTTAGTTTTTACCTGCTTCTGTCTTTCTGTCCAAGGCACGTATGACTGCCCCTGCTGCTGCTCCAGTTGAGGAGGAATCTACTGACTCAGATGCACCTCATCCTGAGCCTCCTGCCACTCTTGACTCCATTCACGACATGTTGCGTGACGGCTTCCGTTTGGAAGATGATTGCTTCACCCAGCTGGACTACCGGACCACTTTGCAGATGAGCGCCATCAGCAACACTTTGCATGATATCCAGTATAATATGGCCCGGCATCCCATGATGCTATTTCCTACGAGTCGGGACCCTTCTCGCGAAGGCTACCGGATTGATGACCCATGGGCCAGGCGGTACTTGGATCCTGATACGACATTTGTTGATCCTTATCGCTCTGCTAGCGAGCCGTCCGAGTCAGCCGGTCCATCCCGTTCCCATGCTCCGTGTTCTTGGTCTTCTACCTGCTGCTGATGCTGATGTTAATTTAGTTATATTTTTTATTATTTTTATGTCTTAGCACTCTTTGCACTATGTTTTTTAGACTTCAGTTTATCATGTATGAACTTCTAGTTTATTTCCTTTGGGTTTATCAAAACTACTTAGCTGTCTCTTATGATAATTG
Organism: Iris pallida; assembly: GCA_029216955.1. Lineage (NCBI taxonomy): Eukaryota > Viridiplantae > Streptophyta > Magnoliopsida > Asparagales > Iridaceae > Iris > Iris pallida. The sequence goes on along the minus strand of JANAVB010010797.1, from coordinate 3,663,748 downwards.
GTTATGGTTATGAATTGTGTGCTTGCTATCCTAACTTTGTCACATTTATCTCTCTTTACGGGGGAGCTATGATTCATTTTGCTAAATGACAAAGGAAAAGAAGCATAGATATTTGGTTGATATGATCTTATATGTTGTTGGATATTATATGATATTGGATATTATGTTGCGCTTGGAAAAAGATTTTTGTATCATTACATAACTGAAATAGTTAATTATAGGGGAGCCGACATATCTATTTACGGGGGAGCTACTCAATACAAACTATTACCTTCAACATGTGTCCAGAAATGAATATTGTGACTTACAAGTATCATTTTTGTCAATTATCAAAAAGGGAAATATTGTTGACTCAAACTGGATCACAGTCAACCTAATATAGAGAATTAACAAAATAATATTTAACATGATCCAATACGACACATTGAGCTCAAAGTCAAGAACATCTTCTATAACATATCAAGCTCAAGACAGACGTCATCAACAAGTTGATCATTGGAATCGTACTTGTACTGAGTCTGTACTTTTTATTTTATTGAGTCTAGGAACATGTACGTTGAGTCGTACTGAGCTATCTTGAATCTAGGCTTTACTCTTCAAGCTCCACTATACAAAATAAGACAATCACCAAACCAAACCAATTCTCTCATAGCCCATTGTATGTTCTGGCCCCATAGAAATCGAATTCGAGCCGAACTCTGCCTCCTAATTTTTGGGATACTAATTTTTAGGGCCTGCTTGATACTAGCTGTCCAACGTTCAAAATTTTGAATTCTTGGGACAGAATTCTGGCCGAATTCTGCTCTGCAGACTAATATAAATAGAGCTTGAATTCTTTCATTTCAAATCATCTCTTACCTTCAAATATTCAAGCTTTCCAAGCTCTACTACTCCTAGCCCCACTCTTTTATATCTCCTAAGCCATAACTCACCTTAGCCCAAGGTGCTCAGTGTGATATCAGCTAGAAGTTGTGTACAAGAGTGAAAGAAAAGTTACTTGGACAATTCCAAGTTTTGCCTCTACGAAGTTGTAAGAAGTTGGCGTACTCTTCTGAGTAAAGGTATATGGTTGTGCCCTATTTCACAAATAGTAGATTTCAATCCTGAATGAGAGTTCTCAGACCTAGACTAGTCCTCTACGAGAAAAACTAGGTTAAATCGATGTGTTTGCGTACGCTCTTCTGATCTCTTTTATTTTTGCATTACTCTCTGATTATTTACTCTCTTGGTAGTTGATTTCTGGAATTGATATAGAGTTGTATTTTTAATTGGTTATTATCGACACAAACTCTATTCACCCCCTCTAGAGTTGCCTACACGTAACTTTGACTAGTACTCACTCAGATAGATAGTATCTTTCTTGACTCTTGTACATGACATATCCTGTTCACCTGTTCTTATATTCCCTTACAGTTTAGTCATGCCCTGTTAGATTCCTGTATATGTTATTTTACCTTCTGTATTCTCTCTATTTACTATTATATAGACTTTTTTATTTATTGGGAACTGTTATTAGAAATGTACTTCGCTTCAATCCTGACTGGATATATTTTTCAGATGGCGTAGAGGATGGGTATCCTATTTATTGCGGCCCTCTAGATGTAGTAGGCATAGATCGAGAGACTCTAATTTATGAGGGTCTAGTGTCAGCAGAAGAGCCCTATTTAGCGACTCATGTAAAGCCCCTAAATTCCTACTATTTGTTTTTATATAAATTTGGTACTGATTTTTTTATTTTGTATTTATACGTCGCATAGTTGCATTGTACGTCGCGCGCGAAATTTTATTTTTCGTAATTGCTCGACGAGTGCGAATATGTGCGAGCGTACATATTTTTAGAAAAATATTTTTCTATTTATATAGTTTCAAAATAATATATATAATAATTATTCTTGCTATCGTACCAAAATTTTCTAAGTTTGCTCTTTTAATTATTTATTTATGCCAATTTCGAGAATAATATATATATAGATATTTTGTAGTAGTCACATGCGAGATACATAAAATTTAATTCATGTATATATTGTAATTTGTAATTCTCAAAATCATTTTATTATTTATCTTAATTTATTAAAAAGGTATTTTAAAGATATTTTCTATCAATATTCAAAATATTTATTACAATTTTCAAAATTATTTAATATTGATTATTATATTACTTATAAGAGATAATTTAAAAGTTTTGATGACTTAATATTATGGTAATTTAAATTAAGATTTAATTTATGGATTTTGATTGAAGATAAGACTTATCTAAGATTTGATATGGATTTAGATTGATTAAACTTTTTTTTTGATTTGATTTAAAATAGTAGGAAAATTATCTAAGGGGATTTAAATATTCCTAGTCCTTATCTACTAAGATTTTCTCAACCCTATAAATAGGGGAGCCTCCACATTGCTTTTCCTCCACAAATATCCCATAATTTCTTCCACCATAAATGTGCGTGCATCGTGTCTGTGTCCAACTCCTTCCTCGTGTCAGCCCGTGTCGGAATCTTTACAAAATACATCGACCAATCGTGTCCGACACACCGGACACATCCTCTTCAACCTTTCTCAGCCTTGTCTCCGCGACCAGCAGCGCCAACGCCAACCACAACCTCAGCACCGTTATCGCCTCAATCGACACCACCACCTTGTCGTGACCGCTACACCCCGTGGTCGTCTTTCACCACCCTGCAACCACTGCGACCCCCACCTAGCCAGCCAATCGGCCACAAACCACCACCACTAGCACAGACCCACCTTCACCTCACCCCGACCGTCCCGACACAACCCGACCCTGACTCGGCCACAGCCACCGACCACTAGCCGAGCCAACACTGCCACTGCGGCCGACCTCTACCTTCCATCAAAACCACCATCACCACCACGACCAGCCGCCCAGAACCCCCCAAACAAAAACCCCAAAATTAAACCACCATCACCATACTTACCTGCGGTAGTAGCGCCAGCCTTTCTCCGGCGAGTCGACCTTCGAGTCGAGCTTCGCGAGATCCGCCCCTCCTGCGTGCTTAGCCGAGTACGTGATAGTGCCCAACCTACGCCGTAGCATCAGCGGTAGAACGATATCTAGGTCTAACTAACTAACTAACAGTATAATATCATAACCTGTAGAGATAGTCAACTCTAAATGGAGGACAAGTAATGACAATATATCCCCAATCACAATACTGAAGGAAGAAAACTGCTACAAAAGATAAAGACAAAAATATAAAAAATATTCATAAAAGTCTATCGTAACATAATATAAGACCAGAAAGAGTCTAAGAGACAACAATTTCTAAATACAAGTCTCAAAATAATAAATATGTCAAGAGTCATCAACTAGAGACAAGGTCCAGTACAAATCTAGCCTAATGAGTTGTAACGCCCCAGTCCCAAAATATGTAGGACTAGAAAGATAGACATGCCAGTTGTATACATACGAAGTATGTTCCAATATATGAAAATCTCGTATGAACACATTAGCTGTAAAATGCAGTAGAACCACAACAAACTAATCTCATCCACAAAATACAAGAATAAAAAGATGTATATATATATATATATATATATATATATATATATATATATATATATATATATATATATATATATATATATATATATATATATATATATATATATATATATATAATGTTCATACTCAATCACAAATAACTAGAAAGAAGATATGGCACGAAATGATATAGAAAGATATAAAATGATAAACAGAATAAGTTTAATTTTATAACTAAAATTTATAATAGAGTATAAGAGTCTAATATGTCATCAAAAGTACATGCCTCTAATAAATATAACATGCCAAGTCTCATAAACTAGAGACAAATCCAGAAAAACTAGCTACTAACTAAAGAACTATTGGTGGTGCCTCCTCAACGGATACTGGCTCCAAAGGAAGTACCTGGACATACTTCTCGTCTACTCTAGGTCCTTATACTAACAGCAGTTTCGTTAAATTGATAAAATAATAGTAAGCAATGAAAATAGATAATGGATAAGCAATATTAAGCAGTAAAAAATAGAAAATACAAGTAAAATGTCATTAAAATATATAAGCTGTAAGTAATCATGAGTGTATGTATCAGCAGGTAATATCTATAATAGAATGTATAATACTAAACTATGCCTTGATACATTAGTTTATTATATGATCGGTTTGGGACAGGATCAGGCTATTCTATATGAACAACTGTGCACAAGTACATATAATGGATCAGGCCGGCCATACATGAAAAGATATGCACAAGTATAATAAGATCAGACTACACCCCGTGTGAGGTAAGGGTGAGCTATGCACAAGTAGTTAGGATATGATCACATAATCTACTAATACCTCCCCATCCCCCTATTAGTATAGTAGATTCAACCATGGTACGTTACGATACGTGATTCTCTAATAGGGCAGCAAATTCCCTCAGGAATCGGTATCCATACAAGTACAAGAACAACAACAAGGCTTACATAAGTACACTAAGATATACCAAGAATAATATCTCATGACAGAATCCAAAATATACTAATCTGTGTACCGTTGTGTCATATATTAAGTATAACACTACAGATTTGTATCATAAAAGTTATCAAGATAATAAAAATTATCAGAAAATGTACTCGCATGCGGTCCTAAGCAACGAGTGTGGATCGACATCCAAAATGGAGACACAAAGACCTAAATATGAAATATCAATATCAATTAGTATTTTTGAGCAATAATCATTGATATCTAAATCGAAATATATTTTTCAGGTCAATTCTAAGTCATGGAAGTCAAACTAGGTCAATTTGTTGTTTCTATGGTCAAACGAGATCAAATTTAGGTTAACACATTAAAACTAGGCAATTTCCTAGTTTTTAGGTTGATTTTACCTATTTATAAGGTTTACAAAGTTATACTTGGTCTTAACATGTCACTATTTGGTTTTTAGGTACTAACTAGGTCAAATTAGTCAATACTAGTTAATACTAGGTCAATATTAGGTTTTAGGCTGTACCAATAAGTTTCTAGTATATATTACCCTAATAAATACTTCTCCCTATAATTTCTAACAATATCTTAGCTTATAGCTATTTACCTTACCATGTATTACAGTATCTTAATCCGTATCACACATTTACCAAAAAACTTAGCTCGTATCTCAAACACATTAACTATTAGTCAATACCTTAGTTTTAGGGTCAATACCTTGGATGAACTAAGTTTTCTAGTCCCTACTAGTCAATACCTTATTTCTAGGTCCATATGTTAAAGGTATTAGCCATACTAACTAATATTACCAAGTATCAATACATGTATCTTACATCTCTACTAGTTACCTACTATTTAGGATTAGCTTAGCCATTTTATCCTTTATATATATATGGACGTACCCAATGCCTATTATATATACCATTATCTTTATCCATCCATAACATATACCAATATATCCTTACCCATATCTAAACATTTATCTTTTACCTATATAATATACATATATCCATATATCCTACTATAAACCCATATTTTAGTCATTTATCCATTATTATACCCTCACACATATTTGTCTATACTTACCTATGGTGCTAGTTTACTCCCTTACACATATACTATATATATCTCCATATACCTTATATGTCATAGTACACCAAGTTATCCTAATACCATATCCACATTGTCTAACATATCCCTTATACTATACGCATAAAATTTTTTATATCCCTATGTATCATATAATATTGGTATCTATATGATACCTATATAAAATACATATATAATATTTTATCATTGCTATCCTATGCATTTCTATTGCTTACCTTGCTACTACCTTTACCCTTAGAATTACTTATATAAATTTTTTTAGAATTACTTATATATATATATATATATATATATATATATATATATATATATATATATATATATATATATATTTATATATATATATATATATATATATATATATATATATATATATATATATATATATATATATATATATATATATATATATATATATTCTCTTAGGATACCATGTTCTACCTAATACTTGACATATCATATACCGTGATATGTCATGATACCTTAATTCATTAAGCACCCCGTATTTTACTTCATACCGTGGCTACTTTACCTATACCCTATATACTATAACATGTATTATAGTATCTTATTTCTATATGTACATATACCTATACATATCTACCTTTCATCCTTGGCACATATATGCATAGATATGTATCCTAAGTTACCTACAATTGATACCAAGATACCTATATCTTTACCCTATGAAATGTATAGCTATAGATTATAGCAATATATTTACCTATTTACACCTATATATCAATATACCATTCTATTTCATTACCTATCCAAATTATCTCAGGATATCCTATGCATACTATACCCTACCAATCAAACACACATGGACTCATCTATCATACTTTTGGCACTTGACATCTTGATATTACTTACTAGCTAGTTCTAATATCCAATATCTTAGTATCTTGACCAATACCTTATCCTCCGGGATACTTACCCAACTAACTTTAATACTAATACTTGATACCAAATAGAATATCTTAATCAAGTCCTAATACTCACTTACTCTTACTCATGATACTTGAGTGTCATGATACCACTATCCTCATAGGACCCAAGTATCACACTAGTACCTTACCCCAAACTTTAATACCTTGACACATAACTTATCTATACTTGGCTCACTTGATAACCACTTGTATCAACACTAACACACACTAACTAACACATAATACCTAATATATATATAAAAATATATATATATATATATATATATATATATATATATATATATATATATATATATATATATATATATATATATATATATATATATATACTATTTTACACGTATACTTGACAACCTATGATACCTACACTCACTTGATATCCATACTACACAGGCTCATAGGATACATAAAATGCCTATGTCGTATAGTCAGTTTTTTAGTTGAAATCAATACTGCATCTATTAGGCCTATTCACTAAATTCACGAATTAAAGTATGTCGTACCTTTTGTATTAGCTTTTTGAAACTTCAAATGGATCATATTTTCGTGTCTGAAAGCTCCCGGAATCACAAAAATACCGAAATGTATTCGTCTTTCGGATACCTGACACACAAACAGTTTTACAAAAAGTTTTAGAACAAATTTGGCATATATATATATATATATATATATATATATATATATATATATATATATATATATATATATATAAGCTAACTTTGATATGGTTTCTTAAAAAAACGGAAGATTAATCGGGGTCCTGATTTAGAAGTTATGGCATTTCTAAGTTGTTATGGCTGCTAAAAACGAGAATGAATACTATGACAAATTTAGGTTATTTTAGACAAAAGAACACATGTATACACTCAAATCTAACAGTACGTATCATGAGCTACCATGACACAGTATCATGTATCCTATTTAGAACACATACACCAAATCTCAACTTAAAAACAACACAAAAATTCCTTTGGGGACACGTATCGAATATTTGGTGGTCACAAATTCGTAATAAATACAAATTGAGCATAGAAAATGACACTACTCATGATAAAAACCTAGATCTACCAAATTTAAAGCTTTTAATATCTAAATCTATCATTAGAAAATCGAATACACCTATGGGAAGGTTCTTATGGGTTCAATGGGTGTTCCTAACCATAAAATTGGTGAAGAATAGAGATTTACCCAAATTGTGTGTCCCTCCTTTGGAGAACTTCAAATTTGGACACGGAAGGGATGAGTCGGACATAGTCTTCTAGGAAGCTCCTCTTCTATGAATCTTCTTGTGCTCTCCAATGATCTAGGCCTTCATGATGGTGAGGATGAGTGTAATTTGAAAAGAATTGAGTGAAATTGGTAGAAAATTGGGTTTGCTTGGAAAAGAAGAAGCTTTGGAGAAAATGAGGCTAATGAGTGAAATAGAATGAATGGATGAATGCCTAATTAGAAATTATGTCTTATAGTAAGATCTTGGTCATGCCAAAATATTAAGTTTGTCCCTCTCCATTTGTCATGAATGGAATCTAATTAACTAAAGGAAGGAATCTCTACAACTAAAAGGAATATTTCTTTTATGACAACTTAATTAATTCTAATTGCTAAACTCATGATTGACAATAATTAGCACTAACACTTGCAAAAATTTAATTGGCTAGCCACTAACTGACACTAATATAATTCTAGGCAACCACTAATATAAAATTTTATATATATATATATATATATATATATATATATATATATATATATAAATATATATATATATATATTGCAATATTACCAAAATACTCCTATGTTGGAAAGTGGTAGTTATAATCCTAACCCCCTAGAAAAAAAATTTGTCCTCGAAATTTAAGATAAAAGCAGGGCACAAAATGAAGAATAACACATGTTCCAAAAGATATGTATCACTCATACATCTCGTCTCCCTATATTCTCATAATCCTTACTATGGTCTGTTTGCCATGACAAAAGGTTAAACGAACTTTCTGTATATTAAACGTGTAAAGAGGACAATCGATTCCTAAATAGGAGATCTAAGTACAAAATTTTCTAGAAAAGTGTGACGGTTGAGATCGAGCACTGCAGCGGCTCCTTGACTCCGTTGACGATTTGACGACGAGTTGAACTTGCTCTAGCTTTCTGGTGCTTGTGATCAGAACTCTGGGGTTGCCAATCAATAGGACGTCGAAGTTGTAAAGATTTTTCCCCTTCTTTATCGAAAAAAAACTCCTTCTATTTATAGGGAGGCACATATACGATGTGCATAAGAATTGTGCAGGAACGCTGCACGTAGAGATATGAGAGAATCTCGAGGTTGCACGATGAGGGCTGTTGCTGAGCTGACACGTGGCGGACGTTGGGATTCTCCTTTATCAAGATCTTGGGAGAATTATCAACATAATTGAATAAATGACATGTGTCATGTGTTTATTATTGATCGGATGAACCTGAGCAGATTCTGTTCTTATTCTGAAGTTGGATTTTGTCTTATCTTAGGGGACCATTGGTTTAAACAAACCGATTGGGTATGACCCTCATCCATAAGAACAAACTCTGTCCTTATCTATGGTTTAAACAAACCGATATGATATTGCTCTTATCAACAGAATCAAACTCTGTTCTATCTTAAGAGTGGTGGCTTAAAAAAACCAATTGGATGATATCCGGAAAGATATAAGCACCCGTCTGGCCACATGAAACCATGCTACCTCGTAGGACTGCGCTTCTATGCGAGCTGCACTCCTGGTGAGGCTTAGATGCCACTGCATTCTTCGATAATGAGTGGACTGTGTTTCGAAGACGATAGAGTTACTGCGCTTCTGGGTGACGAGGAGACTTTGCTTCAGGTGATGGAGTCACTGTGCTTCTGGGCGATGAGGAGACTGTACTTCAGGCGACGGAGTCACTTTGCCTTGGGACGATGAGTAGATTATCTCTCAAAGACGATAGAGTTACTGTGCTTTTGGCGGTGGACAGATTTGTGCTTGAGGCAACAAAGTGTTAGATGAAGGAGCCATTGAATGTACTGTGCTTCTGGATTGAACCGACGTGGCTACGCATCTGAGTTTGAAGGAGCTAGCTTTGTCGAAGTCATAAGAGCAGTAAGATAGCTCTTTTAACGGATGAGTCAGTCATCCTCTTCTTTAATTGCCACACACTACCAAAATTTATCGTTTTAGTGACGGCCACATCCGTCGCTAAACCGACGGTAATTACTATTAGCGACCGATAACCGACGGATTTTGGCCAAAAAAATCCGTCGGCAATCAGCTCGTCGCTAATAACGTTCCGTCGCTAAGTTGTCGTCACATGACTGAATAGCGACGGATTGTCGACGTCTCAATACAAAGCATTAGCGACGCATTTTCGACGGACTTTCGTCCATTTCAACTATTAAGTACTGAAATATGTAGGCAATAGCGACGTAAAATTTCGTCGGTAACCCGTCGTAACAGCGTATCAGATCGTATCGTTCCGTCGCTAATCCGTCGACACCTTCGATAACAAATGACGGATTAGCGACGGTTTTCTGACGAAAAATCTGTCGATCAGCTTCTGGAAATTCATGTCATTTCCAGCAACATGGCGACGGATAAGTCGTCGCTATTCCGTCGACATATATCGACGGAATAGCGACGGAATAACCGTCGATCTTGTTCTTGAAATTCTTGTTATTTCCAGAAAATGGGCGACGGATAGGTCGTCGAGATTCCGTCGAACAATATACCATGCCGACGGATAATCCGTCGACCATCCGTCGCTACCTGGGAACATTTCCAAATATCCAGTTAGCGACGGAATAACCGTCGAAAAGTAGTTGGAAACTGGTGGTGACCTTCGCAAAACGGTCACCAGTCCGTCGCTAACTGAAAATATTTTGAAAAAAATTACAGCGCTTTCCCTGTTCGTAAAAATTTGCATAAACCAAACCAATATATAATGCACACCAATTATCCAACAATCACATAGACCAAATATATTATGCACACCAATTATCCAAGAATCACATAGACCAAATATGCACATACGAATTTAATGCACACCAATTATCCAAGAATCATATAGACCAAACCAAATTAATATAAAATAGACATCAATTATCCGGAAGAGTAACCTAATATCCATCGTTATAATTCGATCATTGTACAAATATTCCAAATTTTTCACAAATATTCTAAAACACATAGGAAAGAGTTGGCCAGTTACAGTAACCTAATATCCAATCCTGGCGACCGATCATAGCACAAATATTCCAAAATTTTCACAAATATTCCAAAACACATAGGAAAATGGACTTTGGCCTCAACAAAGACCACAAGTCAGACGATGAATTCTCAAAGCCAGGGATGATAGTTGCGTTGAGGCATGTACCATTCTATCAGCCACTTTGCATACGAAGGCTCAATCTGGTTGTGGTCTTCTGTAGGGACAGGAGAGTCGGTCCCGATGCTACTACTCTCTGACGGTGGCTCCTCCTTAGCTTTAAGCTTGGGAGCAATCTCTTCCCTGATAGTCATCGGTTCTTTCTTGACCTCGACCTTTGGTAACACCTTCTCCTTAACAGTCACCGGCTTTTGTTTGACGACGGAGACTTCCTCCGTGTCGACCTCCAAGGGTTTCTTGCCTCGACCCCTTCCTCGACTAGCAGCACCACCTCGACGAGTCCTAGGAGCCATCTTTCTGACAACAGAAATTTTCATATAGGGTAAAGAAATTTACTCAAGTTATAAAAGTTGTGACGTTGGTTTTTTGCGTTCATCATCATTAGAAGGAGCAGCACTGGAAAAGTTGTGACATTGGTAGCATGAGAGAGTAAAAATCTGTATCATAAGGCTAACATAATTACTATGTAATCATGTACTCACCAATAACCGGATGTAACTGGAGTCGTTGGGCCTATCGTACAGTAATTTGTGGATCCGCTGGTATAGGCCAGATGTACTTACTATCTAGTATATCAGATTAGTATCGGTCTATCGGTTTGGTATAGGACGTATCATATTGGTATTGGCCTTAACAAATTGGTATCGTCCTATATCCGATATGTACATGTATCGGCCGAATAGCTAGGATTCATATTGGCCTTATCGATTTGGTATCGGTCATATCCGATAGGTATCGGCCATATTAGATTAGTATAGACTATTTCGGATTAGTATCGTGGAAGGTTTAGTAACAACTGTACTTGGATTTCTCTCTTCTCGAGCAAGAATACCATTGCAAGAGAATCACCAGATCATGATTGGCCAGTTACAGTAACATACATACTTCCTTTTTTATCAGAAAAAGCGAGATTGAAAAGAAAGTATGTATGTTCTGTAACTGGCCATTTACGCTCTCGTGACTCTCTTGCAATGGTAATCTAGCTCTAGAAGAGAGAAATCCAAGTACAGTTGTTACTAAACCTTCCACGATACTAATCCGAAATGGTATATAATAATCCAACACGGCCGATACCTATCGGATATGACCGATACCAAATCGATAAGGCCAATATGAATCCTAGCTATACGGTCGATACATATCGGATAGGACGATACCAATTCGCTAAGACCAATACCAACCGATACGGCCCATACCAAAACGATAGATCGATACTAATCCGATACGGTCAATACTTATAAGTACCTACGGTCTAGGAGGTTGATCCGCTATAGTACATCCATGTACGATCAACGAAGTAACGATCTATTTCAATTTGGATGTGAAAATCTGTATCGTAAGACAAACTAAACATAATCAGTTCTATTTCACATGCTTAATTGCCAAGTATGGGAACGAATGGCTCAGAACACAACCCAAAATTCATTCAAGCATACATTAGTGTGAATCATCTACGTTCTGTACATATAGTGTAGTATATGTTCTTATCGTATCTAGTATCTGAAAGATGTAACAGAATCAAGATGAACTCACATAGATTACAGGTGCCCCATATTTGAGTGCTACACCAAGACTCACCGTGATGAGGTTAGTGATTTATTTAACCTAATATAGTAATCTTGTAATTTAAAGTTGGAAGAACATGCAAGTAGCCTTATAGTTTCTGCCTCGCCAGTCGAATGGCTTAATTGCCAAGTATCGGAACGAATGGCTCAGAACACAACCCGAGATTCATTCTAGCATACATTAGTGAGTTCATCTTGATTCTGTTACGTCCTTCAGATACTAGATACGATAAGAACATTTACTACACCATATGTACAGAACATAGATGATTCACACTAATGTATGCTAGAATGAATCTTGGCTTGTGTTCTGAGCCATCCGTTCTGATCAAGCATCTTCCTTCTCCTCTCCTCCACCATGGCTCTGAACAAATTTGCTCCTCCGTCTACTTCCCTTCTTCTTATTTGACTATCTCAGCCACATATGACATCCAGCTCAAGTGTAGAGTCAGGGGAGAAGAAGTGGGCAGAAAGAGGAGGAGGAAGCAGCACAGCCGGCGACATGACCCGGAGGAAGTACAGAGGTTTTCTTCAACAGACGTAGGAGAACTATAAGGATATATCTTTTCACAACATATCACCTTGTCAAAGACCCTTAATATGACAATCATGTTACCGCGGTGTCGGAAGACTAACATGTCATAATTTTCTAAGCCGTATGTTTTGACATAATCCTCAAAACTCTTTCCTGTTATGTAATAATGCAATATTACTACATAGGAGAAAAGAGTTGGAAAGATTATATCAAAACACACGGCTTAAAAACTTATGACATGTTAGTCTTCCGACACCGCGGTAACCTGATATTCACATGAAGGGTCTTTGACAAGATGACATGTTGTAAAAAGATATATCCTTATAGTTCTCCTACGGCTGTTGAAGAAAACCTCTGTACTTTCTCCGGGTCATGCCGCCGGCTGTGCTGCTTCCCCCTCCTCTTCCTGTCCACTTCTTCTCCTCCGACTCTGCACTTGAGCTGGATGTCATATGTGGCTGAGAGAGTCAAATAAGAAGAAGGAAAGTAGAGGGAGGAGCAGATTTGTTCAGATCCATGGTGGAGGAGAGGAGAAGGAAGATGCTTGACCAGAACGGATGGCTCAGAACACAAGCCAAGATTCATTCTAGCATACATTAGTGTGAATCATCTATGTTCTGTACATATGGTGTAGTATATGTTCTTATCGTATCTAGTATCTGAAGGACGTAACAGAATCAAGATGAACTCACTAATGTAATACTAAGACATCATCTACTACTATATAAGATATAGTGATAGGTTGTCGTATCATCATTGCCGAGGGATGAGGGTCGGAGGACAGTCAACTTTATCTAAGGCTACTTGCATAGTTTCTGTCTTGCTAGTCGAATGGCTGCAGGGACTATGTCGTGATCACCATGGCGTACCATAGACTAATGCAAATGGAGCTGGAAATATCCGTCGCTAACCGGTCACTAGTCCGTCGGTAACTGAGAATTTTTTTGAAAAAAATTGCAGTACTTTCCCTGTTCACAAAAATATGCATAAACCAAACCAATATATAATGCACACCAATTATCCAACAATCACATAGACCAAATATACACATACGAATTTAATGCACACCAATTATCCAAGAATCATATAGACCAAACCAAATTAATATAAAATAGACATCAATTATCCTGAAGAGTAACCTAATATCCGTCGTTATAATTCGATTTATCTTTTCCCTTCTTTATCTACGGATACATAGTTTCTGCCTCGCCAGTCGAATGCCTCGAGTACAAGGCGGCAATGATGTTTATGTGAAGAAGAGGTACGAAAGAGAGTCGAGGATTCTGATAGGTTGTCGTATCATCATTGCCGAGGGATGAGAGTCGGAGGACAGTCAACTTTATCTACGGCTACATAGTTTCTGTCTCGCCAGTCGAATGGCTGCAGGGACTATGTCCTGATCACCATGTCGTACCGTAGATTAATGCAAATGGAGCTGGAGCCAAAATACAGAAACCAAAATACAAAATACAAAAACCAAAATACAAAATACAGAAACCAAAATACAAAATACAGAAACCAAAATAGGACCCTCTGTGAGAACGGATGGCTCAGAACACAATCCAACCGGAGAGGATACTCTGAGAGATCCATCTGAGAGGGGCGTATGCTATGAGAGATCATCTTTACTAGAATTATATCAGTAGTGCGATCGAGTGTTGGAGGAGATATTATCAAAGTATACGTCCTACTCAGATGGGTCTCTCACCGTTACTATTTTTTCCTGACAGCATGGTGGATGTGCTGTGTCCACATATTCTTGCTCCGAGCCAAAACTTTGCCCCAAAGCTCAAGTGGACATCCTTGCTGTAGAGCTCGAGTGAGAGGTTCCTGACAGCATGGTGGTCTCCTTTGTTAAAGTATCCGTGTTCGTCCCACAACCAATGTTGGATGAGCACGGATACATTGACAAAGGAGGCCACCATGCTGTCAGGAACCTCTCACTCGAGCTCTACACGAAGGATGTCCACTTGAGCTCCGGGGCAAAGTTTTGGCTCGAAGCAAGAATCTGTTGACGGAGCACATCCACCTGGCTGTCAAAAAAAATAGTAACGGTGAGAGACCCATCTGAGTAGGACGTATACTCTGATAGTATCTCCTCCAACACTCGATCCCACTACTGGTATCATTCTTGTAAAGGTGATATCTCAGAGTATACGTCCTACACAGATGGATCTCTCAGAGTATCCTCTAGTGATAGGTTATCGTATCATCACTACCGAGGGATGAGGGTCGGAGAACAGTCAACTTTATCTACGGATACATAGTTTCTGCCTCGCCAGTCGAATGGCTGCAGGGACTATATCCGGATCACCATGTCGTAGTCCAATACAATCCAGTGATTGACACAGTTCTAGTTCATATATGTAGTCCAATACAAATAGTCTAATACAAAAACAACTCAATACAAATAGTCCAATACAAATAAGTACTAATAGCTAATGAGAACCACGCTGCTCACGCAAACGCTCAGTGATACGATCACGCAACCACCTCAAAAAAGCGAGATTTTTGGCGTCAGAAGAGATGTCATCCCTTGCAAGGACTGCTTGAAGAGAACTCCCGGTCTCACTAGCTACCGGTGCTGGATGAATAGAACTCCCAGTCTCACTAGCAACCGGTGCCACTTCCTCCTTAACTGTAGGAGGAGCCACCTCAGCATTCACTGTTTTCCTCAAACGACGTGCCGCTCCTCGGGTCATGGGTGCCATCTGGTAAGATCGATAGTCACAAATAATATAATTGTAACATAAGCAAGCTAACTAAAGGAACCATCATGTAATTTGAGTACATTTTCGAAAGCTGATAAAGTATAAAAAATTTGATTTTTTGCCAGGTGTGAGAACGGATGGCTCAGAACACAACCCAAGATTCATTCAAGCATACATTAGTGTGAATCATCTATGTTCTGTACATATGGTGTAGTATATGTTCTTATCGTATCTAGTTTCTGAAGAATGTAACAGAATCAAGATGAACTCACATAATGTAATACTAAGACATCATCTACTACTATATAAGATATAGTGATACGTTGTCGTATCATCATTGCCGAGGGGATGAGGGTCGGAAGACAGTCAACTTTATCTACGGCTACATAGTTTCTACCTCGCCAGTCGAATGGCTGCAGGGACTATGTCCTGATCACCATGTCGTACCGTAGATTAATGCAAATTGAGCTGGAACTGGAGCCAAAATAAAGTACTACTTCACCATGTCGTACCATTAATTACTCTCTCTCTCTCCTCCCCCCTCCAGCGCTCTCACTCTCTCCGGCGCTCTCATACTACTAATTTTTATGTGTTTTAAGTGTAAGAACGGATGGCTCAGAATACAACCCAAAATTCATTCTAGCATACATTAGTGTGAATCATCTATATTCTGTATACATATCGTGTAGTATATGTTCTTATCGTATCTAGTAACTGAAGGATATAACAGAATCAAGATGAACTCACTTAATGTAATACAAAGACATCATCTACTACTATATAAGATATAGTGATAGGTTGTTGTATCATCATTGCCGAGGGATGAGGGTCGGAAGACAGTCAACTTTATCTACGGCTACATAGTTTCTGCCTCGCCAGTCGAATGGCTGCAGGGACTATGTCCTGATCACCATGTCATACCGTAGATTAATACAAATTGAGCTGGAAATATCCGTCGCTAACCGGTAACAGTCCATCGCTAACTGAGATTGTCACATACACATATGTATATCACAGCTAGATGTATAGATATATACATCTATACAGAAGCACACAACTGATAGAACTCGCACTGTCCTTGAGACAGTGAACATATATATACACCATGAATCCAAACCCCATATTCATATTTACTAATCCAAACACCACCAAACTAATGGAACATCCAATATGGATAACACATTATTTAGCCAATATATAAACTCAGATGAATTTGAGAAGCAAAGCCACCCGCCGCCCCCGACCAAAGCCCGCCGCCCCAAGCCCGTCGTCCAGTCCAGTAGTTCGGCTGCATATATATATGAAGAGTGCTTATGGCTGTGCGTCGGTTGCAAATAGCCCCGACGCCCCCGCCCCAAGCCAGCCGCCCAGCCCCCGATGCCGTCGCCCCAAGCCCACCGCCCAGCCCCCGACCCAAGCCAACCGCCCAGCCACCGACGTCCCAAGCCCACCTCCCAGCCCCCGACCCAAGCCAGTCTCCCAGCCCCCGACGCCCCAAGCCCACCGCCCAGTCCCCAACCCCAAGCCCGCCTCCCAGACCCCGACGCCCCCGCCCCAAGCTCTCCGCCCAGACCCCGCCCCAAGCCAGCCGCCCAGCCCCCGACGCCCCAACCCCAAGCCCGCCTCCCAGACCCCGACGCCCCCGCCCCAAGCCTACCGCCCAAACCCCGCCCCAAGCCAGCCGCTCAGCCCCCGACGCAGCAGCCCCAAGCCCACCGCCCAGTCCCCGACCCAAGCCAGCCGCCCAGCCACCGACGCCCCAGCCCCAAGCCTGCCTCCCAGACCCCGACGCCCCCGCCCCAAGCCCACCGTCCAGCCCCCGACCCAAGCCAGCCGCCCAGCCCCCAACGTCCCCGCCCCAAGCCAGCTGTCCAGCCCCCGACGCCGCCGCCCCAAGCCCACCGCCTAGCCCCCGGTCCAAGCCAGCAGTCCGACGCCACAACCCTAAGCCCGCCTCCCAGACCCCGAGAGAGAGAGAGGGGGGGTTACCTTCGGGAGAGAGAGAGGAGAGGACGCCGATGCCGACGACGACACCGACGCCGATCACCGAAGCCGACACCGGCGAGAGAGAGAGAAAGAGAGAGAGAGAAGAGAGAGGAGAGAGAGTAAATTTGGGGGGAATACGAAAAGTTCCCCCCGCCGTTTCATTTAAAGTCTGGTACATATATATATAGCGATTGAATAGCGACGGAAAAAAATCTGTCGCCACGTAGTCGCCATATTTGATACGTGTCGACTGAATATCCGTCGCTACGCAGTCGAAGATATGTCTCACCAATTTTCTACACAATTCTCGCCAAATAATCGACTACATAGCGACGACTGGGTATCCGTCGCTATATTTTCGACAGTCTAGCGACGGACGTGTGACCTTTCATCCCCCTAAAATTAAAATAAAAAGGCAAAGGTGTGTAGTCGGTAATCCGTCGCTGTGCGGCCACGAAACGGTCGCTAATACCGATGGAAAAATTTTGTCGCTAAAAATTCGTCGCTAAATGAGCGTATGTTGGTAGTGACAGTCATTTGGGGAAGTCAAGAAGCTTATGGCTTAGGATTCAGTCAAATGAACCTATTAAATGAGATTCATCATGCTAAGTCTTAGGTTCATCCCATTAATTTGGGAGTCTTTGACCGACGGCCACGTCGCATTAAAGGGAAGCTTTTCTGAAAGGTTACATCTACTGTCTCTTAGCATTCTCACCGTCATGCTCGATCCTGACTTAGCTTCGAACGGCCGTTGGCCCTGCACAAGTCGACTGTTGGTTGTGGACTTCTTCGTTCAAAGAAGCTATATCCTTGTAGAAGAACTGCTATTGGATCTTGAGATTCACTTGAACATTTGGCATGAGGAGTTTGAACTTGAACAACATCTTGGAGGTCTTCGAGATCCAAGCTTCGGGGTTTGGATTGATTGCCAATCCGAAGAGCTACAAGTTGTGCTCTGCCCTACTCAGGAGTTGCAGTAGTATGATAAAAATGAGCTGCATTCTGGCTTGGGCCAATGGCTGCTTCAATAGCCATATTAGAGTTCCTCCGCGTCTAGCTAGGAAGCGGTTTGCTCTAACGAGGAAGTGATTTGTTCTGACAGGCTGCACATCTGGGGGCTGCACACTTGTGAATAAGATTGCCCCTTGTAGTCTTTAGGTGTTCTAGTCTTTATATGTAATCATAAAGAATTTGTAATTCATCTTTGTAGACAAAATTTTAATAAAGAACTCTTTTTGCACCCTTTTTGTTCACTTATTGTGGCTTTTGTTTGTTGTTTGTGCTTTTGGGGTACCTGTACGTTTGTGAAGTAATGTTTCGCAAGTATTGTCATTGCGCTTTTGATATGTCTCCACTTTTTCATGCTTCTACAAGACCATCTTCAAAGTGTTTCGAACTTGAGCCAAGCTCGGAATACTTTGAACATAAGCATAACACGTGTTTTGCAAGCAAATTTCCAGCATGCTTACTAAGAGGCTATCTTCACGCTTAGCCTTCGGCAATAAATGCCTTGAGCCATCGCTTCATTGAAAGTTTGATCACAACTCCTCGTTTTTAGGGAACGACTATCATGATCTTAGCTCTTAATTCCCACTTGCCCGAAGAGTCTCCTTTGCAAACGTAGCCATACCCTATAAGTAGGGGTTGTTTGGAGAGAGAAAAACTTTCCTTCTTTCTCCCTCCAACAGAATCTTTTTTTGTCAGAGCTTTCTTCTTCCTTCAAACCCTAGCTTTTCTGCCATTGCTCTCATGAAATCAAGAACCACGAAAGCTCCCGCGACGAGCTCTAAGAAGATTAGCGGGGCAGTAGCTAGCCCCAGACCTGCTGTAGTAAGTGCGAGACATACTAGAGCGTCGTCGGCGAGACAAGCTGGAGAGGCCACGATGAGCACTTTACTGGCCAAGGGGAAGCAGTTGGCCTTCAAAGTCATCGTTATTGAGCAAGCTTCTATCGTAGGAGTTTTTGTGCACGGAGATGTACGACCACCTGTTGCTAGTAGGTGTCTGATCGTCATTAACTTCTTGGTTTGCTGATGCAAATGAGCTTTGACTCTTAGGAGCGTCGTCTTGAAGATATGCTGATGCTTTTCTTGCTGATGCGCATGGGCGCCAATCTTCTGAGTGGTGTTCCGAAGATGTGCTGATGCTTTATTAACTGACGCGCATAATTGTTACTTCTTACAAAGTAATGACTATAAATGTGTCGACGTTTCTCTTTGACGTGAAACCAGTGCCCCTACGCAATTCTTTTTATAAGGTACCTGTGCGACTGCTTGTTGGCCAATGCATGGTACACTTTTGTAGTGCCTGCACAGATGTTCACAAAATGACTGTGCGGATGCTTTCTTATCCGGGTGTAGCACTTTCACTCTCTGTTTTTGTAGAAAATATTTTATATTTTTCTGCCATACTTGCTTATGTGCAGTTCCTGCGTCCGCGTCTCTTTTTTAGGATATCCTTATAAACTCGGTAGTCTGTGCCTCGGGCATAAATATTAACGAGGCGCTCACCACTCCCACCAGGTAGCTGATTGCCCAAGGTCAACCGAAAGGGCGACTAGTAATGATATGGGATCAACAACCCACATACTTTTGTCGTATGATGTATCGAGGCAAGTTATCTCTCCCTTCTGACGCCGTTAAGATGCTGAAACCTTCGTTCCTCTTTGGCGATCAGCTGCTCTTGGAAAACACCAAGCTCTGGTACCTCGAGAATAATGGTCTTCCTTTATACGTTACGTCGGTCAACCGACACCTCCCGCTCTTAGGTTTCTTTTGCTTGGCCGAGAAGCATCTTATGAAATGGGATCTGACCCCAAAATGAGGGAGTTTAATGACCAGCCATATCCAAGTGGAGGGGTACTCTAATTAGAAGGACTATTTCAAGAGTGCACCTGGTGGTCCATCATGTACGCTGCGCATGTTACGTCCTGGTCGTCTGCTCATTAATTTTACCACAGAGGTGCATCCGTTCCGAGCCTCTCCCTTTGCTAATAGGCTTCTGGCCACATGCTATACATATCCGAAGGATATCTTCCGTGTTGAAGGTTGGATTTATCCTAAAGTAGAATGACACAAACTAACCCAATGGGTGGTGGGTAAGTTCAAGAAGGACTTGCTAGGTACAGGCCTACGTCGTGCTATCAAGGCCTCCGAGCATGGTATAGAGATCAATCGGCATCTGTTCATAGCCTTGTTGGAACTATTTAACCACCATACCGGGACTTTCTTCACCCCTTGTGGAGAGATGGATTTAGCCCTCCATGAGATACGTGCCATTTCGAAGCTGTCGTGGGGGGGACGTGCCATATGAGAAATATACCCCTTACAAGGATGAGTTTCTAGTGCTGGAGAACAAATATACTGAGATGATGGCTGTGTATAAATAATTGCTTTGCCCCTACCAAGTATGCACATGCCTGGGTGGGATGAAGGCTCCTCCATACATCAAGGCCTGGACGGATTATATCTTAACAAGGCATCCATCGATGTCGGAGAAGTTTCATTTCACCGTACGTCGGGCATATACTACTGACGAAGTGGACAATTTGATGGCCGAAGCGGGGGTCTCTGCTCTTTTGGTAGATGCCAAGGGAAAGCCCACCTCTGCTGTTCACCACTAATTCTGTCAGAATATGACTTCTTTAATTCTGAAAGCAACCTTAGCCGCTTTTATGATGATATGGTTGCAGAAGGTTGTGGTTCCAGGAGGTTCTTGGCCTACAGGACGGATTGGTCAGGAACTTATTCTTCCCGCTGTGAGGCTGGCCTTCAAATATTCCTTGGCTATGCTGCCGGCTATGGTATGTGACATCCTACGTGGTTTGTAGGAGTTCTCCAAGAGGATAATAGAGTGTCGCAGGAGGAACGATGAATTTCCTTGGGTTGCACTCCCTTACCACTACTTGATGGGTTGGTTGGCTTTACACCGCCCTAGTTTGATAGTCCCCAACACTCTTGAGGGTTACGAGGAAGGGGATGCAACACTGTGTAACTATCATCGTACGAAATAGCTCCATCAAGATTTTCTCATCTATAGGTGGATTTTCGGCCATCTAGAGGCTATGCTTTCAACAAGGTTTCGCCTACACACAAGGGTTTTCTTGCGGAGGATGAGTTAGTGGATAGTGATCTAACTTTCGGTGCCTTCCACTGGTTGCAGTCCATCCGTCCTTCCCATTTGGTGTATAAATATCAGAATCGGTGTACTTGGAGCCTTATTTGTCGAGCCGATTCGCCCGTCAGTTTGGCTATAGCCAAACCATGATGGGCAATCCAAGCTCCTGTCTTGGTTATAAAGGAAGTCTACTGGATGGCACCAGGACATGGTGTTATTATAAGGCCAGTGGTACTGGAGCAAAATTTATGATCTCTCGATGCATGAGGAGACACATATCTTGTATTCACTGTGAAGTTCTACTGTATTACGAATAACTTCTCACCGGAGTACGATCGAGAGCGAAGTTTGTTTAAAGGGACGAAGTTTGAGAATCCTTGATTGGCTTCAAAGTGTCTCCAAGAGCCTGCATCGTCGAAGAGCAGATCCACCGATGGCTCCAACTCGTCACGGGAGGGAAGACAGGAGGAAGTACTCCTGAGTAACTCGTAGAAATGTCAGGTTTCTTTAGAGGTGAGCCCTTCTCCTGTTCAGAGAACAAGAATAGTTGTGCCTCTGCAACGTAGATCCTCCTAACTACCTTCATTGGAAGAGTGCCCCACCCGTTCGATCTCCTTTACGGATACACCCTAGTATTTTCTTTTCGGGGTTTCATTCCGATTTTGCCACGCCTTGCAAGTTCGATCATCCCCGCTGGATGAATCACCATACCAGCGCTCATACGGAATGATCGTCCTAATTCGACGTGATGCATGTGCGATGCTGGAGTTGCATTCGCATAAGACAAAAATGTCAACATAGTGGTTATCCACGAATCAATCCAGACACTTTCGATTTCATCCGATTAACACCTTCCACTCTTAAATTTTTTGAAGCACTCCTACTATTATCATCCCAATTGCCATAACTTAACTTGCATCTTATTCATCCAACAACAATGCTCAACATAATTTTCGTTCATTCGATCAGAGTATCCCCGAGTTATTGCATATCGTCTTTGATACGCCTCAATACCATTGTCGATATGCATAACTTGAACATCTTCCTTTCTCATAAGCTCAAACCCGTTGCAATCATTGCCATTATCCGAACTCGAATACTAATCAAGTCTCGCACTTATCAAGATTTATTCCGTTATAACTTACTACCATCATCGAGACACGATTGCCAATTCATATATCCATTCTCACATCTCTAACTCGTAGTTCCAATCATGCTACCGATTCCTTGCGCTAACTCAAATTCGTTCATACGGTTTCTTCGTACATACTCAACTCGTTCCGAAGGAGTCTTCATACTAACTCACATAAGTTCGACCGGGTCGACTATTTACTCAACGTAATATTCCTTCGCATATGCTCCATCTATCGTTCTACTTATACTTAATGAATCCTCGTCCGACGTATCACCCATGGATACGACTTTACGCATAATCGTTCGACTCAATTCCTCGAAGCATACTAGCATCGACTTCTATCAAGTCATTCCCACTCGAGTCTCGGTACTACTCTGTCCGTTGAGGACATACCTATCGTAACTGATACAATCGTCTCGACATAACCTATCGTAAGTCACCAACCGGCTTAACATAGCTATCGCTAAGTGGTATTGCATATACCACTCATGAATCGAGCCTATCATTATCGATACAACACTTTGCTACACTGATCGTATAATTGGTATTGCATATACCACTCGAAATCGAGTCATTACTCGGCATCACATTCCGTATAGGTCCGACATCTATCTTCCAATCACTATCCCGTGTGGCAATCTTTCCGATCCCAGCTCTAGCATTCTTCTTACTCGAGTTGGCACAATAACTGGACCAACATGCCCTATCGTTCGCTCAAGTTTGACATTCATTCAAATCTAACCATGCCTTAGCAATCATTTCGACTCGTTATTATCGCATCCACTATCTTCTAATCTCGCTCATTGCAGCTCGTACAACAATTCACTCTCGACACTTAAGGTCATTGCTCAATCTCGTCCAACATATCGCTATCCATCCGCATAGCCATACAACGCACATCATACCATATCGACTTGTTGCACCGATGCAACGAACGATTCACGACTTGCTGCACTCCGTGCAACCAACGACACATACCCGTTCGCATAGCAACATAACATGCATCGCCTCACATATCGACCCGTTGCACTTCGTGCAACCAACAACACATATCTTCTCGCACCCCGTGCGACCGATAACACATAACTCCTCGTACTTCGTGCGACCGACAACACATATATCATTGCACTTCATACAACCAACATCACTATATTCGTTGAACTTCGTGCGACTAGCATTCCATAACTCGCTGCACTTCGTGCAACCGATATCCCATAACTCGTTGTACTTCGTACAACTAATATTCTCTGACGGCACTCGGAGGTAGCGTGATAGTCACGACATACTTGTGGCAGACGTACACACTTAAAATAGACTTATTGTGTGGAACATCCAATGTAGCGTCGAACAGATCTATGAGCCATGCGGTTACGGAAACAACTTAGAGTCAACTGAATTTCGATATCGAAGCAACTGAGGGTCAAAGAGATTCATTCACGGTCCAAAGGATGGAACCGCTCTGATACCAACTTGTCACACCCCGATCAGGGAAATCGCTCGTCCTCGCTAGATTTTACCCGAATCATCGTGCTCGCTGGGGCGTGATGCCGCACGAGCCTGGAGTTGCGCTCGTACAAGGCACGATAACGGTTCACATTGTGATTATCTCAAATTCGTAATATAAGCAGCGGAAGGAAACAAAGTATAACACAAGAATCTCTTTTATTCATAATAAACTGGGGATTACAAAGGCTCTGAATAGCCCAACATATATGCCAATTGGCTACAACACTCATGATCTCTCTGGCTCACAAAAGATTACATTGTTCTATACATTATGCCTCTTATAGCCACCAAGTAGTCTTCGGCCGAACATCTCCATGTCGCAAGTCCGAACGCCTATGTGGAAGCTCCTCTTGAACGCCAAGGACTCCATGCCTCGGCACGTCCAAGCCAAGCTCAGCCCCGAGCCGATCATAAACTGAGCCTGCACATAAACTAGTGGGGGATTAGTGCTTTCGTCCTCGCTTCGTACTGATCAAGACCCGCTCACACCCAAACCAAACACTAAATATTTTCAGTGAACATGCATCTTAATTTGTGATCTTTCTATTTAGCCTTAGGGTCCGTTTCATGGCAATACTCATGCATAGCAACTTATCTTAAATGTGTCCCATACCGTGTTCCTGCAGCAGATACAGTTAGCCATAATATGAATATAACATAGTGTTCGTGCTCATCTTCGTCCCATTTTCCTTAGCCTGCACTGGTTAGAACTTACGTATGAAACCATATAATTTACGCAACATTCCAATCATAAACTTAGACAATACATAAGGGTCGCAGGCCCTGCGCCTGCACCCAACTCTCATCTCAGCCCACCGGCCCTATCTATATGAAGGTCACGGTATTTCGCACCGTAATGGACTTGGCATCTCTTATGTGTAAGCCTACAATCACTTCGATACGGGTTGCTAGCCCAGTATCCGAAGGATTCCAAACTTACGGATATCATAGCTTATCACAGCACTGGACGGTCGTAATCCGTCCGAATGTTGTGCACCATAAATACCACACATTATTCCCTCCTAGGTCGAACGGTCCCGGCGCCCCGGCGTAACCGTTCGAGGGAAGTCGCACACGTGCACAGGGCATCCGAGTCCATTGACCATGCAATACGCGCCATAGCATACAAGTCATACATTCCAATCCATCTCGTATTCCATAAACATAGTCTCGATCCATAAACGGTTTCCCATTCCATAAACATATTCGCGTCTCATAAACATAATCCACCATCCATATGGGGAGCTCCGTCGGCGTTATGCCCCAACACATCCATATTGATGCACGACGCCCAACGGCTTAGTCATCTCGTACTCATATTCAATGCGTACCATTCGTAAGTCATTCTTATAGCCTAGTTCCGTAGTTACTTAGTCTTTTCGTACATAAGTGCCCGAGGGCACGCTCAGCGCCGTAATCAATGTTCTACGCCTAGTGTTCAATGTTCTCGAAGCCATGCACATGATGCACATCTCAATATCGACTTTCAATATTCTACCATCATTGCCCTACCGCGACCCGTACACTTGATGCACGTCACTTCAATTGTTCGATTGTTCAATGTTCTATCTTAACGTTCAACATATACTTAGACCTTTCGTCGCCGAGCCACGCTCGCTAACTCGATAACATCTTACGCATACCATAACATATTTTATTAGACGTGAAGGAATAGGGAGAGAGAGTCAAGAACCCGCCCACCTTAAGTCGATACGTATTGCTGTCTCGCCGATTGAAGCGTCTCGCTTCCATAACTCGATCGTATAGCTAACTCCCGGACTTAGCCATTTCTTTGAACTACTCGGTTGATTTGGCCTATCGTGCCCATGCCACAATCCGTTGCAAGGCCACGATTTGGTTTCGCGGACACTTCATTGCATAAGGCAAAATGCCGACCTCTTATCGTCCAGCGTAAAAGCATAGCCTACACACCAGATCAACTAAAATCAGCACTTGCTCAACGGGACTTATCTTTTGCATCGATTCGATTCATAGATTCCAACCAACTCAAAGCTTACCTATGGCCAACGTAACTCTTGCATCGATTCGCATCGATACTTTATTGGGTCAACGCAACTCTTCGAGTCAACGACTCATCGTAATGCATCGTGCGGAGCGGGGCATTACACCTGTCCCAGAGGTATTTCGAGTCGAAAGGACCGAGGGGGAGACTGCAGCTGATAAAACTATCGACCCGGAAGGTGTCTCTCCTTCTACTCCCTTTGAGTGTGAGACTCGAGGCTCCTCAGAGTCATTGGCTTTGCTCCAGCAGGAAACTTTCATGGGGCCAATTAAGGACGAGCCCGTGGAGGTCCCTGAGGTCGGCGTGGTGGTAGCCGAAGGCGGTATTTTGGCATCTTTACTCGTGACGGGCCAGGTGGACGTAGATACTGAAGATACTAGCTAGAATCCCTCCATCATATCTTATTCCCATGCCGAAATAAGGATTAAGGATAATTATGTTGTGCCAGAAGAGGAATAGGACCATCTGGCTGAGGAGTTGCCCTCGGTAAACAAGGGGATGCGTCTCATCGATTGGTCAAAGTTCCCTTGGAAGGGTTGATAGCGACAGCCGTCGAAGCATTGGCCTACCAGGCTGTTGAAGGGCCGACAAGAATAACTGTCGATCAGCTGGTTGACGAGATCATTCTAAGAGCCATTGAGGAGGCAATTGAGGAGTTGTCTGATGCAGTCCTCGGAGAGATGATTGAGACGGCCAATATAGCACAAGTTGAAGCGGCAGCTGACGAGCCGATAACTAAGGACCCAAGCGATATGGCCATGGGGATGATGGTCGATGATAGCACGGTCGATGAGCCTGTCGATGTTACCACTATAGAAGAACCAGCAGAGGCAACCGCTGACAAGCCGGCTGCTGAAGCGTCGGTTGAGAAGACTTCTGAAGAGTTGGTCATACCGACCGTTGATAAAACGGTCGCTAAGGTTGCTCATACTTCAGTTCATACAGCTTTAGTTGTGGAGATGGTTGAAGAACCAACGAAAAAGCCTATTGAAGAACAACTATACCTCAGACAGTGTTGGCTGCACTGTCGACGGCCTCTGCTATAGTCACAGCGCCTCCTGCTCCGGCTGTAATACCTAGACGTGTGTCGGCTACCATTGCTGCCTCGAGACCCTCTATTGCGGCATCTCCAGTGACCCCGATGAGTTTGGCTGACAATGTATACTATACCAAACTCATTCTGGGCAAAATTTGTCAAGCTTTGATGCAC
Source organism: Iris pallida (assembly GCA_029216955.1). NCBI lineage: Eukaryota > Viridiplantae > Streptophyta > Magnoliopsida > Asparagales > Iridaceae > Iris > Iris pallida. Next base: position 3,636,038 of record JANAVB010010797.1, on the reverse strand, counting down.
GACATAGAAGGTGTCTTGCGGGAGAACCAATCGCTTAGACGGGCCCAGTCTATAGTGAGTGCCCAATTGATGGCCTTGTACGGCTATCCAGAATACGATGCGAAGGCGAATGCGATAGATGATCTGCTAGCATAATTGGATGCCACTGTCTCAGAGCTTTAAAACCTTGAGCGCGTTCTTCCAACCTTGGCTACTACGGAGCTAGAGAAAATGGCTTCTGAAGTTTTCCAGTATAAACAGAAATGTTGGGCCCTAATTGACAGAGTTGCCGAGGTCGAGGCTGAATTTGAAGAAGTGACCGACGCCGAAGAGGCTCAGGTCTGTCGTCACGCAGCCTCGAAGGAACAGTACAAGGCCCTCTAGGAGCATATTTGGAATCTAGAAGAGAATTTGGCCCTTGCAGAGAGCGAGTTGGATAAGTCCAAGGACCAGCAGGAGGTCCTTCGGCAACTCTTCGAGACCCTGACCCGGAAGAAGGAAAGTATTGGCGTGCGCCAGGTGAAACAGGCTCTTGTGCGTAAAAACTTGTCCCAAGTTGAAGATAAAGCCGCTCGATGTCTGAAGGCTGAGCGTCGAGCCCAAGCACTGGTTGGCCCCTAATTTGCTCTTTTGAGGGGTCGACTAGAAAAACTTTTGCATCGGTCGTCGCAATTTTGACCTCCTTTTTGTCTTTCTGTCTCTTGCTTTTTGAGAGTCTCTTTTTGTATCCAAAAAAATAAAATATTTCTATTCTATAAATAAAAAATTTAGTTTTGCTTGTCTTTTTGCTGTGAGCTTTTTGTACAAGAGTGAGAATTCGCTCAAAGGTAGTATAACGTGAGGGGATGGAGATAACTCCGCTGGGGATAGGGTGTTTACTCAGAGGTTATATAGACATGGTAAACACAGGATTTTTGGTGGTAGAATTTTCCTTACTCAGAGGTTATATGTAAATGGCAAGGATAGACTCTATGGGTGTATAGAACAACTCAGAGGTAGTATGGAAGTGAAAGGTTCTATAGATAGTTATGACAATCATGGAAGATTGTCATGGAAGTAATGTCTTCACAGAAGTAAGGACATGGTAGACACAATCTTCGCTAAGGTGTAGAATAACAATTCAGAGGTAGTATGGACATAAAGGGTTGTCACGACCCGCACCCGCTATAAGGGCACATGTGCGTAACAACGCCCAGCCCTCACTGTAAAAATGGTGTGGAACGCTGTAGGTTTACTACTCTAACAACAGTTTATATAATATCAAAACCTGTCGAGAATATGGTCAACTCCGAACGGAGGACAAGCTATGATAATATATGAGTACCCAATCACAACTCTAAGATGATAAAGTAAATACTAAAATATAAAGACAACACGACAATAAAATATAACCTGTCAAGTCCAAACACAAGGAATATACAAGTCCAAGTCCAAAGTCTCTAATACTAGCCAAAATAATAACGGTCCCAAGAGTAACTGGAGACAAGGTCCAGTACAAAAACCTACTCTATCTACAGGATAAGCGGTATCTCGCCCTGCGGTACTGCACCCTGCTGATCTAGGGTATCTGTCTCTAAACCTACTACGTCCGGTGGGCCGTAGTAAGTGCAATAATAGTCCTTCTCTGCATCTGTAAACATTGTCAACATATTCGGTCAGGATAGAACGAGTACATATATCTCATAACAGATCTCAAGATAGAATAAAAGCCATAAGACTGTAAATAGAGCATATACAATAAAATCATGGAGTGTACATATATGTATCATGGCATGGTAAGCTGTAGAGCTAGAGCTAGAACAGGAAAGTAGAACTGATCATGGTATGTACATAAATCAGGGTAAGCTATCTATCCAATGTGTGTGAGTAGTAGTTTCAGCTTGCGACCGGCTTGGGCACCTGTAAAGAACTGGCCTGGCTAGTCATAAGTACGGTATATGACTAACACTGTTCGGGAATACGGGATGGATTTGATCACAGGCATACGCTACTACTCCCCCACCCCCAACTGGTAGAATGGATCCAAACAGGATACGTCACTGCACGGGATTCTATGAGAAGGGAGCAAGTCTTCTCTAGAATCGGTGAACACATATTGTGTAAAAGCTACAAGGGAGCTTGCACAATACATCCCAAGCTAACAAGGAGTAACATCTCTCGTCGAGATCCAGGAATACTAATCCATGAGAACCATGTGTCAGGAATAAGCATATCTACACTAAGTACATGAATCATAACAGTTATCATAAATTGGGAAAAAGTTATCAGAGAATGTACTTGCCTGTGATATGATATAATATGTCAACCGGATCCAATACAGCGCCTCGAGGACCTATAGATAACAAGACGTATCAATACTATGTTTAGGAAGTAAAGTCAAATCACTTTAAATCCTATTAAGTCACTCTAGGTCAAGACAAGTCTAGTTAGATCAACCTTGGTCATAGGAGAACATTGAAAGTCAATCTGAATCAAACTAGGTCAAAAGTTGACTTACAGTTGACTTTTGGTCAACGGATCAACTCTGGTCAACTCTAGGTCAACCCTAGGTCAATCCTGGGTCAATGGTGACTAACAGTTGACTTTTGGTCAACTGCTCAACTCTAATAGAATTTGGGACTAAATTGGGTAACGTGTTGACCCATGGTTGACTTTTGGTCTAAAAAGTCAACTGTGGTCAACCAAGGTCAAGACTAGGTCTAGGCGACTATTTCTAACCATTACCAACCCTTACAACCCATATCCAAGTCCATCTTGAATTCCGAAACCCATATCTTGGCCGTAGGCTAATATCTTAAATTTACCCTTTTCTAAGGTAAATTCCTAACCTATCCCAATACCAAGTTAGCCTACCTACGCTTGGTATTTTGACCCATACTTCCTAGGGTAGTAGGATACTAGCCTACACTATCATTACCTACCAAGTTTCCTAGGTAGAGTGGACATCCAGTCCATCTTATGGCATATGTTACCGAATCACAGATTATCTTGAGTATCGCGAGATACTCAATGATATTGTGCGATACCATCGTCCTACTCCCACACGATACCCCGATTTCAACTCGGGAGCCTACCCACAAATTCTAATTCACTTAATCTAAGTCTCATCCAATTTTGGACGCGTTCCGACACTCGGAACTCAATTTCACCCTTTCACTAAATCTGATTCACTCACAACCCTCTCTAATTTGATTTCCTACATTCCTACACTACTACTCTTCTTTCCCTTCTCCTTCTCCTTATCCTTATTCTTCTTCTTATTTCTTCTTTCTCCTTATTCTTTTCCTTCTTCCTATTCTTTTCCTTCTTCTCATTATTTTCCTTATTCTTCTTCTTCTAATTCTTTTCCTTATTCTTTTTCTTCTAATTCTTTTCCTTATTCTTTTTCTTCTAATTCTTCCTCTTCTAATTCTTCTTCTTCTAATTCTTCCAATTCTTCTTCTTCTTATTCTTTTTATCATTCTTATTCTCCTTTTTATTCTTCTTCTCATTCTTCTTCTCCTTATTCTCCTTTTTTATTCTTCTTCTCATTATTCTTCTCATTCTTCTTCTTATTCTCCTTCTTACTTCTACTGCTGCTCTTGCTCTTGCCTAAGCTGCTGCTGCAGCTACTGCTAACTGCTGCTGCTGCTGTGCATTTTGCTGCTGCTGCTGTGCAATTTGGGGGGAGGGGGCAGCAGCTCATATTCCCCCTCCCAACAGCAGCTGCTGCTGCTACTTATTCCTTCCTTCTTCTTCTCCTATTTCTTCCACTTATTCCCCTATATATATATATATATATATATATATATATATATAATCATCTAGCTATATTTTATATATATATATATATTTTTTTTAATCATCTAGCTATATATATATATATATATATATATATATATATATATATATATATATATATATATATAGCTAGATGATTATATATATATATATATATATATATATATATATATATATATACACACACACACACACACACATCTATATATGAAAATACATACACACACACACATATCTATATATGTAAATACATACACACACACATATCTATATATATATATAAATACATACACACACACACACTCTCACACACACTCTCATGACACCACCACCACTACTCTCCTCTACACACACACACATAATTACATATAAATATACACACACACACACACACACACACACACACACATATATATATATATATATATATATATATATATATATATATATATATATATATATATATATATATAAAGGAAACCCCCTAATCAAATTCCTAAACTAGTTTTTAGGGAAAACCTATAAAAGCTAGGGTCAATGTGTAGAGAATGATCTCCTCTATATTTATTGTGAAGGAAATAAATGTAAAAGAGGAATTTATGGGGATTTAAGAGCTTACCTAATTGTAGCTTTGCTTTGAAGAAGAAGAACTCAAAAAAGAATGAAATGGAGAGAGAGAGAGAGAGAGAGAGAGAGAGAGAGTTTACTTAGAAGTGAAGAAAAGAGAGGGGGGGTTTTGCCTATACATGGCCGGCCATGGGGGGTCTTAATGGGTTTGGGTGGAGATCCATTAGGCCTCCAAACCCATTAGACTTGATTTGGTTTGATTTGGATTTGGTTTGGTTCGGTTCGGTTTGGTTCAACTTCTAAATGACTAATTAAGCCTCTAAAATGACTAGTTAAGCCATAGAAGTATTGGTTTATGGTTTCTAGCCTAGTTATGATGGCATGTGGGCCAAGCCCAGCTAGTTTGTGGGTCCCACTAGGGTCCAGACTACTCGGGACTCCAACTTAAGTCCAAATTGGATAAAATTCAAACTAAATAAAAAAAATCCCTAAAAATCCTATAAAATCAAATAAAATTCCCAAAAATTATAAAACTTGGAAAATGAAAAAAATACCCCTAATTCGAAAACTGGGGGTGACAAATCTACCCTCCTTAAAAGAATTTCGTCCTCGAAATTGAATGAGAACTAACACAGCAACATGAATAGAACAAGGAAGAAAAAGAAAGAATTTTACCTCAAGACTCGAAGAGATATGGGAATCGCTTCCGAATGTCGTCCTCTCTCTCCCAGGTAGACTCACTTGGAGAGTGGTGCCTCCATGCAACGTGAACCATGGGAATGACCTGGTTCCGGAGCACCTTCTCTCTTCGGTCCAAGATCTCAACCGGCTTCTCTGGATAGCTGAGTGTTGGTCCCACTTCGATCTCGGAGTGGTCCAAGATGTGACTGGGATCTGCCACGTACCGTCTCAGCTGCGACACGTGGAACACGCTGTGCACTCCCTCTAGTGCGGGCGGTAACTCCAGTCGGTAAGCCACTGCACCGACCCTGTCCAAGATACGGAAAGGTCCGATGTATCATGGACTAAGCTTTCCGCCGCCACCAAAACGAATCGTGCCACGCGTTGGAGAAATCCGCAGGAACACAAGGTCACCAACCTAGAACAAAAACACAAGGCTTAAAGCTTGATCTAAAAACAATGACAATCAGACTCAAATACTAGAAAAATCTAAACTATACCTCAAACTCCAACGGCCTCCGGTGGCTATCGGTCCAATGCCGCTGCCTATCCTGCGCCACCCGAAGTCTATCTCTGATAACCCTGACCTTCTCCACAGCATCCACTACCATCTCAGGGCCAAGCAAAACCCTCTCGTCGACATCATCCGAAGACAAGGGAGTACGGCACCATCGTCCGTATAGAGCCTCGAAAGGTGACTTCTCTATACTGGCTTGGTAGCTGTTGTTGTAAGCAAACTCTATCAAGTGAAGGTGGTCCTCCCAAGATCCTCCGAAGTCCAAGACACAGGTACAAAGCATATCCTCGAGGGTCTGAATTGTCCTCTCCGACTGCCCGTCTGTCTGGGGGTGGTATGCGGTACTGAACTTGAGCGATGTGCCCAAGCTAAGCTGCAAACTCCTCCAGAAGTGGGAAGTGAATCGGCTGTCCCGATCCGAGACTATACTCACTGGAACCCTGTATAATCGGACTATCTGTCGCACGTACATCTCGGCCAACCTCTCCGTAGACAAACCCACCTTGAAAGGCAAAAAGTGGGCCGATTTGGTCAATCGATCAACAATGACCCAAATCGCATATTTCCCTCCTGGAGAGCGCGGAAGCCCAGATACAAAGTCCATAGTGATATGCTCCCACTTCCACACAGGAATAGGTAGTGGCTGGAGCAATCCACCGGGTCTCTGCCTCCCGGCTTTTACCTGCTGGCATACCAAGCATCTAGAAACGAACTGAGCCACCTCGCGTTTCATGCCATACCACCAAACATACTGTCTCAAGTATCTATACATCTTGTTGGCTCCAGGGTGCATAGAGTACTGAGAACGATGTGCCTCCTGAAGAACCTCCTCCCGAAGTCCTCCGCTCAGCACGCACAATCTGGTACCATGCCTCAACGACCCATCTTCCGCTATAGAGAACTCATCCAACAGTCCTGCCCGGACCTGCTCCATGATGACCCTCAGAGCCTCATCCTTAAACTGAGCTTTCCTGACTCTGTCCATCAGCTCTGACTGTACCTGAAGACCCTACATCTTCTCCTCGAACCCGGAGCTATCACCTCTATACACAAGCTCTCCAGATCTGCCAGAAGGTGACGATCCATCGTCAAACACATGGCCACGGGATACATGCTCAAAGCATCCGCAACCACGTTGGCCTTCCCCGGATGGTACTGTAAGGATATATTAAAATCCTTCATCAGCTCTAACCATCGCCTCTGCCTCATATTCAGCTCCTTCTGGGTAAGCACGTACTTCAAGCTCTTGTGATCTGTATAGACCTCAACTCGCTCTCCGTACAGATAGTGTTTCCACAGCTTCAAAGTAAAGATGACCGCTGCCAACTCCAGATCGTGGATAGGATAGTTCCTCTCATGAGGAAGTAACTGCCTAGATGCATAGGCAATCACCTTTCCGTGCTGATGAAGTACACAACCCAAACCCTGTCCTGAAGCGTCACTGTAGATCGTATAACCACCAGATCCAGATGGCAGTGTCAAGATAGAAGCTGTAGTCAACCTCGCCTTCAGCTCCCTCAGACCAAACAAACTCCTCGTCCTTCCTGGTAAGTCGGGTCATCGGCTGGGCAATCCTGGAAAAGTCCTGCACGAACCTCTGGTAATAACCTGCCAGACCCAGAAAACTCCGAACCTCTGCTACTGAGCTCGGCGTTGTAGAAGCATGGAAAATATTGCTTTTAGTCCCACATCGGAAAGGAGAAGAAGAAAGGGCTCACTTCATTCTATAAATAGAGCCCCCTTTCCTCCTTTGAAAAGAGCACCAACTTCTCTTCCCTCCTTCCAAATTTGGACTCTTCCTATTGCGCACCTTCGGGTGCTAAGTAAAAGAAGTCTAGGGCAGCGCGGGCTCATCAGGCTCAGTCAGCTGTCCCAACCTCTGACCATCAAGAGCGTTCCGCTAAGTGGGCCTCTGATGGAAAGTTGTACAGAGCCGCTCGTGTCCAGCCCCCAGCGACAAACGGACAGAGTGGTTCTCAAGAGTCTTCCAACAAAGATCGAGGGCAAGTGTTTCTATTAGTCCCATATCAGGGAGCAAACATGATACCTACGCACTCGTGTGTTCGGGATACCCGGGCCCACAAAGCGAGTGCAAGGGCTGATCGAGACATTCCTCATGCGAGTCATGAGACGTCCTTCATGCGGCTCGGTCATGAGACATTCCTCATACGGCTCGGTCATGAGACGTCCTTCATGCGGCTCGGTCATGAGACATTCCTCATGCAGCTCGGTCATGAGACATCCTTCACGCGGCTCGGTCATGAGACATTCCTCACGCGGCTCGATCATAAGACGTCCTTCATGCGGCTCGATCATGAGACGTCCTTAATGCGGCTCGGTCATGAAACGTTCTTCATGCGGCACAGAACCCAGGAAGCTTCATGCGGCTCAAAATCAGACGAGCTTCATGCGGCCCATGAGTCCTATACGGCTCAAGCACATAGGCAGTTCGAGTAAACTCATGCGGCTCAGAGAGAAAGGCCACGTGGTATTCAAAATAGCTGTACCCAACGACGCATTTAACGCTCTGACGACTGACAACTGACAGACGACAGACCTGACATAAAGTTGTCATAATGAGTGGCGCTGTCTGCCAAAGTTTCGGGAATAAGAAAAATCTTCAAAGTGGCGCTGTCTACCAAGTTTCGAGGCAAGCTTATACGGCCAGAATAAGATGAGTTCATTCGGCCAGTACAGAAAAAGCTATGCGGTTCAACCATAAAGGTCCCCCATGCGGCTCGGCCATGAAGAAACTCATGCGGCTCGGCTATGAAGACTCTCATGCGGCTCGACCATGAAGACTCCCATGCGGGTCGGTCATGAACATATTCATGCGGCTCGGTCATGACAACCTTCATGCGGTTCGAGTATAGAGACTATTCATGCAGCTCGGTCATGAAACCTTTTATGCGGCTCAGTCATGACGATCTTCATGCGGCCCAAATATGAAACCTCCTCATGCGGCTCAACAACGATGATAGAATACGTGTCCTAAAGGGAATTAAATCTTGGGTCAGATCCCAATGATTTGGGACACGTGGCAAGAGAATGAATTAAATTGATTCATTCAGATTTACAGATATCAGCAAATCATCATGATGGGGATTTATTGCAATCAACATTAATGACTGACATGATTTGGCATAATCCTCATTAATAGCCCAGATCCTTCACGCTCAAGATTAATGGCCCCGATTGATCACTTCTCAGGCCGCCGCCACTTTGAGAGTGGACAATCATTGCAAACCCTAATGATACCCCCCCACTATTATAAATAGCAGGGTGCCATTCCCTTGCAAAAAAAGAGATATACACGATCAGAAGGAGAGAGAAAAGAGAGCTTCCCCCCTAATAAATAAAAAGAATACACAGAGAAAGAGAGAAGTCAGAAGAGCAACCCGAGGAGAGCAAGAAGAGCATTTCTTCATCAACGCCAACCATCTCTTCACAGGAGCCAAGGCTGCATACCGATCGTCCAAGGAGTAAGACAGGGCTGCCGTCGCCTTCCCGAGCCTCTATCGTCACCCCCCAGAATCTAAAATAAATAATTGTACTTAGATTATTGTACCTAGGTTTTCGTCCCGAGGCTTTCTTTGTACAAGCGAGTTTGTAACGTGAAGTAAAAGTCCGGTCCTCCGATAATTGTTCTGTTCTTTTATATTTCATGGCAAACACGATGGCGACTCTGCAGGGGACAAACTTCTCCACGGCTGAGGAGTCGGTGACGCCGTCGGATGCAGCCAAACTTGGCTCCACGCAACAAAAGATGGTCGTCCGTTTCGACCAACAGGCGTTTGAAGAGATGCTCTCCGAAGGAAGCGCTGGCCCGGTCCAGAAGCGCACCCGCACGACAAAGGCTCGCAGAGAGTGGAGGCCAAAATTATTTGCTTCTCCCCAAGCCCTCGATGGGATACCCTCTGTTGCTCAAGACGGCGAGAAGGACTCTTCTGCGGCCCCACTTCAGACCGTAGACAACTCTGCTGTCCCCAAGTCCGGTAGAAGAAAATACTATGATGTTGGACTTGCAGGGGCAAAGAGGAACTCTACACGAACCGAGCCGCATAGGGGTGCTAGCCGCATGGAAAAAGCTCATACGGCCACATCAGCTAGCCGCATGAAGAAAAATCATGCGGTCACATCTGTCAGCCGCATGGCTTATACGGCTACAGTTGCCAATCACATGGATGAAACTCATACGGCTATGGAAGTCAATCGCCTACAGAAAACCCATGCGGCCACAATTGCCAACCGCATGCGGCCAGCCCGCACGATCGTGACTTCTAGCCACTCAAAAACAACTCATCCAATAGCAGAAGACAACCGCATGCAGACAGCCTGCACGGTACTCAATTCTAGCCGCATAGCGTCCATTCCACGCTCCTCTCGATCAGTCTTCGACCGTCTCTCGTATGGTCCTGACTCTGATGGTTATCTGGATGATAAGACAGACTCTGTGGTATTCAACTTGGACTCCTCCTATTACGCACCCGCAAGTGCTAAAAGGAGGAAGTCTAGGACAGTGCGGGCTCACCAAGCCCAGTCAGCTGCCCCAACCTCTGACTATCGGGGCGTTCCGCTGATTATCACGCGGGCCTCTGATGGGAAGTTGTACAGAACTACTCGAATCCAGCCCCTGCGGCGAACGGACAGAGTGGTTCCTCTGACCTGCGTGAGGATATCCTCCATAAGCACAAGGAAAGAGACGGGGCTTCGGTGTGCAAAGAGTCCTTGCTTGGACGTCACTGCACCCAAATCATCGTCAACTGCTGTTGCAACAATACGACAGTGACGAAAGATCGGCCGTCAGTCTTCCAAAGACGACAGCGCCCGAGCTCAGAAGACGAGGTACCTCTTGTTGTCTCCTGCAATTCCACTCAAAAAGTCCCCGCCGAGGGAAGAGGGAAGAAGGCAAGCATCTCCACCCCGAAGACCTCAACCACTACAGCTAAGAAACTGTCGTCTAAACGGTTGTCCTCCACCGGAGTATTCCAACACACCCGTTCAAAGACAAAATCTGCTGCGGTAGGAAATTCATCATCCACATCGCTGGGGGTTGAGGGTAGCAGTCCTCCGAACATCCACAATAATCCGGTGTTTCAAGGAGACGAGCCCGGGGAAACAACTCTCCCAACAGGAACAACAGACGTCGATGTCCCCGAGGACATCCATGACTCTCAAGACGAAGCAGACTCTGAGGCTGGGGGTACTGTTCCCTCCGAGTCCGAACCAGAAGACAATATTCCTACATATCTCGACGACTTCTCGGTACATGGATACGACTCGGAGGGCACATCCTCCACCGTTTCTTCCATCACTCCTCATGTAAGGACGGTGTTCATGACGGACAGCAATCAAGGTGGTTCCAGTGATCGCCAGCGCATCGACAGTCTCGAAGCTATATTACTTGCTTTGGTCAAGTCTATAGACGAGATTAAAGCGGCCCTTCCAACTCTGCAAGGAGGGATGCCTGGCCAAACGAGCACGGGTCCTGCGGTCAATGCGGACTCGAATTCGGCGGCACCGAACCCGGGCAACAATCCTCCCGAAATAACAGCCCCTACCGCGACAGATGAGGCCTGAGAAGTAAGAAGAGAGGTTCAAGAGCTCCGAGCCATGTTCCATGCCCGAGAAAACGCTCAAGACCTCAGAATTCGGCAACCATACCCTGCTGAATGGAGGGATGTTCCATTCCCACCAAAATATAAGCCGTTCAATATCAACCCGTATGATGGCAAGACCTCAGCAAGTCGGTACATCACTTACTTCGAGGTCACCACCGACCATCTGTCCCATGATGGTGCTATCCTCACGCGATTATTCATTGGGGCATTGGAAGGAGTCGCCTTCGACTGGTATCGCAATCTGTCGGACAACTGCATCCACTCCTTCGCCAGCTTCAAGCGCCTGTTCTTGGAGAGATTCTATGAAGTAGGGCAGGACGTCACCATGTCCACCCTCATGGACGTCGTCCAAGGGGAGAAGGAGTTAACAAGGAACTACATTGAGCGGTTCCGCCAAACCGCCATGAAGCTGCCCTCCGGAAATCCAGATTCCTCTTTGATTGAAATTTGCCAAAAGAGACTGCTTCCAACGATCAGTCTCTGGATGGGCGAAAGTCAATTCAAAGATTGGAAGACGTTCATCATCAGCGCCACAAGCGCCGAAGAACGACTGAAGAAGGCTCGCCAACTGGGATTGCACATCTCGGAAGGAGAAAACAAGGGCAAGCGTCCCAACAACGATAATGGGGGTAGCCCCTCCAACAATCGGGACAGCAAGGGAAAGCAGGCTATGGTGGCCGATACAGCACAAAAACCTGAGCCGAAGCCAGCAGACAAACAATGGCCGCAAATCACTTACTCCTTTGAAGACGGTCACGTTAAGCCCATCTTGGACATGCTCATACAAGGGGACAGGATTCAGCTTCCTCCACCAAGACGGGAACTGCGACCGATAGAGATGGAGAATCCAAAGTACTGCCATTATCATCGCTATGTCCATCATGCTACACATGATTGCTACCAGCTGAAACGGTACATACAAAACCTCATCGATTCGAATGCTCTAGCCATCGATTTCGAAGAGGTAACCGTGGCGGCCAATATGGTGTCCGTACAATTCGGTAGCTTCCTTCCGACGGAGACTCAAGACGGGGTGGTCCCCGTCCCTCTAGCGACAATAGAGATTACCAATCTTCCACCTCCCCGAGATCAGGCCACCGGTCTAGTACCCCTCACCACATCTCGAGGGAAAGTCATGTGGATCCATCCAGACTTGGTGTCAGAAGTGACTCGGCCCACACCATCTTCCACCGACAAGAAAAAAGTAGAAAAGTCAGGACCTGCCACACAATCTCAGCAGACAATGAGGAAGCTACAGCTGTCGTCACACGGTCCGGAGAGCAATCCCAACCTGTGGTTGACAATCCAGCTGAAAACCATCAACCCACTACAACTGATGCTCCGGGACCGGCTCAGCCTTCAACGACCGACAAGCCTAGGCCGAAGGAGACTCGCTTTGACAAATCCCTCCAAAAAAAGGCAGCCCAAGGGCTAGAGAGGCCCTACAACTTTGACATCTTAGCGCAATTGGCTAACACACCGGCCAAATTGTCACTGTACGAACTCCTAAGGCTCTCCAAGGACGTTCGTATTGCATTAAGCGAAGCACTCCAAAATGCTGATGTCTATTTGGCTCAATCCAACCTCACCGGGAGAACTCACCTGTGGATCTCCAGGACAGTGCCTGTACGGGAGCAATGCCCAACATCGTCTTCACTCCGCAGGACATGCTCATCAAAACCAACCTGCACGATCGTCCACTATACTACACTGGATACATCGGCGACGTAAAGGTGGATCGGATGCACATTGACCCTGGCTCTTCCATAAGCATTATCCCGAAGGGGCTGCTACATCATCTCCGCATCCCAATGCATCGCCTGACACCTACAAGCACCGCCATCAGCGGGTTCAATTCGGGCAGGAGCTACCCTATTGGAAAGATTCGTCTGAAATGTCAAATTGGCGACCTCCAATTCGAAGTCACCTGCTACATCATCGATGCAGACACTTCTTACAATATCCTCCTAGGGCGCCCGTGCATACACGATTATATGATCGTACCTTCCATGCTGCACCAATGCTTCAAATATGTCGACAAACACGGCTTCGTGAAGGCGGAATTCGCTGACATCGATCCCTTCAAAGGGGTCGAATCTTACTACTCAGACTCCTGCCTATACGAAAAATCGAAGAAGCATCTTGCTGAAGGAGATGTACAAGCCAGTACCGAGACAGCCACAGGATCAGAGGAACCTCTGACGATCCACCTCCAAGCTCGCAAACCAGGCAGGTCTGCACCCCTTACCGCCACTCTCCGTAAGGACGCAATCAGCCTCTCGGCACAAGAAGAGCAGATGATAATCCGGCTACCAAGGTTTGGCCAAATGCCAAGACCCACAACGGGGCCACTAACAATCAGACTGCCGAGAGTCGGTCAGCCCCAAACGGAGAAGCTCAATCCCTCCAACAAACCAATGACGATACGCCTTCCCTAGAAGGGTCGTCACCCCGATACAAAGTCTGGGGCTTCTAGCGAGCCAACAACTCCCCGCCCAGCACCGTGCACCAAGCTGGGGGTCACTAGTTTGCCAACGACCCCACGCTCTGCTCCACCCATGGAGCCCCTGATAATCAAGTTGCCCAAGTCATCCTCTCAGTCTGCATTTACATAGGGGGTGGCCGAAGAAGAGTCGGAGCTGGCCAAATATGTGGCTGCTCACACTGAGACTTGCTCATGTTGCCCATCAACGGTAAGTTCCTGAAGAAGTATTACGTCCAAAACGACATCCCAAAAAAAAAACTAATCACCGATGATTGAGTTATGTACCCTTTGGTACCGCTGAACTCACATTCTGCCTCCAAATTTCCCAGATTTGTGAGTTATGTACCCGTTGGTGCCGCTGAACTTACTTTCACAATATTCCAGATTATCGAGTCATGTACCCGCTGGTACCGCTGAACTCACATCCACAACATTCCAGATCATCGAGTCATGTACCCGTTGGTGCCGCTGAACTCATACTTTCACAATATTTCAAATTATCGAGTCATGTACCCGCCGGTGCCTCTGAACTCACATCCCGGTCACTCTTTCAGATAGTAAGTCATGTATAATCATACCTCTGAACTTTCTTCCTGGAAGAGATCCTCCCTCATGATCCACTACCCGCACTCCCAGTGCACAAAAAGGATAATCGATCCACAAATTTCCAAAACGACCATGTCGATGTTACCTCTGAGTCGTCTTAATTCTGCCAAAAACAAATCACCCCTCTACATAGAACTTCTATGTCCTCATTACCTCTGAGTCGTTCTATGTACCCCTCTTCATTGAGCCCACTCCTGCCATGACCTCATTTCCTCTGAGTAGGAAGGCTCCGTCGAAGAAACCCTCATGCTTGCCATGTCCTCATTACCTCTGAGTAAGTATGTTGATTCTCCTTCGACTTACTATCCGAACCCACAACCGGAGTACGCCAAGGATAGTAGGTCCACAAATGTCCTCTGTTGACCATAAAAATCCTCCGTTGAGTCCACTCCTACCATGTCCTCATTACCTCTGAGTAGGAAGATTCTGCGGTGAACAAAGCTTTCATACTTGCCATGTCCTCATTACCTCTGAGTAAGTATGTCGGTTCCCTTTTCATCTTTTTATCCGTATCCTAAGCCAGGGTACGCCAAGGATAATAGGCCCACAAATATCCTCAGTTGACCACAAATGTCCTCTGTTGACCGCAAATTTCTCATCGTTCCCTGGGAGCCCAGCTACTCCATGGCATTCTTTCGCCCGATACCAAGAACCCCCATATCCGCCTTACCGCAGAGTTGTTCTAGGTATCCCTATCAAACTTATTATCCGTACCTAAAACGAAGGTATGCCAAAGATGATAGGTCCATAAATGTCCTCTGTTGACCACAAATGCTGTACATGCACCTCTTCTTTATAATCATATGCTTCTGGAACCCAGTTGTTCCGTGGCATTCATTACCCGTTACATAGAACTTCCACGTCCATATTACCTATGAGTTGTTCTATGTATCCTCATTCGAGTTCACTCCTACCATGTCCATATCACCTCTGAGTAGGAAAGCTCTACCATCAACCTCATATTTACCACGTCCATACCACCTCTGAGTAAATATGATGGTTCCCTCTCTCAACTTATTATTCGTACCTAAAACTAAGGTACCCCAAGGATGATAAGTCCACATAAAATCTCCAGTGGAACTACCCAAACCTATCACTCTACTTTCCATGCTTCTTATTCAAAGTGTTCCAAATTTGCTATTTGGAAACTTTGAAGGGGGTCCTGTAGCATGGAAAATATTGCTTTTAGTCCCACATCGGAAAGGAGAAGAAGAAAGGGCTCACTTCATTCTATAAATAGAGCCCCCTTTCCTCCTTTGAAAAGAGCACCAACTTCTCTTCCCTCCTTCCAAACTTGGACTCTTTCTATTGCACACCTTCGGGTGCTAAGTAGAAGAAGTCTAGGGCAGCGCGGGCTCATCGGGCTCAGTCAGCTGTCCCAACCTCTGACCATCAAGAGCGTCCCGCTAAGTGGGTCTCTGATGGAAAGTTGTACAGAGCCGCTCGTGTCCAGCCCCCGGCGACAAACGGACAGAGTGGTTCTCAAGAATCTCCCAACAATGATCGAGGGCAAGTGTTTCTATTAGCCCTACATCAGGGAGCAAACATGATACCTACGCACTCGTGTGTTCGGGATACCCGGGCCCACAAAGCGAGTACACGGGCTGATCGAGACATTCCTCATGCGAGTCATGAGACATCCTTCATGCGGCTCGGTCATGAGACATTCCTCATGCGGCTCGGTCATGAGATGTCCTTCATGCGGCTTGGTCATGAGACATTCCTCATGCGGCTCGGTCATGAGACGTCCTTCATGCGGCTCGGTCATGAGACATTCCTCACGTGGCTCGATCATAAGACGTCCTTCATGCGGCTCGGTCATGAGACGTCCTTCATACGGCTCGATCATGAAACGTTCTTCATGCGGCACAGAACCCAGGAAGCTTCATGCGGCTCAAAATCAGACGAGCTTCATGCGGCCTATGAGTTCCATACGGCTCAAGCACATAGGCAGTTCGAGTAAACTCATGCGGCTCAGAGAGAAAGGCCACGTGGTATTCAAAATAGCTGTACCCAACGATGCATTTAATGCTCTGACGACTGACAGCTGACAGACGACAGACCTGACATAAAGTTGTCATAATGAGTGGCGTTGTCTGCCAAAGTTTCGAGAATAAGAAAAATCTTCAAAGTGGCGCTGTCTACCAAGTTTCAAGGCAAGCTTATGCGGCCAGAATAAGATGAGTTCATACGGCCAGTATAGAAAAAGCTATGCGGTTCAACCATAAAGGTCCTCCATGCGGCTCGGCCATGAAAAAACCCATTCGGCTCGGCTATGAAGACTCTCATACGGCTCGACCATGAAGACTCCCATGCGGCTCGGTCATGAACAAATTCATACGGCTCGGTCATGACAACCTTCATGCGATTCGAGTATAGAGACTATTCATGCGGCTCGGTCATGAAATCTTTCATGCAGCTCAGTCATGACGACCTTCATGCGGCCCAAATATGAAACCTCCTCATGCGGCTCAACAACGATGATAGAACACGTGTCCTAAAGGTAATCAAATCTTGGGTCAGATCCCAATAATTTTGGACACGTGGCAAGAGAATAAATTAAATTGATTCATTCAGATTTACAGATATCAGCAAATCATCATGATGGGGATTTATTGCAATCAACATTAATGACTGACATGATTTGGCATAATCTTCATTAATGGCCCAGATCCTTCACGCTCAAGATTAATGGCCCCGATTGATCACTTATCAGGCCGTCGCCTCTTTGAGAGTGGACAATCATTGCAAACCCTAATGATACCCCCCACTATTATAAATAGCAGGGTGCCATTCCCTTGCAAAAAAAGAGATATATACGATCAGAAAGAGAGAGAGAAAAGAGAGCTTCCCCCCTAATAAATAGAAAGAATACACAGAGAAAGAGAGAAGTCAGAAGAGCAACCCGAGGAGAGCAAGAAGAGCATTTCTTCATCAACGCCAACCATCTCTTCACAGGAGCCAAGGCTGCATACCAATCGTCCAAGGAGTAAGGCAGGGCTGTCGTCGCCTTCCCGAGCCTCTATCGTTACCCCCAGAATCTAAAATAAACAATTGTACTTAGATTGCTGTACCTAGATTTTTGTCCCTGGCTTTCTTTATACAAGCGAGTTTGTAACGTGAAGTAAAAGTCCGGTCCTCCGATAATTGTTCTGTTCTTTTATATTTTATGGCAAACAGGCGTAGACCAGGACTCCACTGCAGAAATCTTCTTCGAATCCACTAAAATCCCCTCGTCAGAGACAACATGGCCTAGGAACTCCATGCGATCCAAGAAGAACTCGCACTTCGACAGCTTTCCATACAGCTGCTCCCTTCTGAGGGTGTCCAGCACAATCCTTAGGTTCTCCTCATGCTCCTCTTACGTCTTCGAATAGATAAGAATGTCATCGATGAAGACCACCACGAACTTGTCAAGGTACTGATGAAATATATTGTTCATCAAGTTCATGAATACCGTCGGGGAGTTGGTCAACCCAAACGGCATGACGGTATACTCATACTGGCCATAATGAGTCTGAAATGCAGTCTTCGGAATGTTATCTCGCTTTACCTTCAGCTGATGGTACCCGGTACGCAAATCGATCTTCGAGAACACCCTCGCACCGCTCAACTGGTCGAACAAGTCATCAGTCCTTGGCAAAGGATACTTGTTCTTGATGGTAAGGTTGTTGAGCGCCCTGTAATCAATGCACATACGTACCGTACCATCCTTTTTCGGGACCAAAAGAACTGGCACGCCCCAAGGTGAAGAACTAGATTGGATAAAGCCCTTGTCCTCCAGCTCGTCGACCTGTTTCTTCAGCTCCGCTAACTCACTGTTATTGATTCTATTGACGTACTGTGAGATAGGCTCAGCACCCGGTACTAGGTCTATAAAAAACTTAATATCACGATCTGGCGGCATCCCGGGCAACTCCTCGGGAAAGACATCCAAGAACTCAGCAATAAGTGGATATGGCAACACCGGCCCCACCAACAGTGCTCCGTAGAATCCATCTTCTGGCTCCGCTGCACCTCTGGTGAACTCAAACTCCGGCTCTCCCGACGGCCTGAACAGAATCCTGTCTCCCTTGCAATCTATGCTAGCATGGTGCATGCTCAACCAGTCCATACCGAGTACCACATCGTAACTCGGAAGTGGCATTACGAACAAATACGCACTCAGCTCCCGGTCTCTAAAAGAAACTCTCCGTCCCTTGTAAATAATATTAACCAGGATGATGCCATTCCAGACATAATCTTGCAAGTCCTACCAAGATACTCAGTAATGATATTGTGCCTAAGAGCAAAAGAAACAGACACAAAACTGTGCGTAGCACCAGAATCAAACAATGCTAAGGCAGGAAAAGAATCAAGCAGAACAGAACCTGCGACAACATCTGCTATAGGCTCCATCTCCTCGGCTGCAAAGGCAAAAGCTCTATCCTGAACACCCTTCTGCTGGCGGTGCTGGACAAACTGCTGCTGCTGGGTCGAAAGTGGACCCCGCTGCTGAACTACAGGCACACTAGCTGGTGCCCTCGGAACAGGTGCCCTCTGAGATGCTCCAGCAACACGGGGGTTCTTAGAACACTCCCGTATCTGATGCCCAGCGGAATCGTAAAAAAGGCACAGCCCCAGTCTCCTCCTGCAGAACTTAACGAGGTGACCGGGCTTCTTGCAGTAGTGGCACGGAGGATCATCCTGCCCCTGACGCTGCATAACCCTCTGGACAGGTGCCCTGTCCTGCACCTGCTGCTGATAATGCTGGAACGGCTGATGCTGAAGCTGAGGGCGCTTAGCAGCCCCTGCGCTGCTACTGGCCCCCAAAAACAAATCACGATCACTCTTCGGCTTCAAGCCCCACTCTCTCTCCACCTTCCGAGCCTCCGCATAGACCTCTGTTTATGTCGCATAGAAGGAAGGGATCAGGATCTTGATATCCCATGTCAATCCCTTCCGGAAGCGCTCTGTTCAGATCACTGGGTCGCTCACCATGTACTCGGCGTATCGACTCAGCCGGCCGAACTCTACCGCATACTCCTCCACAGTCATACTGTCCTGCTGCAGGTTCTGAAACTGCCGTACTAGGCCGATCTTGTCTGTAGGGGAAAAGAACTTCTCTCTGAACAGGGCCCGAAACTCAGCCCAAGTGTGGCCCTCTCCTGCAAGAGTCGGATCATTCCGGAACCATATACGGGCAACATCTAATAACTGCAAGCCAACCGCCTCGACCTTCAGGTCGTCTGCCAAGTGGGAGGCCCTCATCTGATGCTCGATATCCTCGAGCCAGTCATCAGCATATACAATGCCCTCGGTTCCTCTGAAATCCCTCGAACCCATCTTCTTGAAAGCCTGGATGTCTCCGGGCTTCTGATGCTGCGCCTCCCGCTGTGGAGCCCCACGCTCTACCGTAGCCACAGCCAACCTATGGGCATCCTCTATGCCCTGGCGCATGGCCTCAGTCTGTCTCATCTGTGCCTCGTGCTAGGCCCGCTAGGACTCCAGCACCTGCTGAAAGAATACGAGCATCTGTACCATGTTTGTGGGCAGAGGAGGCAACGGAGGAATAGCTTCCACCACCGGCGGAGGAGTCCCCTGCTGAGGAGGAGGAACGCCTCCGACAGCTCCCGTCGTAGCCCCCGGCACTACAGGAAGAGCACCCACAGTGACCCCAGGGACAGTCATCGAGAGCACTGGAGGAGTACCCCGGAGAGCCCCTACTGAAGTCCCAACTGCAGGGAAAGTGACTGGAGCCAGTCCGCCAGAGGTAGCAGACATCTCCGTCTCCCCGTTCTCCTCACCGGAAGAATGAGTCATAACCATCCTGGAGACAGATTGAAAAGAAGATATTAATATGACACAAGAAGGATTATATCAAAGGAGGACAGCTAGAATGCATTAAATCAATATCAAAGATGGTAAGCAAGATAAGCAAAGAAAGATCCTACTGTGATTGAGTACTCTTAGCCTACTACCTCCTATATGTAACACAAGCTCGTAGTCAACACTCTAAGACGAGTGCTGCTACGACATCGCACAAATTGCGACTTCAGGACCTGCGTGGGCTACCACTAAAAACGTGTCACGACCCGCACCCACTATAAGGGCACGTATGTGTAATAACGCCCAGCACTTACCGTAGAAACGGCATGGAATGCTGTCACGACCCGCACCCACTATGAGGGTACGAGAACGTAACAACGCCCAGCCTACGTCGTAGTATCGGCAGTAGAACGCTATCCTAGGTCAATCATCTAACAATAGAAAGGTACATGTACAGTATATACACTCCAAATGGAGGTGACATAGCAATATACAGTCTCAATCACATCTAAAGCAGAATGAAAGATAGGAAGATAGATAGATAAATACTGGAATGAAGGAAAAACCACATAAATATATCCAGAGAGCCTAAGTGTCTACTGACATAATAAATTAGAACATCCAGCTCAATACAAGACTCTAACACTGAAATGAAAGAATATATACAATCTAGATCTCAAATGACAGAAATAAAAAACCTAGACTAGGGAGCCTCAGTCTCTAAGCTAGTGGATCAGGCTGGAAATCTGGGTCACACGTGGCATCTACAGCTGCCCCATAGTAGGTGTCTACGCAGGCCTCCTCCTCATTCTCTGTAATATTTTCAACAGGTCCAGTCAGGACGGGAGCGAGCACGAAACATCTCACGCAGTTCATATCGAGTTAGGAAATATAAAGCATGCAATAGAGTAAAGTACATGAAATGCTGAAAGAAGAAGGTATATGAAAACAGTAGAGATTTGATAACAGAAAATATCTAAATATGATAAGTAAGAACTGTAAGAAACATGTGATTTTAGAGCACAATATGGTTATATAAAAGGGTTAGGTTATGCAATAAAATGGGACTCCTTTGTTCGTGGGTGTACAATAGACATATACAATTTCTTATACAATAGGATTAATCACATAACCATTTCTACTCTCCCTCCCCAATCAATACACAAGGATCCAATTCAGTTACGTTACCTTATACAATGGCTTGTACAATGGCTCAATGTGATACTGAGAGTACAATATGCACAATGAGTGTACAATGATAAGGGTATTCAATAAATACAACATGTAAGTGAAACGCACATCACAATATATACTTAGTGAATATAAGGAGATAACATCTCAGAAGAAGATCCATATAGTACCAATCCATGATAATGATCGTGTCAGCATCAAGTACAGTAATCTAGAGCAAGAATGTAAATCCATACAAGTATGAAACGGTCAGAGAATATACTCGCCTGATAGCCTGAGTGTCTGAAGAGAATATACTGTCCGAGGAGTGGTGTCTGTCTCCTATAGAACAGTACAAGTCACTATGAGTCCACAAATGATAATAAGATGCATTACAATACATTCTAAATGAATCTAGGTCAATCTAAGTCACACCAAGCTAAACTAGGTCAATCTAGGTCATACTAAGCCATACTAGGACAATCAAGGTCAAACAAGGTCACAGAAAATCAATCCAAGTCAAATTAGGTCAATTTGGGTCAAGGGTTGACTTACAGTTGACTTTTGGTTAAAAGTCAACTCTGGTCGACACTGAGTCAACCCTAGGTCAAACAAGTCACATGTTGACCAACTGTTGACTTTCAGTCAACTGGTCAACTCTGGTCTAGTTTTGGTCAAATCTGGTCGCTTAAAGGCTAAGTTTGACTCTCGGTTGACTTTTGTTGACTTTTGGTCAAAATGGTCAACCGACGTCAAAACTAGTCTATGAGCACTATATTTGATCATTACCAACCAAGGGAACCAAGTTCTAACTCTATCTTAGACTCCAAATTCAAATACTCTATTTCTAGACATTGCCTATATTTCCCTTACCAAGGTAAATACCCATAACTTGCACAATACCACTATAACCTAGGAATACTAGCCTAGGTTTCCTAGAATAGCTAGATACTATCCTATATCAATATTACCTACCAAGAAAACCTAGTATCTAAGTCATCTAAGTTATCTTAGACCACATGTCAACCATTTTTCCATTACCTTACCTTGCACCATTCTCACATCTTCTAAACACTCACAAAGGTTCACAATAGGCTAACAATCATGCTCACACCTATGGGCTATTAGCTATTTATATAGGTTCACTATATACCCAAATCTAGACTCACACTCACCTACAAACACAATATGAAGGCATGAAGGATATGGTAATGAATGGTATAAAGTAGGGAATGTGGACTGCACATATACATGGACTGAAGTTACATTAGAAAACTGGAACTTATTTCACTGTCAAGTAGGGCTAAAATGTATTGGTAGAAAAGAGTGATTGTGGACAGACATGTATAGGTGTTATGTGGGCTGTGAAATAGTGAAATAGTGGACTGAAATGATGGATTATATGGAATACTGAAATGGTATTGAATATAAGGACTATTATAGAAGGTAAATTGGACTGTATAAATGAAGTATGGGACAGTCTTGATGCTGGAATTTAATGGACTGTTTTAGGGTGCTTCTTAGGACTGTTTGTAGTGTCAAATAGCTGTCCATCAAGACTGAAAATAGGGTATATCAAGGACAGGTTTTAGGTAGTTTTATGGAGGCCAAAAGAACTGAAATTGGACATGTTGGGGACTGAAATCTGGGGCTTAAGGACTGAATGTGTATAGGCTTAATTTGGGACTGATTTTTAGGGACATGTATTGGGGATTTTGATGTACTGATATAGGGTGTTTAGGACAGCCTACATAGGGTTAAACAAGGTTGTTCAAAGGATGAAATTGGACAGATATAGAGGCAATGTGGACTGCATTTAATGGGGTTAAACAAGGATTTAATGGGACTGGTTTGAACAAGGTTTGGGCAGTCATAGATGGACTGATTTGTAGTGGCTTCCATGGCTGTGATATAGGTGATTTAGGGGGCTAAAATGAAGACACTTGGGGACATGTTTTTAGCATTGATTTGGTACAGGCATGGACTGATATTTGGTGCATTTGGGACTGCCATATGGGGCATCAATTGGCTGAACCATTGGGGAAGTTTTGGGCTGTGTAGGGGATGGTTTGGGACAGATAAATGGACAGGTCTAGGACAATCTAGAGAGCTAGAAAAATGGGGTTGTCCTAACTGATATGGGGGTTGGCTTTGGATTGATTTGTAGTGGCTGGAAGGGGCTATTATGGCCTAAAATTGGTACTGTCCTGCTGCTGCTACATTCCAGCAGTGGCACCCCCTTCCTATTCCTCCTTCTCCTTTACTTCCTCACTCCCTCTAGCTCTATACAACACATACACACATTTAAATCATCCTCTCCAACTCTCTATACTCTTCTCTATCTCTCACAACAATTCTTAAACACTACACCTACACACACACCCACAGGACTCCTCCCTTGGCCGACCACAAAACCCACCACCAACACAATATACACACCAACATAACACATATATATATCAACCATATTATATATATACATATATATATATATATATATATATATATATATATATATATATATAAAATATATATATATATATATATATATATATATATATATATATATATATATATATATTTTATATATATATATATATATTAATCTCTATATGTATATATATATATATATATATATATAAAATATATATATATATATATATATATATATATATATATATATATATATATATATATATATATATATATATATATCACCATATATATACATATATATATCACCATATATATACATATATATAGGTAATATGATACAATATGATACCTAGGAAAACTCAATCTAAACACAAGCAAAAATCTGGAATAAATATTAGAACAATACAAAATCAATATATAATTAATTCCCCATGTGTCCAAATAGGGGTTTTCCTACATGGACACAAACCTACACATAGGACACCTCTACAAGTGCCCAAATGGACATGAAATGGACTCAAATGGACACACAACCATGGGGGTTATTCCTATGGGTCAAAAATAGATCTATATGCATGAAAGGATGGTTTAGAGGAGAGATTATACCTTCCGGGAGAGAGATTCAAAGGAAAAGGCCTCCCGACACGTAGAGATTCCAAATGGACACAAACGAGCTCTGAATCCTTCCAAACTTGGCTAGCACCTTCCTTTCATGGAGTAGAGGAGGAGAGAAGAAGATTTGGTAGAAGAAGGAGTTGATTTGGAGATGAAATCACTAGGGGTGCTCTCTAGAAATTTGGGGAAGAACAAGAGAGAGAAAATGAGATGGAAAAGTATAGAAATATCAAAGGGACTCATGCCTATCCCTTCCTATAGGTGGCCGGCCACTAGAGGGCTGTTATGGCTGATTTTTGCAATGCCTAAAATACCCCCTCTAGCCTATTCTATTAGTATTAGGTAAAGGGTTTAAGTCGGAGGCTAGCTTGGTCATTCCAACACACTAATCAATTAAATCCTAATCCAAATAATTTAGCCTAGTCACTAACTAAAATAAATAACATGTGGGCCATGGCTAACTAGTGTGTGGGTCCACTAAAGTCAAAACTCCCCCGGGTCCCCGTTTCAAGTCGGATTGAGCTAAAATTCGAACCCGACTCAAATAACCCCAAAATATTACAATAAATAAATAAATAATTTTAAAATAATAAAAATAAAAAAATGACAAAAATACCCCTGTTTCTGGAAACTAGGGGTGACAAATCTATCCACCTTAAAAGAATTTCGTCCTCGAAATTAAAACCAAACCATAGTAAAACATCAAAATCACAAGTCATGGCTAAAAATTAAAAAGATCAAAATCTCAAGAATCAAAGCATGAATTTAAATGACTAAATTTATAAACTTTAAAATTACACTCAAATAGAAGCTACAAGTCTATCCACCTTAAAAATAAATCATCCAAAAATTTTAAAACAAGGTAACCACATAAAATCATACAAATCGATAATCGTATGCATCTATCCAATCATCATGATACTCAGAATCTCTGTCATGCCAGTGAGCAAGGCTACAATAATCATAGAGTCCTCAATTATGGTACATACCTCTAGAACTATGGTATTTAAAATTTTTGCATTGCCGTGCGCTTGGCAGCGAAAACCTTAAATTCCCACACCCGAGAAATACGTCCATTGTCCGACTATATGTCCTCACTATGCCTGCTAGCATGACCCTAGAGGATTCTAAAATCTTATAATTGAGGCGACCTAGCCCATACGACTTATCTCAGAAGAAAATTAAATCATAAGGAAACACCAGATTAAACTTATCAACAATGAAAAATAGATAGGAATAGATGGAACTGAATTTCAAGATAGGAATTGCAGAATTGAATCAAAGAACGGAACCTGCAACTAGATCTCCAACGGCCTGAGCATCCTCGGTTGACATGGCGAAAGCTCGCCTTGGCTGGCCTCCCCTGGCCTGCTGCTGATACTGGACAAACCTCTGCTGCTGAGTCTGCAATGGTGGTCCCCTCTGCTGTCCTACCGGAGCCCTAGCTCATGGTGCTACCTGAGCCAATGGTGTCGAGTTCTGGGGACACTCTCTACACTGATGCTCTGCTGACCCGCAAAGTAAACACATACCCAATCTCTTCCTGCAATCGTTCCACCAATGGCCTGGCTTCTTGCAGAAGTTGCACACGGTGTCCTGCTGATACTGCACCTATCTCTGACCCTGATACTGAACAGGCCTCTACTGTAGCTGATGTATCTGAGCCCTTAGCTGCTGGTACTGCCGCTGAAACTGTATGCCTGGCATCGACTGCTGATACTGCTGCTGAAACTGTATGCCTGGCATCAGCTGTTGATACTGCTGCTGAAACTGATGATGAACGTGTGGCCTCTTGGCCGGTCCTCCGCTGCTGGTGCCCCCAACTGGGTCTCGCCCTCTCTTGAGCCTAAGCTCAAGATCATCCTCAGCCAGTAAAGCTCCTGTCAGAATCTCCTCGAATGTGGCATCCCTGTTGCCCTTGGTCAAGGACTTGACTTCCTTGACAGACCCTTCCGGAACCTCTGGGCCTTCGCCGCCTCGCTCAAACCCTCCACGAATCTGCTGAGGCGGCCGAACTCCCAGCATACTCCTCCACTGACAGGCTCCCCTGAACTAGGCTCTCAAACTGTGACTCTAAAGCTCTGAGCGCTGAATCTGGGAGGAATTTCTTTTTTAAGAAGCCCTTGAACTCTCCCAAGTCTGTCCGGCTACCCCCACCCTGGGGTCCGACTGATACCAGGTGCGAGCAAGATCGCGCATCCGGCTAGCTGCGGCCTCGATCTGAAGATCTGCTGGAATCCTGGCCAAGCGAAAGATCTCCTCTATATGCTCGATCCACTCATCGGCATATAGGATCCCCTCTGTCCCCAGAAAGTCTCTGGGGCTCATCTTCTGAAACTGCTCGATCCCCGGTGTCTTTGGCTGCTGTACTACTGGTCGGGCTGCAACTGTCGAAATGACCAACTCCATGCCCCTTTACTACCGGGTCTGCTGCATCTCCATAAACTGCTAAAAGTACGCGAACATCTGTGCCGCATCCACGTTTCCTGTAGGCGACGGCTGCTGGAACGGTACCTCTGGAATGACTGGGTCCTGCCTCCGAACTGGTGAAGGCATAACCTCAGCTGCTGCTGCTACTGAAGTCCCAATATGAGGAGAGGTGGCAGGAGCTGTAGCCTCCCGACCCTGCTGAACTGGCTGAGAGGTAGCAGTCCCCTCTACAGTATCTCCATGAATGGCACGCTGTAATCGCGTCTCCACCATCCTGAAGACAGATCAAACAAACAATTGCTGAGAATGAGTCAAAATAGCAAAGGAGGACAGTTATATTCAAGGAGAACAATATCAGCAAGAACTGAGATGGTATGAATTTGATATGAGTTTTTCCTAGTGTGATTGAGTACCTTCAAAATATCCTAATCCTATTGCAGGCTGTAGTGATACTCTAGTTCGAATACCACTACATAAACTCGACCTGCATGGGCCACCACTAAAAACGTGTCACGACCCGCACCCACTGTGAGGGTACGAGAACGTAACAACGCCCAGCTTACGTCACAGTGTCGACGGTAGAACACTGTCCTAGGTCAATTATCTAACAATATAAAGGTACCTGTACAGTATATACACTCTGAATGGAGGTGACATAGCAATATACAGTCTCAATCACATCTAAAGCAGAATGAAAGATAGGAAGATAGATAGATAAATACTGGAATAAAGAAAAAACCACAAAAATACAACTAGAGAGTCTAAGTGTCTACTGACATAACAAATCAGAACATCCAGCTCAATACAAGACTCTAACACTGAAATTAAAGAATATATACAATCTAGATCTCAAATGACAGAAATAGAAAACCTAGACTAGGGAGCCTCGGTCTCTAAGCTAGGGGATCAGGCTGGAAATCTGGGTCACACGTGGCATCTACAGCTGCCCCATAGTAGGTGTCTACGCAGACCTCCTCCTCATCCTCTGTAATATTTTCAACAGGTCCAGTCAGGACGGGAGCGAGCACAAAACATCTCACGCAGTTCATATCGAGTTAGGAAATATAAAGTATGCAATAGAGTAAAGTACATGAAACACTGAAAGAAGAAGGTATATGAAAACAATAGAGATTTGATAACAGGAAATATCTAAATATGATAAGTAAGAACTGTAAGGAACATGTGATTTTAGAGCACAATATGGTTATGTAAACGGGTTAGGTTATACAATAAAATGGGACTCCTTTGTACGTAGGTGTACAATGGACATATATAATTTTTTATACAATAGGATTGATCACATAACCATTTCTACTCCCCTCCCCAATCAATACACAAGGATCCAATTCAGTTACGTTACCTTATACAATGGCTTGTACAATGGCTTGTACAATGGCTTAATGTGATACTGAGAGTACAATATGCACAATGAGTGTACAATGATAAGGATATTCAATAAATACAACATATAAGTGAAATGCACATCACAATATGTACTTAGTGAATACAAGGAGATAACATCTCAGAAGAAGATCCATATAGTACCAATCCGTGATAATGATCGTGTCAGCATCAAGTACAGTAATCTAGAGTAAGAATGTAAATCCATACAAGTATAAAACTATCAGAGAATGTACTCACCTGATAGCCTGAGTGTCTGAAGAGAATATACTGTCCGAGGAGTGGTGTCTGTCTCCTATAGAACAGTACAAGTCACTATGAGTCCACAAATGATAATAAGATGCATTACAATGCATTCTAAATGAATCTAGGTCAATCTAAGTCACACCAAGCTAAACTAGGTCAATCTAGGTCATACTAAGCCACACTAGGACAATCAAGTTCAAACAAGGTCACAGGAAATCAATACAAGTCAAACTAGGTCAATTTGGGTCAAGGGTGGACTTACAGTTGACTTTTGGTCAAAAGTCAACTCTGGTCAACTCTGGTCGATACTGAGTCAACCCTAGGTCAAACAAGTCACATGTTGACCAACTGTTGACTTTCAGTCAACTGGTCAACTCTGGTCTGGTTTTGGTCAAATCTGGTCGCTTAATGGCTAAGTTTGACTCTCGGTTGACTTTTGTTGACTTTTGGTCAAAATGGTCAACCGACGTCAAAACTAGTCAATGAGCACTATATTTGATCATTACCAACCAAGGGAACCAAGTTCTAACTCTATCTTAGACTCCAAACTCAAATACCCTATTTCTTGACATTGCCTATATTTCCCTTACCAAGGTAAATACCCATACCTTGCACAATACCACTCTAACCTAGGAATACTAGCCTAGGTTTCCTAGAATAGCTAGATACTATCCTATATCAATATTACCTACCAAGAAAACCTAGTATCTAGGTCATCTAAGTTATCTTAGACCACATGTCAACCATTTACCCATTACCTTACCTTGCACCATTCTCATATCTTCTAAACACTCACAAAGGTTCACAATAGGCTAACAATCATGCTCACACCTATGGGCTATTAGCTATTTATATAGGTTCACTATATACCCAAATCTAGACTCACAGTCACCTACACATACAACATGAAGGCATGGAGGATATGGTAATGAATGGTATAAAGTAGGGAATGTGGACTGCACATATACATGGACTGAAGTTACATTAGAAAACTGGAACTTATTTCACTGTCAAGTAGGGCTGAAATGTATTGGTAGAAAAGAGTGATTGTGGACAGATATGTATAGGTGTTATGTGGGTTGTGAAATAGTGAAATAGTGGACTAAAATGATGGACTATATGGAATGCTGAAATGGTATTGAATATAAGGACTATTATAGAAGGTAAATTAGACTGTATGAATGAAGTATGGGACAGTCTTGATGCTGGAATTTAATGGACTGTTTTAGGGTGCTTCTTAGGACTGATTTGTAGTGTCAAATGGCTGTCCATCAAGACTGAAAGTAGGGTATATCAAGGACAGGTTTTAGGCAGTTTTATGGAGGCCAAAAGAACTGAAATTGAACATGTTGGGGACTGAAATCTGGGGCTTAAGGACTGAATGTGTATAGGCTTAATTTAGGACTAATTTTTAGGGACAGGTATTGGGGCTTTTGATGTACTGATATAGGGTGTTTAGGACAGCCTACATGGGGTTAAACAAGGTTGTTCAAAGGATGAAATAGGACAGATATTAAGGCAATATGGACTGCAATTAATGAGTTAAACAAGGGTTTAATGGGACTGGTTTGAACAGGGTTTAGGCAGTCATAGATGGACTGATTTGTAGTGGCTTCCATGGCTGTGATATAGGTGATTTAGGGGGTTGAAATGAAGACACTTGGGGACAGGTTTTTAGTACTAATTTGGTACAGGCATGGACTGATATTTGGTGCATTTGGGACTGCCATATGGGGCATCAATTGGCTGAACCATTGGGGAAGTTTTAGGCTGTGTAGGGGATGGTTTGGGACAGATAAATGGACAGGTCTAGGACAATCTAGAGAGAGCTAGAAAAATGGGGCTGTCCTAACTGATATGTGGGTTGGCTTTGGATTGATTTGTAGTGGCTGGAAGGGGCTATCATGGCCTGAAATTGGTACTGTCCTGCTGCTGCTACATTCCAGCAGTGGCACCCCCTTCCTATTCCTCCTTCTCCTTCACTTCCTCACTCCCTCTAGCTCAATACAACACATACACACATTTAAATCATCCTCTCCAACTCTCTATACTCTTCTCTATCTCTCACAACAATTCTCAAACACTACACCTACACACACACCCACAGGACTCCTCCCTTGGCCGACCATAAAACCTACCACCAACACAATATACACACCAACATAACACATATATATATCCATATATATCAACCATATTATATATATATATATATATATATATATATATATATATATATATATATATATATATATATATATATATATACACATATAGAGATTAATATATATATCACCATATATATATACATATATTGATATAGGTAATATGATACAATATGATACCTAGGAAAACACAATCTAAACACAAGCAAAAATCTGGAATAAATATTAGAACAATACAAAATCAATATATAATTAATTCCCCATGTGTCCAAATAGGGGTTTTCCCACATGGACACAAATCTACACATAGGACACCTCTACAAGTGCCCAAATGGACACAAAATGGACTTAAATGGACACACAACCATGGAGGTTATTCCTATGGGTCAAAAATAGATCTATATGCATGAAAGGATGGTTTAGAGGAGAGATTATACCTTCCGGGAGAGAGATTCAAAGGAAAAGGCCTCCCGACACGTAGAGATTCCAAATGGACACAAACGAGCTCCGAATCCTTCCAGACTTGGCTAGCACCTTCCTTTCATGGAGTAGAGGAGGGGAGAAGAAGATTTGGTGGAAGAATGAGTTGATTTGGAGATAAAATCACTAGGGGTGCTCTCTAGAAATTTGGGGAAGAACAAGAGAGAGAAAATAAGATGGAAAAGTGTGGAAATATCAAAGGGACTCATGCCTATCCCTTCCTATAGGTGGCCGACCACTAGAGGGCTGCTATGGCTAATTTTTGCAATGCCTAAAATACCCCCCTCTAGCCTATTCTATTAGTATTAGGAAAAAGGGTTTAAGTCGGAGGCTAGTTTGGTCATTCCAACACACTAATCAATTAAATCCTAATCCAAATAATTTAGCCTAGTCACTAACTAAAATAAATGACATGTGGGCCATGGCTAACTAGTGTGTGGGTCCACTAGAGTCAAAACTCCCCCGGGTCCCCGTTTCAAGTCGGATTGAGCTGAAATTCGAACCCGACTCAAATAACCCCAAAATATTACAATAAATAAATAAATAATTTTAAAATAATAAAAATGAAAAAATGACAAAAATATCCCTGTTTCTGGAAACTGGGGGTGACAAACGCTGTAGGATTACTACTCTAACAACAGTTTATATAATATCAAAACCTGTCGAGAATATGGTCAACTCCGAACGGAGGACAAGCAATGACAATATATGAGTACTCAATCACAACTCTAAGATGATAAAGTAAATACTGAAAGATAAAGACAACACGACAATAAAATATAACCTGTCAAGTCCAAACACAAGGAATATACAAGTCCAAGTCCAAAGTCTCTAATACTAGCCAAAATAATAACAGTCACAAGAGTAACTGGAGACAAGGTCCAGTACAAAAACTTACTCTATCTACAGGATAGGCGGTATCTCGTCCTGCGGTACTGCACCCTGCTGCTCTAGGGTATCTGTCTCTAAACCTACTACGTCCAGTGGGCCGTAGTAAGTGCAATAATAGTCCTCCTCTGCATCTGTAAACATTGTCAACATATTCGGTCAGGATGGAACGAGTACATATATCTCATAACAGATCTCAAGATAGAATAAAAGCCATAAGACTATAAATAGAGCATATACAATAAAATCATGGAGTGTACATATATGTATCATGGCATGGTAAGCTGTAGAGCTAGAGCTAGAATAGAAAAGTAGAACTGATCATGGTATGTACACAAATCAGGGTAAGCCATCTATCCAATGTGTGTGAGTAGTAGTCTCAGCTTGTGACCGGCTTGGGCACCTGTAAAGAACTGGCCTGGCTAGTCATAAGTGCGGTATGTGACTAACACTGTTCGGGAATGCAGGATAGATTTGATCACTGGCATACGCTACTACTCCCCCACCCCCAACTGGTATAATGGATCCAAATAGGACACGTCACTGTACGAGATTCTATGAGAAGGGAGTAAGTCTTCTCTAGAATCGGTGACCACATATTGCGCAAGAGCTACAAAAGAGCTTGCACAATACATCCCAAGCTAACAAGGAGTAACATCTCTCGTCGAGATCCAGGAATACCAATCCGTGAGAACCATGTGTCAGAAATAAGCATATCTACACTAAGTACATGAATCATAACAGTTATCATAAATTAGGAAAAAGTTATCAGAGAATGTACTCGCCTGTGATATGATATAATATGTCAACTGGATCCAATGCAGCGCCTCGAGGACCTATAGATAATAAGACATATCAATACTATGTTTAGGAAGTAAAGTAAAATCAATTTAAATCCTATTAAGTCACTCTAGGTCAAGACAAGTCTAGTTAGGTCAACCTTGGTCATAGGAGAACATTGGAAGTCAATCCGAATTAAACTAGGTCAAAAGTTAACTTACAGTTGACTTTTGGTCAACAGGTCAACTCTGGTCAACTCTAGGTCAACCCTAGGTCAATCTTGGGTCAATGGTGACTAACAGTTGACTGTTCAACTCTAATAGAATTTGGGACTAAATTGGGTAAAGTGTTGACCCATGGTCGACTTTTGGTCTAAAAAGTCAACCGTGGTCAACCAAGGTCAAGACTAGGTCTAGGCGACTATTTCTAACCATTACCAACCCTTACAACCCATATCCAAGTCCATATTGAACTCCGAAACCCATACCTTGGCCGTAGACCAATATATTAAATTTACCCTTTACTAAGGTAAATTCCTAACCTAGCCCAATACCAAGTTAGCCTACCTACGCTTGGTATTTTGACCCGTGCTTCCTAGGGTAGTAGGATACTAGCCTACACTACCATTACCTACCAAGCTTCCTAGGTAGAGTGGACGTCCAGTCCATCTTACGGCGTATGTTGCCGAATCACCGATTATCTTGAGTATCACGAGATACTCAATGATATCGTGCGATACCATCGTCCTACTCCCAGACGATACCCCGATTTCAACTCAAGTGCCTACCCACAAAATCTAATTCACTTAATCTAAGTCTCATCCAATTTTGGACGCGTTTCGACACTCGGAACTCAATTTCATCCTTTCACTAAATCCGATTCACTCACAACCCTCTCTAATTTGATTTCCTACATTCCTACACTACTACTCTTCTTTCCCTTCTCCTTATTCTTATCCTTATTATTTTTCTTATTTCTTCCTTCTCCTTATTCTTTTCCTTCTTCCTATTCTTTTCCTTCTTCTCATTCTTTTCCTTATTCTTCTTCTTCTAATTCTTCCTCTTCTAATTCTTCTTCTTCTAATTCTTCCAATTCTTCTTCTTCTAATTCTTCTTCTTATTTTTCTTCTCATTCTTCTTCTCCTTATTCTCCTTTTTATTCTTCTTCTCATTCTTCTTTTCATTCTTCTTCTCCTTATTCTCCTTTTATTCTTCTTCTCATTCTTCTTCTCATTCTTCTTCTTATTCTCCTTCTTACTTCTACTGCTACTCCTGCTCTTGCCTAAGCTGCTGCTGCAGCTTCTGCTAACTGCTACTGCTGTTCTGTATTTTGCTGTTGCTGCTGTGCAATTTGGGGGGGGGGGGCAGCAGCTCACATTCTCCCCCAACAGCAGTTGCTGCTGCTACTTATTCCTTCCTTCTTCTTCTCCTATTTCTTCCACTTCTTCCCCTCTCTCTCTATATATATATATATATATCTCTATATATCTATCTAATCATATATATATATATATATATATATATATATATATATATATATATATATATATATATATATATATATTTTATATATATATATATATATATATATATATATATATATATATATATATATATATATATATATATATATAGCTAGATGATTAGATAGATAGATATATATATATATATATCTATCTATCTAATCATCTAGCTATATATATATATATATATATATATATATATATATATATATATATATATATATATATATATATATATAATCATCTATATATATATATATATATATATATATATATATATATATATATATATATATATATATATAGATACAGATATAGATATAGATATATAGATAGATATATATATATACACACACACACATCTTTATATGTAAATACATACACACACACACACATCTTTATATGTAAATACATACACACACACACACACATATCTATATATGTAAATACATACAAACACACACACACACACATATTTTATATATATATATATATATATATATATATATATATATATATATATATATATATATATATATATATATATTTTATATATATATATATATAAATACATACACACACTCAATACACACTCTCATGACACCACCACCACCACTCTCCTCTACACACACACACACAAATACATATAAATATATATACACACATATATATATATATATACACTATATATATAAAGGAAAACCCTAATCAAATCCCTAAACTTTTTTTAGGGAAAACCTATAAAAGCTAGGGTCAATGTGTAGAGAATGATCTCCTCTACATTTATTGTGAAGGAAATAAATGTAAAAGAGGAATTTATAGGGATTTAAGAGCTTACCTAATTGTAGCTTTGCTTTGAAGAAGAACTCAAAAAAAGAATAAAATGGAGAGAGAGAGAGTTTACTTAGAAGTGAAGAAAAGAGAGGGGGGGTTTTGCCTATACATGGCCGGCCATGGGGTGGTCTTAATGGGTTTGGGTGGAGACCCATTAGGCCTCCAAACCTATTAGACTTGGTTTGGTTTGATTTGGATTTGGTTCGGTTCGGTTTGGTTCAACTTCTAAATGACTAATTAAGCCTCTAAAATGACTACTTAAGCCATGGAAGTATTGTCTTATGGTTTCTAGCCTAGTTAGGATAGAATGTGGGCCAAGCCCAGCTAGTATGTTGGTCCCACTAGGGTCTAGACTACCCGGGTCTCCAATTTAAGTCCAAATTGGATAAAATTCATACTAAATCAAACAAATTCCTAAAAATCCTATAAAATCAAATAAAATTCCCAAAAACTACAAAACTTGGAAAATGATGAAAATACCCCTAATTCGAAAACTGGGGGTGACAAAGGTTTTCTAGATAGTTATGACAATACGAGGTTATAAAGGAAGAGATGACTACTTAGAGGTAATATGTACGTGGTAGACGTGAACTTCATTAGGGTGTAGAATAATAATTCAGCGGCAGTATGGATGTGAATTGTTTTTCCTACTAGGGGAGTTATGAAATAGGTGAACTCAGTAATAGAATTCACGGATACCCACGGGGGATATGGAAACCTTTGCTGATTTGAACTTCAGGTATAGTATTTCATTAGGAACTTGCGTTGATTGGCATTATTAGCAAGTCGTCGTTTGGTTTGGCCACTCGGTAGGCCACATTGGAGTAGACCGTCTCTATGACGAACGATCCTTCCCACTTGGGTTTGAACTTTCCTGCTGTCTTGTGAGTCATCACCATCGGTCTTCGAACTGATAAGACGAGGTCACCCACTTGGAATATTCTTTCCTAAACTTTTTTGTTGAAGGCCCCAAAAATTCGAGCCTGGTAAAGCTCGATTCGTTGCTGAGCTAGCAGACATTTTTCATCCAACGCCTCTAACTCCTGTAGTTGCCGGCGTTGATTGTCTTCATCAGTCAGCTGGTTGGTGATGGCTACCCGTAGAGATGGAATCTGGATCTCCAGGGAAGTACTGTCTCACTTCCATAAACCAGAAAGAATAGTGTGTTGCCAATGGGTGTCCGAACAGTTGTACGGTAAGCCCACGGGCATTCGCTGAGATTTTCATTCCAGTCGCGCTTATTAGAGGAAACGACTTTCTTGAGCATCTTAGTCTTGTTGAATGCTTTGGCTAGTCCGTTTGTTGTAGGATTATAAGCCCTTAATGCCATATTTTGTATTCGATTCTTATTGCAGAACCGATGGAATATGTTAGCTCACGAACTGAGGACCATTGTCATGGATAATCCTTCTGGGAACTCCAAAGTGGTATATGACGCGATGCTTTACAAAGCTGATCACGTTCGAGGTTTTTACCTCGGCCAGAGGTATTGCTTCCGCCCACTTAGAAACGTAGTCAATGATAGCGAGTATGAATCGGTGTCCTTTGGAGGATGGTGGACTGATCGGCCTGATAATATTTATTCCCCATACTTCAAATGGCCAGGCGGACGCTGTGGGGTGTAGGAACTCCAAAGGTCAGTAGATGAAGTCCGCATGCAACTGACATAACTGGCACTTCTTTGTATAATCAACGGTCTCTGCCATCATAGTGGGCCAGTAGTAGTCCATGTGATACAGTCGATCCTGTAACTTAGGACCAGGCTAATGGGCTCCACAGGTGCCAACGTGTGCCTCTCGGAGTGCCTCTTATACTTTTGTCTTGGATAAACATCCAGGAGAAGCCCGTCATATGAACGACGATATAGCATTTTGGTAGCTGTGTCATAGAAGAACTGGAGAGAGCATCTCTTGACAAAAGTAGCTTCCTTCGGGTCTTTATATAAGATTTCGTAGACTGCATAGTATATAAATGGGAATCGCCAGTCCCGAACGTCAACATTAATGTTGGTTTGTACCGAGTAACTCAAACACGTATGTAGATTGTTCTTTAGACAAACTAGCTCTCGTCCTATTACCGTGACGGTATATTGGGTTCCAACAGGAGCTGCCAAAGAAGCGGCGAGGCCAGCGAGTGCGTCAGCCTCCAAGTTTTGCAGTCGAGGTACATGTTCTATAAAGAACCCTATAAAGGAAAACTAGCTTTGTTGCTGTTCAAGTCATAGCCCATCTTCTGGATAAGGTGTTTCGCTTGAGTAGTGTAACGATAGAGCTGTATTTTGCCATTATCGGATTCTGGTTCTGCTGGGGCCAGTCGCTGAGGATGCTCCAATCGACCGAAGATGATGGGTTCCTCCCCCTTCTTTATTGCTGGAACCAAAAGTAGGCACCTTGAGGAGGGACAACTCAGCTTGCGAGACTAGCGGCTGTCACTTTTATTTGTAACATATATAGAGTGTTGTCTAAGAAATACCTAGTGTTCCAATACGCACAAGAGTAATTCAAAAACAACTTCCTATTAATAAATACAAAATTTTATCCCAAGGGATTACATCATCTAAAGAGTGCGCCTCAATATCGGCACGCATGTAGTCTCCCAACTCTTCATCTGTGAGCACTAGGACTGTTAGGAAGAAGGTGGAGGAGATTTTCCTTTCAACTTGACTACCAAGGAAGGTGTAGTCTGTCACGATCCGTACCCGCTTTTCCGGATACGAGACATGTCCAAGCCAGCCTACGCCGCAGAGTCGGCGGTAGAACGCTGTCAAGCCCGCAAAAAAATAAATGCTCAAAAATAAACTTTATTGCTCATTCACATTTCTAAATTTATTACAACATTTACAACATTTATATTTAAAGAAAATACAAAGTTCTGAAAATGATACAACCGCTATCTATCTCTAGGTTTCTGTCTGCAAGTACACCCGAATCATCTAATGCTAAAGAAGCCACAACTAACCAGAAAAATGTTGGTTTCCAGTCAGGAATGAAACAAGTACACAAACTGACGACAATGCGAAAACACAATAGAATTAACAAGATATAAAAATAACATATGAGAGGTGAAACTAGAAGATACTGATGACATGGCACGGTGGAGAAGAAAAGGAAAAATAAATAAAAGACATCTACGTATGTGGTGTAAAATATCCGTTTCGAGATGTGAACGGCTAGGGGGTAAATCTGGCACCCTGCACGTGTCGTGTGCAGCTGCTATTATTCAAGAATAGACTCATGGGATAGTTCTGGGCAGTCCACATGTCTGCTAAGAAATTTTCCTCCCGACTACTCCGTATGACGAGCGTGTCAACAAGCAGCAAGATTTATGTATAAACATGAAATGAAAAGACTACTATGAATCGAAAGCAATCAGAAAGTGCACTTGCCTGAGGTCCTTAGCTGGAGAAACCGATAGTACAACCACATCAGATGAGTCACTAAAGTCAACACATGCAAAAAGTCTCCAGATGCTGAAATAAATATTACCAACGTTCTCAGAATAGTCAAATTAGCTAGGATTGCCTGTCCTTAAGTCCAATTCTGGACACAGGAGCAAAACGGTAATTTCGAGTAAAAACGATATCCGCCGTTGGACCCGCTTTGCATCGAAAAGCGTGCCAGAGTCAATGATCTCTAAAGTTGTCAAACTATTTGTCAACAGGTTCGGTTTTTCGATACGAACCCAACCGTGTGTCCAAAGTTGGATTTCGGCGGGTCGTGCACAAAATTGCCCGTTGAGTCGGACCGTGGGGCCCAAAAAATGGCATTCCGATTCAACTGTCTCAGAATTGGACCAAACTTGGCAAACAGGACCAAAAAAATAATACAGTCCTGTTGGCACAAGTTTTGTCTGAATCTGACGAGCGTGCACAAAGTAATTGGGAAATTTTCACAAAGGCCGATACGGTAAATTTTGACGGATACGCATCAAATTCGTCGCGCACACGCGACCAATTTGAATTCTGTCAAAGCCCACACATCCACGAAGCCGTTATACACCTTTCAATGTTTTCGGTTCGCGACCAAATCGCCCGGTTTGGTGGGACATACGTGGTATCGGAGTGTTTTTCATTAAAATTAGTTTTCGAAATAAGGTTTTTTCCGGATTTTCATGAATGGATTAGTCTGTACACGGTTTATGAAATTCAGAACTATGAATTAGTTTCTGGTCCCCTATATGTCGTCTTTGATATTGATCAATTGGTTTTTAAAATAGATCAAGGGTTTGACCGAAGTTAGCCTTCCAAGTATGGGTTGGGACTGCTCTGCGAACTGCTCAAGAACAGTTTTTCGACAAAGTTCGTGTCGACTTTCTGGACGACATAATTCGCCTAAATAAAAACTAACTGAAGGAACTGGAAGGCGTATACGTTTTCAACATACCTGAAGAAGTATCTCGAAAAATAATCGAGCGACGAGGACGATTTTTTACCACGAAGTTGAGGTCGCCACAGCGTTCCTCTGTCCGTGTGATGTTGCATCCGCACGGCCTCGGCGCGTACCTGGCTGGCCGGCGATGCCGCGCAGCGGCGTACACGCTGGGAGGGTCGCCTGGGTGGCCGCCAGGGGGTCGCCAGGGGTAGGCTGGGATCGGGTTAGGGTTTTGCGAGTTTCTTTCGAGCGTATAAATACGCTCTGTTCTGGACAGAAACGGAAGGGTCGGGCCTGAGTTGGTTGCTCGGGCTGAGGCTATAGTTGATGCTAGCTTGTGGGGGATTAATGGCTGGGGAAGCATTGTATGCGCCTGGGTGCTCGGTTTAGTATGTTGGCTGAACATGCTTTATTGCCTTTGTTTGTTTTATATATATATATATATATTTTATATATATATATATATATATATATATATATATATATATATATATATACTTCTACATATATATATGTATATTATATACTTCTACATATACATGTATGTATGTATGTATATATAACCATATGACAATACAACCCTATATATATAAATAAATATTCAATAGTCAAAACTTCAGTGATAATTTCCTTGCGTATAGATCGTAAAATATTGTGCATATGCACATATAATTTATTTGAAAATAAATTATCAAATTAAACGAATACCAATTATATTATTTAAGAATAATATAATAATAAGAAGAAGAATAATAATATTAACGATAACAATGACAATATTAACCAACTAAAATGACCCATGCGAGTTTTTGGTGAGCATATCATACCCCATCTTACTTGGTCCTAGAAATTCGTACAATTATTCTAAAAATCACCATTTAAATAATAATAAAATATTTCAAAAATTTTGGGAAGGAGAGCTACATAGTCAGAGGTTTTTGCGACTTCAGAGTTGGCTTAGTGGCCTTCTGGGAAAGCCTTATTTGTATAGGCTCCTAGCTAACGGCTGATATTTTTGAGGGCGACCGAGCCGGATCCTTGCCTCGAAGCTTGATGACGAGAGGAGCTAATATTTTTGGCAGTTTTCTCTTCAATCGAACCCTCAATGGTTCTTTTGCGATGTTACGCCCCGATCCCACTAGGGTCGTTCGTCCTCGCTTTGATCCATGCAGGATCGTTCGTCCTCCCTAAGGCGTGATGACGTGCAAGCCTAATTTGCGCTCGTATAAGTACAGTACCTGCACAAAATAACTAGATAAAGCAAAACACATGTACACAGTATATATAAAGCAACATTGAACACGGAAGCTTTGAAATGAAGATACTTCTTTTATTGATAAACATGATAGGAATACAAGTACATAGCTTTGCAAACTCAGATTGCCTTATCTTGGCTACATGATTCTCTTTAAAACTCTCTTTTTGAAAATAGTCGCAATGCTCATACATCATATCCCTTTATTACATGCTGGAAATGTAAAGATACCTTCAAAGGAAAAGAAACTTACAACTTGACTGGAAATGAAAAAAAGCTTGAGGCAATCCATGAGCTCTACTGGGCTCGACGAGCTTTAGTGCCTCACTTGAAATCCTCCTGTCTCCTTTGCTTTCTAGAAAGGATGCCCACAACGTGGGTCAACACACATCATATACTAGAGAGCAGCTTTTGGCCGAACTCACAAATCTTTGCACTAAATCATGCACTAATCAACATTTGGCGCTAACATTTTACTAGTGATCTTTCTACTTGTCTAGGTTCTTTTTAACAATTCATAAGAACATGATAGTAGAATATTTTATAAGTAACTTACCATCGCCAATAGCCATCCCTGCATAAAAAATATTAGCACAATTTGCATAACGAGTAATTCATGTTTCATTCTTGCATAGATTG
This sequence comes from Iris pallida, assembly GCA_029216955.1. NCBI lineage: Eukaryota > Viridiplantae > Streptophyta > Magnoliopsida > Asparagales > Iridaceae > Iris > Iris pallida. The sequence continues at coordinate 3,594,763 of JANAVB010010797.1, read as the reverse complement.
AAGTTTGTAATTAGGATCATACAGGTGGCCTATCTACATAATGGTCCATGGGGTATTCCCATGATTAGCCGTTGTGACTCTTTGGTTCAGCTCATCGCTAAGGACTCAGATATCGACGCCTATTTTCACATAGAGGCGCTAATCTCTCCTGGGCCGAGCGGTTCCAGGTGCCCCCAGATACCACCTGAGAGACAAATATGACCTTGTGCACAAGTTGTTCGAGACCAAATGCATGCTCTAGCAGTTCTATCAGATGAGACAGATTTAGACTTATGCACAGATATACGACACGTTTATTTTGTGCCTTTTCTCTTATTCATTTTCAAGCATACTTAGCAACCGAGCAGATGATCATTCTTACGGAACAGATAGAGTAGCAATGCATGATCTTGCATTTGATTCAATTCGATTATCTTCTCTTATCTTTTGTTATTGTGGTATCGTTGATCATAGGGACGAGGCAACAGAGTGGACTAGAGATCATTTTTGTACGGATCAATGTTTGTCCGGTTGAAGCAACTCACCAAGATGAATCTTAGTTAAGAGAATGAGGGACTTCATGCGCCGTTCACGTCCTGTATATGTGTATACGTCCTCCTGCATAGGCACCAACATTTGATTAGCTTACTTCGATCTCTTTCTTTCATGATTCAGAATGAATGCGATATGCGATGAAAGCGAACAATGAAAACCAATCATCGAAAACCAACACAAAAATGCATTCATCAAAACCAAGCATCGAAAGAAAGCATCCAACAAAACTCTTGGATTCATTTCAATAAAAGTTGATCCATCAGTTGGAAAGGTTCATTACATTTCATCCGTGACCAAACGGTAACTACAAAGGTTTCCCCAAATACTTAGTTCGAGACTAAGTCAGCAAGTCGTGGGTATTACATAGTGGACCGTGAGGAGCGGGACACTACATACGACAGCTGCACTTTTTAATACAGTATCTGTCTCATTGTCGGCATCATCGTCCTATAGGACTGAATTGTATAACTCATCGACTATACAGTATGCTTTGAGTCTCAAAATAGGTCGATGTCAGCAAACTCGGTTTTGATAGTCACGTCGCTGGCTACATACTTCATGCATTGATGGAGAGTGGAGGGCACGATTATGTACTCATGAATCCATGGTCGTCCTAATAGCATGTTGTAGTTTATATCAACGTCAATAATGTAGCAAGTTACGTCAGTCTGGATATCACCTATTTGGCATTTCAGACGAATCTTGCCCAAGGGGTCACTTTTTCTAGTATTGAAGTCGCTGATTATAGTGTTTAATGCAGTCAGTCGATGCATTGGGATCCCCAAAGCTTAGAGTAAACTCTGAGGGATGAAGCTAAGAAAAGATCGATGGTCGATGTGGATGCGATCGGCCTTAATGGCACCAACATACCCTATATAGTACAGGGACCTATTGTGCCGGTTGTTCTTCAGCAACATGTCCTGCTGGATGAAGGTGATGTTAAGAATCACCTCGACCACATTGTGACAATATAGGCAAGCAGCAGGGTCCTCCTTGGACGATTGCACCTGGGTGAGGAAGAAGTCAGCGTTCTATAAAGCTTCACTGAGGGCATCTCGAGTCTCTTTGGAGAGACAGATGAGATCGAAGAGTGACAATCGAGCCGGAGTATTGGCCAGCTGTACCAATATATCGAAATTGTAGGGCTTGATCGGCCTTATTATCGAGTCTTTTCTCAGAAGTTTGTCAAAGCGAACCTCCTTCTACCTTTGCTTGTCTATGGTAAGGGCTTGAGACAGGCCTGCTTTCAATGCATTGGGGGCGATGGCTGTAATAGGTGGAGGTGTTTCCTCCTCTGGTGCCTAATTTTCTTTTCGCTGGTGAGCCGAACGAGTGGTAACTAGAGTGTCATCAGCCGATGTAGAAACCATGCGACATTACTTGACTTTCATCCTCGTGATAGAGTGTGCTGCGGGCACCATCATGTTTGGGGCAAGATCAGGGTAGATATACATCAATTTGCCTCGTGGCGTTATAAATAGGATGAGGCCTTGAGCGTGTCACATGCCGGTGAAAGATTGACTACTTCCAACGTCGCTCTCGAGATGGGGACTATGCCGTCTTGAGCCTCTGTTCTCGAAAAACTTTTAAACTGGAGAGTGACCATGTTGGCAGTAACAGTCTTTTCCTTATAGTCGAATGAGATGAACTTGGCGTCGATGAGGTGCTGGATCTGTCTTTTAAACATATAGCAGTCACATGTCGAATGGTGAACATACTGGTGGTCGTGGCAGTATTTTGGATTATCCACCCTTCCCACTTCATCGGGACGGTTAGGAAGTAGGAGCTGAAGCTTGCCACCCTTCGTCAGTATATCGAAGAGTTCTAGTGTGCCTTCGTCGTTGAAGGAGTAGGTATCTTTCGGCCTCTGCGCTTTGTCCGGCTTAGGGTTCATTATTACTGACCCTTGGAGATGTTGACGGTCATGACTTGTTTCCTTTTACCGTCTTTAGGAGCGAGGTTGTTGCTAGATGAGCGCCTTTCTTTGTCTTCGAACAATGGAAAACTTAGTCCTAATAGTTGTGCGTCTTGAGCTTTCCTTTCTGCCACGTCCGTCTCTATAATGAAGGGCGTCTACTCTATACAATGAGCACAGTGCCACAATTTGATTACGGAAAGCATATTTTATGACAGGAGTCTATAAGCATGGGCTCTGGTATACCAAGGGGTAATCCCAGAACAGCCTGGTGGAAGCGCTCAATGTACTCGCGTACAGGTTACTTCTCCTTCTAGATGATATACACGAGAGTCGACATTGTCATGTTCATTCCTCCTTCGTAGAATCGGTTGAGGAATAGGCACCTCAAGTCTTTGAACGATGAAATGCAATCGTCCGGAAGGCTGTAAAACCATTTATAGACCATCCTCTGCAGTGCTCCTATAAATATGTTGGTAAGGAGAGCATCGTCTTTTGGTAGATACCATGTTACTGAGGTGAAGTACCTCAAGTATCGATGGGGAGACTCTTTCACATCGAATGACGTGAGTGTCTGCAGATTATATTTGGGAGGATAGATCACATTGTCCCATTCGACAGGATATGGTTGTCGAATCCCCTTCTTTCAGAGTTCTTCTGGCTTTTCCTTGGCATCATAGCGAGCGTACAACTCCTTGAGGGCCGATGTACTTTACTTGACATTGCAGGTCCCTTTGTTGATGGAGTAGATGACGGGGCGCTACTTGGCTCAGGACATGAGGCGCATTGGACCCGTCGTTAGTTCCTGGATTTTGGTTTACAGGAGTAGATATAGGGGATGTTAATTTTTCTTTGATATCAAAGACAACGGAAGCCAAGGACTTCATCGTATCATTCAATGTATTTAGGCCCGTCTCAAGGGCTTTTATACGTTTCTGCTGACTTGATCCTTCGCTGCCATCCACGTTGTCGCCTTCGATCATGAACACGGACATCACGTGTAGATAGGTAGAAGGGACAGTGGATCTTCCTCTCTTTGGCTCAGATGCCACAGTCACATCATCTTAAAGATAATTGGTAGGTTACAGTCATCCTCAGACTTATTGTAATTGCTACCCCCGACGATTTGGCTACCTACGCCTGCGGAGGTATCTGTGTCATACAGTCCCTCACTGGATTAGAATGCGAGATTGTCATGAATGGTGGAGGGTTGGCTACCCCCAACTAATATTGTAACTGACATGTAATCCCCTTGCGGCAATGACTTAGATTTAGAGTGTGTGCCTTGGAACACATCTGTACTGGGCACCGCCATCTTGCTACCCTTAGGCCATCTTTTAGGCTTGTTTGCCAAAGTGGAAGATTCTTGGAAAGCTTTTGGAGAGACGGAGAATCTCGTACCGTATTGTATAAAGCAATGCAGAGCTCATCTTCTTCTTTATTAGATGCCATAGGTCACAGTCGTTAGAAGACGGAACGCTTTTAGTGGCAACACGGCTGTTTGGAAACAACAACAGTTGATGGTGATTTGGGTACAGTTGTACCTTGATTTAAACATGTCTTGTATCGCAGACCCTCCATCGCTTTACGCTTGTAGGGAGTTGTTGAGATCTTCATTCCTGTATTTTTTTCATTTGCGTAGGGAAGCTGCGCACAAGAGTGTGGATGTGGAGATAGCTTCTCTCTTCTTAGTTCCTGCGCATGAGACACGCTTAGGTCCTGATTAGAGAGTTGCTGATGAGGTAGACTCCTTCCATGCTTACAGGAATATTGTTCATACGAGTCTATCTCGATAGTAGGTACCCCTGGCTTAAATCGTGCGCATGAGGACTCAAGTGACAGCGGGGTTTTAACGATCGAGGCATCAAAGCCCCTGGACCAGTTTTGTATAGCCTTCCATTGGCTGCACGCGTGACTGTCAACGTGGGCCTTTGGTCAGCTGTTGGCATAGCATATTGATCGTGCGAGACGCATGCTGCCTTGGGTTTCTTCCTACTACCCATAGAAGGTACATAGTATTTAGAGTCCAATAGAGTGGTTGGCATAGCACTTTGGCCGTGTAAGGCACGTGCTGCCTTAGATCTCTTTACGTTACCCCTAGAAGGTGCGTAACGTTCAGAATCCAACATAGCCTTACGCAATGGATAGGCAAATCTATCAAAGATAGAAATTCTCGCATGTGCAACAACCTCTGCCAGCATGTGGGTTATTGCATGTTTCTTTCGACACTGTGCCTTTGTCAAGTCCACCATAGGGAAGCAACACTCCTCGTTGTGTTTTTCTGAAGTGGGAACCGAGCGAGGCAGCATGATAGCAGTCGCCAAATCTTCTTCGGGACTTCGTCGTTCAGGGGGTTATGGAGAACAGTTCCCTCTGTCATGCTGCTCGTCGCAGCCATCTTCGCCACCCAGGTGCGTCCAGTCTTCTTCGGTTTTATGAACCGCTTCGAATGACTCAACTTTTTCTCAGAAAGAAGATCTTCAAAATCTTGTAGGTTAAAATGTATGACTAACGTCTTCTGAGAAGATCCCAATAATTTGTTGTCAGATTGCATCACAATCTTCTCGTTGGAGGAGAAGGAATTCCCCAGCAATCGTCATCTTGTTTCCATGACAAAAGGTTATACGAACTTTTTGTATATTAAACGTCTAAAAAGTATAATCGATCCTAAACAGGAGATCTAAGTACAAAATTTTCTGGAGAAGTGTGACGGTGGAGATCGAGCACTACAGTGGCTCCTTTATTCCATTGACAATCTGACGACGAGTTAAACTTGCTTTGGCTTTTTGTTGCTTGTGATCGAAACTCTAGGGTTGCCAATCAAGAGGACACTAAAGTTGTGAAGATTTTTCCCTTCTTTATCGAAGGAAAACTCTTTCTATTTATATGAAAGCACGTATACGACGTGCATAAGGATTATGCAGAAATGCTGCACGTAGAGATATGAAAGAATCTTGAGGATGCACAATGAGGGCTACTACTGAGCTGACACGTGGCGGAAGTTAGGATTCTCCTTTATCAAGATCTTGGAAGAATTATCAAAATAACTAAATAAACGATACGTAGCATGTGTTTATTATTGATCGGATGAACTTCAGCAGATTCTATTCCTATCTCCCAAGTTGGATTTTGTTTTATCTTAGGGGGCCATTGGTTTAAACAAACCGATTGGGTATAGCCCTTGTCCATAAGAACAAACTTTGTCCTTATCTGTGGTTTAAACAAACCAATAGGATATTGCTCTTGTCAAAAGAATCAAACTCTATTCTATCTTAAGAGCGATGGTTTAAACAAACCAATTAGGTGATATCTGAAAAAGATACAAGCACACATCTGGCCACGTAAAATAATGTCACCTCGTAGGACTGTGCTTCTATGTGAGCTGCACTCCTGGTGAGGCTTGGATGCCACTGCAAACTTGGGTAATGAGTGGACTATGTTTCGAAGACGACGGAGTTACTGCATTTCTAGGCGACAAGGAGACTGTGCTTCAGATGACATAGTCACTGCGCTTCTCGGCGGCGAGGAGACTGTGCTTCAGGCGACGTAGTCACTGTGCCTTGGGGTGACGAATAGACTGTGTCTCGAAGGCGGCAGAGTTACTGCGCTTTTGGCGATAGGTAGACTTGTGCTTGAGGCAATAAAGTACCACATGAGGGAGCCATTGAATGGACTGCACTTCTGAATTGAACCGACGTGACTGTGCTTCTGAGTTTGAAGGAGCTAGCTTTGTCAAATTCATAAGAGCAATTAAATGACAGCTCTTTTAACAGATGAGTCAGTCATCCTCTTCTTTAATGGTCGTCGTCATTTGGGAAATTCAAGAAGCTTATGGCTTAGGATTCGGTCAAATGAACCTATTAAATGAGATTTATTGTGCTGAGTCTTTGGTTCATCCCATTAATTTGGGAGTCTTTGACCGACGGCCACGTGGCATGTGGGTTGGACCGCACTCAGCCTATATAAAGGGAAGCTTTTTCTGATGGGTTACATCCACTGTCTTTTAGCATTCCCACCATCATGCTCGATCCTGACTTGGCTTGGAACGGCCATTGGCCCTGCACAAGTCGAATATTGGTTGTGGATCTCTTCGTTCAAAGAAGCTATGTCCTTGTAGAAGAACTGCTACTAGATCTTAAGATGCACTTGAGCGTTTGGCATGAAGAGTTTGAACCTGAACAATATCTTGGAGGTCTTCGAGATCCAAGCTTCCGTGTTTGGATTGATTGCCAATCCGAAGAACCACAGTTGTGCTCTGCCCTGCTCAGGAGTCGCAGTAGTATAGAAAGCAGGAGCTTCGTTCTGGCTTGGGCCAATGGTTGCTTCATTAGCCATATTGGAGTTCCTCTACGTCTGGCTTGGAAGCGGCTTGCTCTGACGAGGAAGTGATTCGCTCTGATAGCTAGGCTGCGCGTCTGGGGGGTTGCACACTTGTGAAGAAGATTGCCCACTTGTAGACTTTAGGTGTTCTAGTCTTTATATGTAATCCTGAAGAATCTGTAATAGATCTTTACAGACATAATTTTAATAAAGAACTCTTTTTGCACCCTCTTTGTATGTCTCATTGTGGCTTTTGTCTGTTATATGCGCTTTTGGGATACCTGCACGTTTGTGAAGTCTTGTGTAGTAAGTATTGTCACCTACGCTTTTGATATGTCTGTACTTTTTTATGCTTGTATATGGTCAAGCCACCCCATCATATCATGGTCTTAAAAAATCCTATCTAAATTATATAACATACAATTCTATTAAAAAGAACATTCAAGATTATCAAACAAACATGGTTATAGTCTCCACCTATCACGATATTGCAGTCTCTATCAAGGGTTACTACTAACTTTACTATAGCACAATATTACCAATGCAAACTATAAGATACTAGGAATCACATAGTAGATATAAAGGAAAGAAAAGGAGAAGGTCAGAACAGAACCTGCTAACCCATCACCTATGGCATCGGTCCCCTCGACCGTCATCGCAAAAGCCCTGCGCTGCTGGGGTGTCTCCCTCTACTGATGCGGGGCAATTTGTTGTGCCATAAGTGGCCTAGCTGGACTCCTCTCCCACTACCTTAGACACCTACACTCTCACTCTCATGATACTCCCTTACAATACCCTATATTTAATATCACACTGATACACCTAGCTAATATTATCACCCTCAATAATACTCACTAATACTAAACTGATACGCTAAACCTATCACTTATTACTTACCAATCCTATACATCCTGGACATTTGCACCATGTAGGCGCCCTTGGTACACAGTCACTAAATTCATAACTATACTGGTCTTATGCTTGATACTATAGGATACTAACTGTTAACTATACTCTGACACAACCTATCTACAAGTTAGATCTATCTACTTTTCAGGTTCAAAGTAAAGCCTCAACCAAATGAAAGATTCATGCATCTATCAAGCTATCACTAAGACTCATTCAAAGGATCACAATCAAGAAACGCAAAAGCTCATTAAAGGATCACAATCAAGAAATGAAGAAGCTTCACACAAGTCAAAGATCCAGCTTCTCAAGAGTCAGTAATACATAGGAAACCAGTGTAAGTACTCTTTCATATGGATGACCTATTAAAAACTTAAAAGAGTATTTATGAAGAAGACGGATCATCCGTCGAATTTTACAAAAATTCGAGGGACTATCCGTTTTGGAACATCATGTATTTGTGATTCCAAACGGATGATCTGGCGGATCACCGTGGATCACCTTCGGATGATCCGTTTTGAAACAGCAAGTTTTTGTTGGTTCTAACATATCATCCATCGAAATATTGTAAAAATTTGTCGGACGATCCGTTTTAGAACAGCAAGTATTTGTGGATCCAAACGAATGATCCGACGAATCACCATCAGATAATCTGTTCATGTTGAGGAGGCTATTTGAATTTCATATCCAACGATCCTCATTAATTAGCATTTAATGCATCCAACGGCTAGTTTTCTAGTTGTAACCACCACTTTCCTGGAATAGGAGTATTTTTGACTTTTTTCTGATTGTTATTGTAGATACTTACAAAAAAAGAGAAGAATCACCATTTTTTCTTATTAGTGCAAAGCACTATAAATCGAGTACACCTGAGAGATCCTACGCTGAGAATTCCCGAGTACAAAAAGAATTTTGTGAAATGGGACGATGAAGATCGAGCGGCAATTGCTCCTTTACTCCGTTGACACTCCGATTTACAAAAGTGGGAGAAAACCTTAGAAAATTGCTAACTCTTGGCTTATTGGCAAGAAGGAAAGCAATTTGGCTCTGAAATGCTCTCTGTTCTCCCCTTTTGAAGAGGTATATGTCCTCTATTTATAGTCGTTTTGCACTGAAATGACTATTATACGCACACAGGTAGAAAATACACTGATTTCCATGTAGGTGCATAGTCTTCCTTTAGGCACATAGGGTGTGGGCGCATAGGGTGTGGGCGCATGAAGACTGGATGATCGTGGATAGATCGTGGGGTTGACATGGCCGCATGCTTCGGTGCACGACTTCTCGTGGAGACTGACGTGGCCGCATGCTTCGGTGCATGACTGATCGTGGATGTTGACCGAATTGTGGAGCTGTCCTGACTTGGACGCATAGTAAGGGAACAGGGCTATGCACCCCATCTGGAGGAGCCATGTGGGCGTATAGACATTGCTGCACATGGGCGCATAGGGATTTTATATATGGGCGCATAGGATTTGCATTGTGGGTGTCTACCACTCTCTGACTTGGGCTCATAAAATTTCCTGACTTGGGCGCATAGCTACTTCATGACTTGGGCGCATGGTGATTGATATTTTATGCTTCTACAAGTCCCCCTTCAAAGTTTTTTGATAATCGAATGAGTTCGAAATACTTTGAAAAAAGCATATGAGACTATCTTCTTGTGGCTCTGTGGGCGCATAACAGACTCTCTATTTGGGTACATAGATGCTGCCAGGCTGTCAAACGATGGCTGTTGAGATCTTCTTCGAAAATCTGAACTGACAGATTCATCAGAGCGGAATTTGAAGAGGTCCATCCTTTGTTCGATGTCTATGCATAGTCCACATCAGTAAATAGCAGGCGCATAATGTGCAAAAGACCAAGTCTCTTCGTGGGCGCAAAGACCATATGGGCGCATCGGTCATAGGGGCACATAGACCATGTGGACGTATAACTTCTCGATCGTGCCTATAAATAGGCCTTGAGGAGAGAGAAAATTAATTCTTCTCTTTTTTCAAAAACTTTCAAGAGACTCTTCATTTCTTATCTGCAAGAATCATGTCTCCCCAGGCTGCCAAGAAATCCATGAAGGGCAAGGAAGCTGCACCGAGCGATTCTCCTCTTTTGGCAGCGTCTCCGCTAATCCAAGACCCCATTCTGGGTGAAGCTATGCTTCAAAACAAAGTCTCGAGCGTTAATTTATGACGTTCAAACTTCTCTCTGCTTGGGCGCATAACCATTGATATGCACCCAAAGCAACACACTTTTGTGAGCATTCTTATGCGCCCACACGCTTGTTGTGTAACATACGTCCACACAGAACGTTTCTGTGTTTGAGCATGCTTATGTACCCGCATAATTAAGCGCCCACACGCTTGTTTCGTGTTATGCGCCCATACAGAACATATGTGTTTGAAGTTTCTAATGCGCCCACAGGCCGTTTTGGGCGCATAACAATTAGGCGCATAAAATTTCTCTAGCACTTAGCCCTTTTTTCTGTAGATTCTAAGTCTGACTTTTTCTTCTGTCTTTATAGTTGACATGGTCGTCCCGGAACATGGTGGAATTCCTCTTGGCTCTGCTCGTCAAGTTCTTGGTTTGAGCCTCGTTACTACCATGATTAGGAATGTTCAGGCTAAGATCAGCCAGAACCAGTCTTCAGTGCAAATGATCGTTATGCTTGAATAAGATAAGGTATTCCTGAAGCAGATGAAAAATGATGAAAAGTTCCTGCTCGGAAGGGTGAGGAGTCTTAAGAAGCCGTACTTCTTGTTTGGCGACTGCCTGGTATTTGAGGACGGCGAGTTGATACGCCTGAAAGACCTTTCGTGGTCATGTTGAACAACCAAAGGATATGGTTGCCGACGATGGATCGCCAATATCCTCTGTCGGCGTTCACCGATCTAGCTATGCGGAGGCAGATGAAATGGTCTTAACCCCTGAACTTCATGGGGTCGTCTTCGAAAAGATACAGTTTAGCTCCAGTGATCGGAAGAGGGACACTTTTAAGTGCGTCAAGGGCTCCACGTCCTATTCCACGAGGGGACAACACCCTGATGCCATAATAAATGATATCCCGACTGACCTTCATCCTTATGCTGCCAACACCCTTTTTTATCTCATAATGTCGAAGAATAGGTCGTATCCCGTAGGGAAGTTACGGCTGGAAGGTTGGAGGCACCCCATTTCGTTCTGGAGTGAGCTCATGAATGGGTGCTTTCAACCTATGAAGCCACTCTGAAGGCTATCGACCTTTTTCATGCCATTAGAGCCACTCAATATGGCATAAAGACGAATTGGCCCATGTTTATCTCTCTGACAGAGTTGTACAATCATCACACATGTACCTTCTTCACTCCGGACGGAGAGATGGGCTTGTCTCTCCATAAGATAAGGAAATATCGAAGCTTTCTTAGGGAACAGAGTCGTACGAAGAATATGTCCCTTGTGATGAGGAACTCCTGGACCTGGAGAAGGAGAACTCCGAGATGACGGATGGTATAAGGAGTTATTCTGTCACTTTCTCATCTTTTACAAGATCACAAAGACATGAAAGACTGAGGGGTCCAATCCCCATACGAGATCTTGGATGAGCTATATCATCGTTCAAGAAGAAGGAGAAGGTCTGGCCTCATTTTCGATTTGCAAGCCCCTGACGAAATCTGAAATAGAGGAACTGAGGAAAGATCACGGGACCGCAGATACTGATGATAGTGATGACTCTGAAGGGAATTCCCCGATTTACCACTTCTTTTGACAAGCTGAGTTTAAGTTGTCGGAGAAAGCCGTGCTGGCGACTTTTCTGATGATATGGATCCGCGACTGTGTAGTCCCTGGTGGTTCAGGGTCTACTGAAAGGATGAGCCAGAGTATGCTACTTTTGGCTGTAAAGCTGGCATTTGGATACCATCTTGCCCTGCATCCTGCAATGGTCTGCGCCATCCAACGGGGCCTGCAAGTTTTTGTTGGAAATGCGGTGACCCCTGACGGCAGAACAGACTTTGCCTGGATTGAACACCCCTTTCATTTCCTAATGGGGTGGCTACTGCTGCATTGTTCCAAACTGATGAACGTTGGGCCAGTGGCGGACACTTTGGCCGGAGATGCCTTTCTTCGAAGGTTCCATGATGCAAACTGGGCCCTCACGTGGGTGCTTGCTTGTAGAAGGGCCTTGAGCTTTCTTCAGAACTACAAGTTCTTCAGAGTATCCCCTCCATCCGGCAGTGGCAATACAGGGGACATGTTACTAGACGACGGAGCCCATACTACTAGCTTGATCACTGGGGCATTTCGTTGGCTCCAGTCTATCAGGCCCTCGCATCTGGTGCTGAGGAATAGGAATCATACCTACTTGGAGCCTTATCTACCAAGCCGTTTCGTACGGTAATTTGGCTATAGTCGGCTTCTTTTGGGCAATGCTAGACCGCATTTGGAGTCGATAGACAGCTTGATCGATGGAGCACGTGCATGGGTTTATTACAATACCAGATGCACGTGAGCAATTTTTACTCTACCCGAAGATAAGCTTGAGATCCACCTGCTCTATGCTGCTGCCAAATTTTATAATCAGATCAATACCTTTCATCCTTGGTATGATCGTGAGTAGGGCTTGATATTGGGGACTAGGTTTGACCCCACTCCTGCAAGTGTGAAACGAGCCCGAAAGATGCCAAAGGGCAGCAGAAAGGATAGCGCCGCTCCAGCCATTAAGCCGGCCGTAGCACCATGGCAGAGAGCTACTCTTAGGGAGCCTACAGTGCCTCCAAGAATGCCGAAGATGATTTTGCTCTCCCCGATCCTCCTCCTCGGAAGTGGAAAGCTTCAACTGAGCTGGCCCAATATAACGCCCCAGAACCAGAATACTGGAGAGCGGGGGCGAACATTGCCAGCTACGTATATTGAAGTGCAACCCACCTCGCTATACGGTCACGGCTGTCTAGATACATGAGGGTTTATCTACAAGCCATCAGTCACTTAAGGTCATAAACAAGCCTAGTAATAACAATTACAAGATATCAGAGCACCAAATATACAATAGTAAGACGTCCCATACATTACATATTTGGATGATCATGAAGCTAGTCGTACAAAATGTCAAGCCTAGCAAGAGTTTCAGTCATACATAATCAACCCTAGGATTTGTCAATCATGTTACAGCCCGTAGGCAGACAATAAATAAGGTGCAATACGAGCTAAACACGTGCTCGCCGGCTAAATGCCTCAAATAATAATTTTATAATAGAGTGAGAGAACTAAAGAAACCCACTCGTTGCCAGGATTACGCCTGGTGGTCACCATCCGGCTGGAAGGTATGTAGATCCTCTGGAGCTACTCCAAAATCTGGCCATACAAAACCAGCTGGGTCAGATCCCAGAAAGAGCAAGTGCCACAAAGGAGGCTTCACTTAGGAACTAAAACCAGTATATAATAAGAGAATATTAAAGATAACTATATAAAGAAAACTGACAATAACATAGCCAACCGCAGTGAAATTGAGTACGAGAAAATCAATCAAGTAGCCAGGTCGCAATCCTTAAACCAAACAAGGACCGGGGTTGCAACCCTTCACCTGAATAGAAACCCGTCTCAAATACTTGTTGGTAAGTAATAAGATAATAAACGAAGAGAGGACACAGAACTGTTCCGGGAGCCAGGTTACAACCCTTAAACCAAACAATGACCGGAGTTGTAGCCCTTTGTCTGAACAAAACTTGACCCCTGATTATTATTGTTAAGGCCAGTATAAATAATTATGCTATTGAAGTAAGGTAAAACATGACGAGCATGACATGGGACAATAAACGAAGAGAGGACACAGAACTGTTCTGGGAGCCAGGTTACAACCCTTAAACCAAACAAGGACCGGGGTTGTAACACTTCGCCTGAACAGAACTGGACCCCTGATCGTTATTGTTAAGGCAATCATAAGTAATCATGTCATGTCATAATCTTACACAGGATCAGGACGATACGAAGCTGGGCTAGACTCCATCCAATCATTCACGGCCAAGCAAAGGGTATGGCTTGATACTTTAACTAACTAGGGTTATCACAGGCCTAGTTACTAGCAAAATGCAATAAGATTATTCTAACAGCCACAAGCCCTGCAGACCATCCAGGTTATCCAGACGCAATTAGGAGATTGAATTCATGTGGGTATATCGTCCAATAACACATGTGCCCTTAAGTAGTATGGGGGGTGCAACATATGACAGTGTGCTAGAAATGTGCCCTACTCGACGGCAGGCTACAAATCCCATGATGGGGCACCCAGATAACGGGATTGCCTATAGCTGGAAAATCTCTTGATGACTACTAGAGTATTCTAGTTTATTAGCCTTAGTCAAATTAAGTAGGTACCCCTGACCGTGGTACTCAGGGGTCCCTGTCCTAGACATGATGCAAGACAATACTGGTTTACTTGTACAAACACAATCGTCCACGGTATCCAGGCCATTCATTCTTGTCATGCCAAGTTTACTTATCAAGAGTGTGCCACGACGGGCCATTATCATGTCATGCAATTTGTCATACCTTGTCATGTCAGATCATGTAAATTTTCTTGTCATACCATGTCATGTACGATTGCTATTTCAATTATGTCAATCAATTCGTGATTTATCAAGTTCAGGACAAAAGGCGTAAGGATATAAAAGATAATGGCGTACGCCATAGGGACTCAAGGTCTCTACGCACGTACTACCGGTTACGCTAGTGAAACTCTACGCTAGGCCAAGGGGCCTCAAGCATAAAATTGGCTTTACGCTGGCAAGGGCAAGGTGAAATAGCTCTACGCGAGCCAGGGTACATGCAGGTGGGGCTTTACGTTAGTAAAGGCTTTACGCTAGCAAGGGCAAGGTGAGGTAGATCTACGCGAGTAAAACTCTACGCGTGCAAGTTCTACGCGAGAAAACACTCGGGCAAAACTTTACGCTTGCGAGAGTCTGCTCGAGCCAGAATCTATGCAAGTACGATTTTACGCGAGTGGGAGGGTCCCAAGCATAAAATTTTGAATGAACTCAACGTAGAACGAAGTACGCTGGCACGCAAATGCGTGAGCGTAAAAGGCTGAATAATACGCGAGCACGCATAGCGTGTGCGTAAAAGAGAGCAAATGATACGCTGGCACGTGAAACGTGGGCGTAAAGGCTAAAACACTATGCTAACACGTTAGAACGTGTGCGTAAAACTCCATCTTCTCCCCATGGCCAAGAAAACAGGCGTAAAAGCTCACAAATCCAAGCAAGCCCCATCTCGGTCAAGTCTCAATGAAATCCGACTATTCCAATACAAAACTTGCGTAAAATCGAAATCCCTATTACATGGAACTCTCCAATTCGAAAACAACCAAGTTTCAGAAGATCAAAACCATGAAGATCAAAAATACTAAAACTTAGATCTACATGAAATGAGGCATGGAAATTTGAAAATGCTAAATACTAAAGTGACTTAGAATCTCGTGGTGAAGACAATAGAACAAATAAATTTGAGTTCCTCCATGAAGCAAGTTGCACTTGCCTACGATGGGGTTCGGTGAGGAAGAAGAAGAGGAAGAGCAGTAATGAGAAAATTGAATAAAAAGAGAGAAAGGTGGTTGGGGGTTAATAAATGATGGAGGATGGTAGGTAGGGGTTTACACTCCAACCCAAATCGAACCAAATCAAGCCGAACCCAACCGAACCCAGTGCATGCCAGAACCATGAAATGCTGACTAACTCATGCCAATGCAGGACTCAAGACTAGCCAATCAGGACAAGTCTAAATATAGGTCCGAAATCACATACACGTAAACCAAAATACGCAATACGAACTATGGTCGTTACAACTCTACCTACCTTAAAAGAATTCCTTCCTCGGAATTAAATTTAAGAGGCTAGAGAGGCAAGAACAAGCTATACTAATCGCCGACAAGTTATAACTAAGCAACCAATCAGGCAATCATTCATTCAATCAAGGAACGGAGAGCATAAGGCATAAGGAAGAAATTATACCTTACGAGTCAAACAGGTCGGGATATCGCGATCGAATATCATCCTCACGCTCCCACATTGACTCTCCCAAGGAGTGATGACCCCAAGCAACACGGACTAACTTTATAGTCTTGTTCTTCAGTATCTTCTCTCTCCGGTCCAATATAGACACGGGCCTCTCCTCATACGAAAGGTTGGTACCAACAACCAATTCTGAATGATCAAGGATGTGACTCGGGTCCGGGATATACCATCGTAATTGGGATAGATGGAAGACATCATGCACCTCACATAACGACGGCAAAAGAGCGAGACGATAGGATACATCATCTACTCGCTCCAGAATATCGAACGGCCCTATATACCTAGGACTAAGCTTTTCCCGTATGCCAAAACGAATGATGCCACGGTTAGGCAAAATCCTTAGGAATACATGGTCGCCGACAGAAAACTCAAGGGGTCGCGGATGAGGATCGGCCCAATGGCGCTGACGATCTTGGGTAACTCGAAGATGATCTCTGACTCTTCTGATAACCTCAACCGTCTGAGCAATCATTTCCGGAACGAGCATCTGTCTCTCACCAACATCATCCCATGCTAGCAAGGATCTGCACTTCCTACCATATAGGGCCTCGAACGGTGCCATCTGGATACTGGCCTGAAAACTGTTATTTTACGAGAACTCCACCAGGTGCAGGTGATCCTCCTATGAATTACCGAAGTCGTGTGGACACGATCTCAACATATCTTCCAAGGTTTGTATGGTGCGCTCAGACTGACCATCCGTCTGCGGATGATAAGCTGAGCTGAACTGGAGGTGAGTTCCCATACTCTCTTGTAGGCTACGCCAAAAGTGCGACGTAAATCTTGAATCTCTGTCCGAGGGGATACTGACTGGTACGCCGTGAAGTCTGACGATCTGCCTGAGGTACATCTCTGCTAGCTGAGCCGTCGACTGACCAACTTTGAACGGAAGAAAGTGAGCCACCTTCGTGAGCCTGTCTATGATAACCCAAATAGCATCTCTGCCAGCCGGGGATCTAGGTAAGCTAGTCACGAAGTCCATGGTTATATGCTCTCACTTCCACTCTAGAATCGGCAAAGGCTGAAGAAGTCCAGCCGGCCTCTGATGTTCAGCTTTAACTTGTTGGCAAACCAAATATTGAGAGACAAACCGAGCTATCTCCTTCTTCATGCCATTCCACCAAAAGTGTTGACGAATATCATGGTACATCTTCGTACCACCGGGATGAATGGAATACTAAGAACTATGAGCCTCTGCCATGATCTCATGTCTGATATCTTTATTTGGTACACAAAGATGCTTCCCATATCGAAGTGTAACGTCTTCATGAATGCATAACTCTGGTCTTCGTCCTGTTTTACACTCTGCTCTGAGCCGCTGAAGCTTAGAATCTGCTGACTGTGCCATCCGGATCCTCTTAACTATAGTAGACTGAACTTGCATACTGGCCATCAATGCCACACTGGTAGGAAGGACAACTTCTATACCCATCTTCTGAAGATCTGCTAACAGCTCTGGTTGCGCTGTTAGGAAATAAACTCTGGCTTTTTTGCTCAATACATCTGCAACAACGTTGGCCTTCCCTGGGTGATACTGCAGGTTGACATCATAAATCCACAAGCAGCTCTAGCCATCTCATTTGACGTATGTTAAGATCCTTCTGGGTGAAAACATACTTCAGGCTCTTGTGGTCGGTGAAAATCTCCACCCTATCTTCGTACAAATAGTGCCTCCACAACTTAAGTGCAAACACTACTGCTGCCAGCTCCAAGTCATGGGTTGGGTAATTCCTCTCATGATCATGAAGTTGACATGATGCATAAGCTGTTACCTTTCCATGCTGCATCAAAATACATCCCAAACCTCTGCCTGAAGCATCACAATATACTGAAAATCCTCCGGTCCCATCT
The DNA here is from genome assembly GCA_029216955.1 of Iris pallida. Lineage (NCBI taxonomy): Eukaryota > Viridiplantae > Streptophyta > Magnoliopsida > Asparagales > Iridaceae > Iris > Iris pallida. Next base: position 3,577,201 of record JANAVB010010797.1, on the reverse strand, counting down.
GAAAGCGTGAGAATGGGAGCCGTCATCAAGCCTCGCTTCAACTTTTCAAAGGATTCCTGATATTTTGCTGTCCAAGCAAACTGCACATCCTTGCGGGTCAACTACGTCATAGGCGCTGAAATTCGAGCAAAGTCCGAAACGAATCGCCGGTAGTAGCCGGCCAATCCAAGGAAGCTACGAACTTCTGCAACTGTGCTGGGTACTGGCCATGTCTCAATGGCCACGATCTTTTGGGGATCCACTTCTACTCCTTCTCTGGTGATGATATGACCCAAGTACGAAATATGATCGAACCAGAACTCACATTTACTGAACTTGGCATACAACTGGTGCTCTCTGAGAATCTGAAGAACTATACGAAGATGTTGCTCATGCTCCACCTCACTCTTGCTGTAGACCAAGATGTCGTCTATAAACACAATCACGAACTGATCCAAATAAGGCATGAAGATACGATTCATGAGTTCCATGAATACAGCCGGTGCATTGGTTGCTCCGAATGGCATAACAAGGAACTCCCAATGCCCAAATCTAGATCTGAAAGCTATCTTCGGGATGTCCTGCTCTCTGACTCTAATCTGATGGTATCCTGACCGTAAGTCAATCTTCGAGAATACGACGCCCCTTTGAGTTGATCAAACAGGTCATCTATCCTTGGGAGGGGATATCTGTTCTTGATTGTCACTGAGTTCAAGGTACGATAGTCTACACATAATCTGGACGTACCATCCTTCTTTTTCACAAGAAGCATCGGGGCTCCCCAAGGCGATCCACTAGCACAAATGAATTCCTTGGTTCTGAGTTCTTCAATCATCTTGTACAATATCTCTAGCTCTGACGGCGCCATCCTGTAGACTCTCTCAGACACTGGTGATGTCCCAAGGATCAAGTCTATAGTGAACTCGATCTCTCGCTCTGGCGGCATTCCTGGAAGCTCTTCTGGGAAAATATCTGAAAACTCTTCGACTATCTGGGGTAGCTGCACTGCTGCTACCGCCATCCGTAATACAGGAGGAGAAGGTTCAACTTCGCCTCGGGAAAAGAAAAACTCTGGCTCGCCGGAAATGCTAAAAATAATCCTGCCAATATGGCAGTCTATTCTAGCTTACTGGTCACTCAACCAATCCATCCCTAAGACCACATCATAATCGGCCATCGAGAACTCTATCAACCTAGCGGGGAATTCTCTACCGCTAACTACGATCCAACACGAGGAAAACATTCTATCTACTCCCACAAGTCCATTACCAGTAAGTATATTGAGCCTTAATGATAGTGACTCGGGTTCCAGTCCTATCCGTATCGTGAATCGTGCAGACATAAATGAATGCGATGTACCTGAGACAAATAATACTGAAGCCGAAAAGGTATTGACGAGAATAATACCTGCCACCACCTCACCTGGTGCCAATCCTTCTTCTCCTATGGTCAAAACCAGCACTTGACCATGTCCTCTGGGTGCGGGTCCCCTCTGCTGAAAACCTCTATGTCTGCTCTGGATCAGGGCTTGGGCATACTGATGTGGTCTCTGCTGCTGGAATGCCTGGGCCTACGTCGGAAATGGCCTTGGGAACAGATACTGCTGCTGCTGCTGGAACTGGTCCTATAACTGAAGGACTAGAGAAGGCTGATGAAGATGAACTCCCCTTGTTCGAGTAGTTCCCAACCCTGTTGTCCGGGGCACCACAAACCAAGCACAACCCCTGTGCTCTGCGACACTCTGATACCACATGTCCAGGCTTCCCGCAGTGCGAACATCCCACTGCAGAAGAGTGCTTCTGCTTCTACTGCTGAGGGTACGTCGGAGTTGAATGTTGAACTGACGTTACTGAGGCCGCCCGCCTCGGAGCACCAATAGTCAAAGCCCTAGCTGACAGGGCTGGTGCTGAAGATTAATTAATCTGACTGTGGGATCGCTTCCGACCCTCGGTCTGATCCACAATCCTCTAGGAGGTATACTCATGCCTTCTCGCTTCTCTCAACACAGCATCAAAAGTCTGATGCTCAAACTGCTCCACTGCTAATAAAATCTCTAGATGGAGCCCCTGCTGGAACCACTGGGCTCTATCGAACTTGATCGCTACCAAGGTAGGAGCAAACCGACTAAGTCTCGAAAACTCGACCACATATCCGTCTACCGTCCTGTCCATCTGCTTCAGATTGGTGAACATCGTCTGTAGATCATACCGAGCTACAGTATTGAAATACTTGGTCTGGAATCTCTCTCTGAATACTGCCCATGAAATTGGTGCCAATAATCCAACGACCTGCGCGAGTAAAACTCTACGCGTGCAAGCTCTACGCGAGGAAACACTCGGGCAAAACTTTACGCTCACGAGAGTCTGCTCGAGCCAAAATCTACGCGAGTACGATTTTACGTAAGCGGGAGGGTCCCGAGCATAAATTTTGAATGAACTCAGCGTAGAACGAAGTACGTTGGAACGCAAATGCGTGAGCGTAAAAGGCTGAATAATACGCGAGCATGCATAGTATGTGCGTAAAAGAGAGCAAATGATACGCTGGCACGTGAAACGTGGGCGTAAAGGCTGAAAAACTACGCTAACATGTTAGAACGTGTGCGTAAAACTCCATCTTCTCCCCATGGCCAAGAAAACAGGCGTAAAAGCTCACAAATCCAAGCAAGCCCCATCTCAGTCAAGTCTTAATGAAATCTGACTATTCCAGAGCAAAACTTGCGTAAAATCGAAATCCCTATTACATGGAACTATCCAATTCAAAAACAACCAAGTTTCAGAAGATCAAAACCATGAAGACCAAAAATACTAAAACTTAGATCTACATGAAATGAGGCATGGAAATTCGAAAATGCTAAATACTAAAGTGACTTAGAATCTCGTGGGGAAGACAATAGAATAACAAAATTTGAGTTCCTCTATGAAGCAAGTTGCACTTGCCTACGGTGGGGTTCGGTGAGGAAGAAGAAGAGGAAGAGCAGTAATGAGAAAATTAAATAAAGAGAGAGAAAGGTGGTTGGGGGTTAATAAATGATGGAGGATGGTAGGTAGGGGTTTGCACTCCAACCCAAACCGAACCAAATCAAGCCGAACCCAACCGAACCTAGTGCATGCCAGAACCATGAAATGCTGACTAACTCATGCCAATGCAGGACTCAAGGCTAGCCAATCAGGACAAGTCTAAATACAGATCCGAAATCACGTACACGTAAACCAAAATACGAAATACGAACTATGGTCGTTACACCTAAGAGCTAACTTTCAAGAGGAAGAAGAAGACAATTGCCACAAGGAGAGCCAAGGATGTGGATGATGGCTCACCTCCTTTAAGAAGATCTTCTCGGCAGACTGGAAGAGGTAAAACGGCATCGCGGGCTGTTACCATTCGGGAGGTAGATCCCTTTCTAGACTCCATAGCCATTTTGGTCAAACCACTACTTGTCTAGTCTTCGGATGAAGCTTTCTCACCCTTGTGGTTGTCCTTTACACAGGACCCTGAAGTTGCGATCGAGGCAGGTGCCTCTTCGTCTGAAGAGGTGGATGTGACAATAGTGTCCCCTCCTCTTCCTTAACCGGCAGACGAAGTTCAGCCTTTCCCAGTCAAAGGGGTTGAGTCAAGTGATGATCAGGGTGAAGGCCTGGACTACGATGGTGTAACGCCCCAGAACCAGAATATTGGAGAGCGGGGGCGTACATAGCCAACTACGTATATTGAAGTGCAACATACCTCGCTATACGGTCACGACTGTCTAGATACATGAGGGTTTAACTACAAGCCATCAGTCTTCTATGGTCAAGAACAAGCCTATTGTCTCAATCTCAAGCAATGTAATAACAGTTATAAGATGTCAGAACACTAAATATACAATAGTAAGGCATCCCATACATTACATATTCGGATGATCATGAAGCTAGTCGTACAAAATGTCAGGACTAGCAAGAGTTTCAGTCATACATGATCAACCCTAAGATTTGTCAATCATGTTACAGCCCGTAGGCAGACAGTAAATAAAGGTACAATACGAGCTAACACGTGCTCTCGGCTAAACGCCTCAAAAGAATAATTTTATAATAAAGTGAGAGGACAAAAAGAAACCCACTCGTTGCCAGGGTTACGCCTGGTGGTCACCACCTAGCTGGAAGGTAGGTAGATCCTCTGGTGCTGCTCCGATATTTGGCCATACAAAACTAGCTGGGTCAGACCCCAGAAAGAGCAAGTGCCACAAAGGAGGCTTCACTTAGGAACTAAAACCAGCATATCACAATAGAATATTAAAGATGATTGTAAACAAAACTGATAATAATAAAGATAACAACAGTAAATTGAGTACAAGGAAACCATTCAAGTAGCCAGGTCACAACCCTTAAACCAAATAAAGACCGGGGTTGTAACCCTTCACCTGAATAGAAATCCGTCTCAACTACTTGTTGGTAAGAAAAATAAGACAATATGGTGAAATAAGACAATAATCGAAGAGAGGACACAGAACTGCTCTGGGAGCCAGATTACAACCCTTAAACTAGATAAGGACCAAGGTTGTAACCCTTCGCCTGAACAGAACTGGACCCCTGATCTTTATTGTTAAGGCCAGTATAAATAATCATGTTATTGAAGTAAGGTAAAACATAACGAGCATGACATGGGGTGCAATAAGACAATAAACGTAGAGAGGACACAGAACTTCTCCGGGAGCCAGGTTACAACCCTTAAACCAAACAAGGACCGGAGTTGTAACCCTTTGCCTGAACAGAACTGGACCCCTGATCGTTATTGTTGAGGAAAGCATAAGTAATCGTGTCATGTCACAATCTTGTACAGGATCAAGACAAGACTAAGCTGGGCTAGACTCCATCCAATCAATCACGGCCAAGCAAAGAGTACAGCTTGATACTTTAACTAACTAGGATTGTCACATGCCTAGTTACTAACAAGATGCAATGAGATTATCCCAATAGCCACAAGCCCTGCAGACCATCCAGGTTATCTAGGTCGAATGTCCTTTTATGAAGGATGCAACACGTGACTGTGTGCTGGAAATGTGCCCTACTCGTCGGTAGGCTACAAGTCCACTTAGAGCGCCCAGATAACAGGATTACCTATAGCTGGAAATCTCTTCATGACTACTAAATTATTCTAGTTTATTAGCCTTAGCCAATTGCAGTAGGTACTCTTGACCGTGGTACTCAGGGATCCCCATCCTAGACATGATGCAAGATAGTACTGGTTTATTTGTACAAATGTAATCGCACACGGTATCCAGGTCATTCATACTTATCATGTCAGGTTAGCTGTCGTAGCAGCATGCCGAGATATATCATGTCAGGTTTACTTGTCAAGAGTGCGTCACAGCGGGCCACTATTGTGTTCAGGAAATATGCCAGGATTTACATAATATAAATGTGATACTTCAATTTAATAATAATAATAATAAAAAAGGAAATAAGACTGTGAAAGGAGCCATACGACTAAGAGATATATGCTTATGCGGCTGAGAAGGAACGGTACAGGCGGCTCAGGAGAGCGCAAGGGTCCCATGCGGCTCAGGAGAGTCGGGATTATGCGGCAGCGGGAGGGAAGTCCATGCGGGTATAGAATAACGGGGTCTTATGCGACCAAGGAGATGGGTGCATATGCGACTGGGAATTCACTGAGTCTTATGCGGCTGGAATGAGTCCATGCGGCTCAAGGGTTTTAGGAGCTCATGCGGCTGAAGGGGGAATAGGTCTTACGCGGTTGGAATAGAGCGACCCTATGCGGCTGAGATGGAAGGTCTTATGCGGCTCGCGGGGAGCAAGGCCTTATGCGGTTAGGGAAGTACCAGTCATATGTGGCCATGGGAACCATATGCGGCTCGGGGTGATCCATGGTCTATGCGGTCAGGGAGGAAAGACTTATGCGGCTGAGTCTAAGCAATTATGCATGCGGCTGGATCTAGTCAGGGCACATGCGGCTGAAAAGGAAAAGGCTCATGTGGCTGAAAGAAGAACTTGCCGCATAAAGGCTATGCGACTAAGTTCATCCAGCAAAGAATCATGGGACAGGGAACTATACTTCTTCTCTATTCTTGAAAAGAAGAACCATGCAACCATGGCTTCCAAGCTTCGTAAAATCTTCATCCAGAGTCCAAATCCGAACTTCCATCGGTCAAAATAGGGCAGAATCAAATGCTCTACAACATAGAACCATCAAAACTTAAAAATAACAAGATTAAACAAATCAAAACCCAGAAAATCCAAAAATATAATAACTTAGGTCTACACGAATTGAACCATGGAAATTAGGAATGCTAAATATTAAAGTGTGTTAGAATCTCGTGGAGAAGAAAATGGAACAATAAAATTTGGGTTCCTCCATGAAACAAGCTGCACTTGCCTAAGCTATCTTCCCTGGTAGGTGAAGAAGTAATGGTGGAGAAGAAGAAGAGTAATGAAGAGAGAGTGTTAGGGAATGGTGTTTTCCATAAAGAAATTCTCTTTATTTGTTGTGTTTCTGAGAAAATTACAACTGTAGGAATCCGATCTAGAAGACGATCGCTTTATCCCTTGGACTATGCGAAGAAGAAAAGCTCTCAAAATTTTGACAGTAGATATCAATGTATCTGTACAATGAATGAGAAAAAGAACTCTATTTATAGAGTCAAAAATAATAACTGACAAGATAACTGTCTTCACAGCCTGTGCTTAGTTGAAAATCACGCAGGATTTAACATACGCAAGGTTGTGAGCAGTTACTGGACGTGGCCTGTAACTGTTGGACACATGGCAATCATGCATGAGTCGTGTGCAAGTTATAGGACACGCAGGCGAGAGATCAGTGGCATGGCTGCCACGTACTCCAATTTGATGAAATCCACGCAGACTTGTTGAAGACGAAATCCACGCGAACTCGGTGTAGAAAGCTTCAAAATCTACGCAAACTTGGGGCAGGAAGCTTCAGGATCCACGCAGACTTCGAGGCAAAGAACTCGAAAATCCACGCAAACTTGAGGAAGAAAACTTCAGAATCCACGCAAACTTGAGATGAAGATCACAAATACACGCAGACTTGAGATAGAACTGCCAGCTGTCTTGATTCGGCGTGTCTCGACTGACACAAAATCTCTGACAGTGATTGCTTTGTCAGTCGCATTAAATGACAAGAAACCCTTTTGGTACGCCAACTCGACGAAGGCTGAGTCTTACTGAAGAAGATTTCGAAAATCACGCAATAGACGGCGATGATCTCTCGAAGTCTGTGCATACGTGGCATACGAAGAGACATTCTTCGACTGTTGTGCTGTCAGTCATAATTACTCTCTGACAAATGATGAGCTGTCTCCCCAACGTGATTTGTTTATATTGTCTGGATCAACTGAGCGTGACTTTTGACTCTGTCTTGATCAACTCAGCGTGACTTTCATTTTTAAAGGCCTACAAGACCCCCTTCAAAGTTTTCGAAAAATTGAAAAGACTTCAAAATTTTCGAAATACTTTGAAAATAGAGATGATAAAATGGATTTAGTCACGCTGAGATGACTTCAAAATTTTTCGGAAGTCGAAAAAGACTTCAAAGTTCTTTGAAAATATCCAAATGAACTTATTAAATGTCATAATGACTCTTCGTTCTCCGAGACTGATTGTATCTAATTTATGGTAGAATATGAACCGCCGGCAAAACTCAGTTATATAAACAGGAAGAAGTTTCATTTTTAATCTTCATCTTACGTCAATATGACACCAAAGGAGAAAGCTGAGGAAGAAGCACGCAAGTTGGGCTTTTGTTCTCATGGTGACCCTACTTTTGGGGGTGAAGAGCCAGAGCCCCTTGTCTTCGAGCTCAAAGATGATCCTTTGCAACTAGCCAAGAATTTCTTGAGCTATTTTGGCTTGGATGGCTCGTCCTCTTCTGATGGGCGCAGCCTCATAGAGCAGCGTGAAATGTTTAAAGCTCTGTTGCACTGTCTGGGAGTTAGGAGCGTAGAAGAACTAGGCACCAAGCTCAGTCGCTCTGGGAAATAGAGCGTGACTTTTATGCTTTTGTTGCACTTTTTGTTTTGTCTTTTGTAAGGCCATCAGTGCCTTTAAAAAATGAAGTACAACTTTTGTGTTTGATCTGCGTGCCTTAATAAGAAATATTAATCAGCAGTCTTTGATTGTTTTCAATGTTGCTCTGTCTTCCAAAGCACACGTGACACTCATTCCACAATTTACGAGCGCTATTTATGCGGATCTTTTCCAAGAATAGACTTGTACTTTGCCCTTTAAATAGATGGAAGAGTTTCGCAGATACTCATCTCCCATTCCTCTTCTTCTTCTCTGAGAATGAAATTTTTGGGAGATTTCACTCTCAAACAGGAAAGCAATGTTTTCTAATGTTCGACTTCTGCACACTGTATCAAACATGAGTTTGCCGATCCTTAGCACCAAACTTGAAGGTAAGTCAGTGTAATACGTGTACTTATTTTTGCTGTTGAAGATAGGCTTTCTGTTTCTTGTTTCTGATTTGAAACAATACACGCCTGTCTCTGTTTGATAAATGCATGCTGAATAATTTCTGTTGATCTTTCTGCAGAAACTTGGCTGAAAATTTTCTTCAGAACTGGCATTGGGGATGTGGATGCTGTGGAGAATATCATGCTGACATCTACATCAGGGAGCTCATACGCTTTTGACGCATAAATCAGACAATTCAGAACTCTTCGTGGGATAGAAGGGTCTTCCTTAGATGGTAGGAAGAGCCTTTATACACGAGAGTTGGATGGTGGAGTCAACTCTACTACCGAGAAATCGGGTAGTAGAGTTCCTTTTATGGGAGAACTAGGAATTGTATCCCAAGGTTGGATTCATTTCTGTCTCCTCTGGAAGGTCGCTCCTAATCCACCAGTTGTATTGGCAGCACCACGACTTCGGGCTGCCACACTCTGTGGTTCTCCTCTCGTCTGAGAGAGAAGACCAGAGTTTGATTCCTGCTGATCTGGTCGTGACTGAGACCCAGACAGTCAGGAATTGCCACCAACAACGAACCTGACGGAGAAGGTCCGACGGAGAAGATCCAAAGAAGAAGATAGATCTCTATTAGGTTATCGTTGTGGTGTAGAATGAAAATCCAAGATTTGTAATAGATTTCCATTATGATTTGTAAGAAAGTCTAAGAAAATGTAATAGACTTTTTGTGGTGAAATGAGAATGGAAATGACAATTCTTCTATGCTCAATGATTTGTATTTGTGGATGAATTGTGGACATGATAGATAATAAAATCATCTTTTCTGCTTTAGAGTATATGATATTATCAGAGGTATTATGGACGTGATAATATATAGGAACTCAAAAGAAAATAGATTGATTTCTATGCAGAGGTCAAAACATGACAAATGAGTAAGTAGATTCGGAATTGATTCAGAGGTTATGAAAACATGATAAATAACGAATCCCCACTTAATAAAATTGATAGAAGATTATGAACGGATGAACCGTTAGAAAATGATGAACAGATGAACTGTCGAGTGAATGTAATAAATGAACGGATGAACCGTCAAGTATTAATGAATATGTGAAACGTCGGATGAATGAGGAACTTCTGCTTATAAATATAGCAGAAATCTGGCGAGAACGAATACTTCTACTCCTCAACATAAAAATGTCATCTGGAGAAGCATCCAAGAAGACTGAGATAGCCTCAAAGGTTCAGAAAGGCACTGAAGAATGCCCTGCTGGTCCAGTCAAAACGAAGAAGACAGAAGCAGGCGAAGGTTCGTCTGCACCCAAGCCACCAAGGGACTTTCTGGATTTTCTGCTCGAACCATGAAGGACTGAAGAAGAGGAAGCCATGAGGATGGCCGCTTGCAAATTCCTCGTGGGTTCTAGCAAGGAGGTTCTCGGCTCTTTTGCCGATCACGTCTTCGAGAAGGACGGTAGTGGCCCACGTCCAAAAGTAGAGAAGGATGATAGTGATCTTCCTTAATATCATGTATCATCATTCATGAAAATAAAATAAAAATTTTATTTTTTTAACATGAATTTGTCTGATGATTACAAGTATTTACATTTATACATAGTACTTTTTAAGGAATTTTCCATTAATAGGCATCAAAACTTTTCGACCATCCAATTCTGAGAGTTGATAAGCTCCATTTGAGAAAACTTTGCTCACAATATAGGGACCTTCCCACTTTGCGTCAAATTTGCCCTTACTCATATGAGTCATAGTCATAGGACGTCTGACTGTTAGAACAAGTTCTCCTTTTTGATATGATCGAACTCTGACTTTTTATTAAAAGCTCTTGAAATTCTAGCTTGATAGAATTCAATATTTTGTTGAGCAGATAATCGCTTTTCATCCAGAGCTTCTAATTCCTGAAGTCGAAGACGATCGTTATTTTCAGCAGTGAGTTCATTAGCGATTGCTATCCTTAAAGAAGGAATTTGAATCTCTAATGGAAGAACAGCTTTGCAACCATACACCAGAGAGAAAGGTGTACATTTGGTAGCATTACGAACTGCAGTGCGATAAGCCCACAAACATTCCCCGAGCTTGTCACTCCAATTACGTTTGTTAGTGGAGACAAACTTCTTTAGGAGTTTGATGATAGTCTTGTTGAAAGCTTCTGCTAATCCGTTAGCTGCTGGATTATATGCGGTAGAAGCCACATTATTGATCCGGTGATCGTCACAGAATCGAGTAAATTTCTGGCTGACGAACTGTGGTCCGTTATCATGAACAATGCGTCGAGGAACACCAAATCTGTAGATGACGTGGTGCTTAATAAAGCTGATGACATTAGATGTCTTAACTTCAGATAAAGGAATGGCTTCGGCCCATTTGGAGAAGTAATTGGTTATTGCGAGAATGAACCGATGACCTTTAGATGACGGTGGATTGATCGGGCCGACAATGTCCATGCCCCAAGCTTCGAAGGGCCATGATGCTGCCGTCGGATGTAGAAATTTCGAGGGTTGATGAATAAAATACGTATGGATTTGACAAGCTTTACACTTCTTTGCATATTCGATGGCATCAGATACCATGGTAGGCCAATAATAACCCATACGTCGAATACGGTCTTGAAGTTTTGGTCCTGGCTGATGTGCTCCACAAATTCCATTATGTGCTTCACGAATGATTTGTTGAGCCTCGTCACCGGCAACACATCGAAGGAGTAAACCATCATAAGCTCGACGATATAAGGTCTTTGTTGTATGATTGTAGTAGAATCTGAGTGATCGTCGTCTGATAGATGCTGTCTCACTCGGATCATCCGGAAGAATATCATATAATACGAGATCTAAGAAAGGAAGTCTCCAATCTTTATCTGTATTCTGATTCTCAGTCGAGTTACTGAAAATGAATTCCATGCTGGAATCGGATGAAGATGACATCGATTTACGACTGAATCCAAATCCTCTTGTCGTTTTGACGTCATGAGATGTTGATTCTTCAATGTCAACTGGAAGTCCTAGAGTCAAGTTATTTTCAAGATGAAATAATCCTCGATTACGAACAATAATCATTTGTTGCCGTCTGATTGGAATAGCCAGCACCGCTGCAAGATTAGCAAGGGCATCAGCTTCTGTGTTACATGCTCGCCTAACATGTTCAATGAAGAATTCTTCAAACGAAGAAGCCATAGATATAGCTATTTTATGATAAGGAACCAGATCTTGATGGCAAACTTCATAAGTACCCCTGATCTGATTGACAATGAGTTTAGAGTCTCCATACGCCTCCAAATGTTGAATATTTAGATGTTTAGCGAGTTGAAGACCAATAAGTAATGCGTTGTACTCAGCTACATTGTTTGAACATGGCTGATCGAGAGAATAAGCTCTTTGGATAGCAAGACCTTCTGGCGATACAAGAACAATTCCAACTCCAGCGACAATATCTCCATTAGGACCAATTCTTGATGCTCCATCACAGAATAGACGCCAAGTAGGATCTTCTTCAGCAATTTGATTTGAATCTAGGACTTCATCTGGGATTTCATCATAGAGTTTTGAATTTTCTGGAATTGAGTGAGCAGCCAGAAAATTAGCTAAAGCTTGTCCTTTGACTAATTTCTGAGGAATATAGTGCATGTCATACTGAGCAAGTAGGATTCCCCAGTTAGCCAATCGAGAATTTAAAATACTGGGTTTCTTCATCATGATCCGTATAAGATTGATCCTGGAGATGACATGAATAGTCTGGCCAATGATATAATGACGTGTCTTTTGGACAGCAAACATCAAGGCTAGACATTCTTTTTCAACCGGTGAATATCGAGGTTCAGCTCCGGTCATAGTGCGGCTGAGATAATAAATGGCTTGTTCATGGCCATTTTGATTCTTTTGAGCGAGTAATGCACCCAATGAATGACTCATTGCTCGAGTATAGAGGAGGAACGGTATTCCTGAGAGGGGAGGTACCAATACTGGAGGGCTCATCAGATATTGTTTTATATCATCAAATGCTTTCTGACATTCATCATTCCAGACAAAAGAAACACCTTTCTTCATAAGTTTGTTGAATGGTCTGCAGCATCCTGATAAATTAGAGATGAATCTCCTGATATAAGCGATTCTTCCGAGAAATCCTCGTAGCTCTTTTAAGGTGCGTGGAGGACGCATCTCTTGGATGGCTTTGATCTTCTCGGGATCCACGTGTATACCTTTAGAGGTAATGACGAAGCCGAGAAATTTACCACTAGAGACGCCTAAGAAGGACTTAGTAGGGTTCATCTTTAATTGATGCTTACGCATTAGATCAAATATAGTCTTCAAATCTTGGATATGATCCTCCTTTTGTCGACTTTTGACTGCAATATCATCAACATAGCATTCGACTGTTTTCCGCAAATGTTCACGGAATATAGTGCTCATAGCTCGTTGATAAGTTGCTCCTACATTCTTGAGACCGAATGGCATAACTGTATAACAGTATGTACCAATCGGCGTTCTGAAAGAAGTGTGCTTCTCGTCCTCTGGAAACATTTTGATCTGATTGTACCCAGAATACCCGTCCATGAATGACATTCGTTCAAATCCACAGGCTTTATCAACCATGACATCAGTGATTGGTAGAGAGAATTCGTCTTTAGGACATGTCGCATTGAGATCGCGGAAGTCTATGCATACTCTGATCTTGCCAGTCTTTTTAAGAACAGGAACAATATTAGCCACCCAATCGGGATGTTGTTCCTCTCTAATAAACCCAGAGGTAATGAGTTTATTGACTTCAGCTTCAATTGCATCCATGATGTCTGGACGAAATCGTCGCTGTTGTTGTTTGACCGGTTTAGCATTCGGCAAGATATTGAGCTTGTGAGTTACAATTTGAGGATCAAGCCCTGGCATATCTTCATAACTCCAAGCAAAGACATCGATGTAATCACGAATGAGTTTGATCATGTCTTTCTTATCAGTTTCTGAAAGACTTTCACTGATGAATATTGGTTTGGGAGATCCCTCTTCACCAACATCTATTTGAACAAGTTTATCTTCAGTCGGATGTTCTTTTTGCTCGAAACGGAACTCCCATTGATTATCTAATCTTTGGGCTCACTGTTCTGATTCAGGTGAGATTTCAAACTCTTCTTCGTCTTCATCACTTTCTTCAGAATGGTCAATGGAAACCATGTTGGAAGATAAAATGTTGCAGTAGATGTCACCGATACTCGTATCGAAATCCCAAGAAGTGGTACTAGAAGAATCAGATCTCTTATCTTCGTCAGACTCGGGATCTTCATGGATAATATTAATGAAAGGAGTAGGAGTAGTATAACCCAATCCGCATTTCATCCTTCTATATTTCAAAGGAGGAATCCGGACAGGTATTTTTCTTCCTTTTTCATCATTGAGGCCAGTCCTGAAGTCGTAGCCCATATTTTTGATGATGTCTCTAGATTGCTGACTAGAACGACGTAGTTGTAATCTTCCAGTATCATCATTTTTGTCATCATCTTCAAGATCAGAAGGATTTTGAGGCCCTTTGTAGAAGAATATTGGAATGTCTCCTGGCTTTCTGCTGGGAACTAGAAAGTATGAAGATTGTACAGGTTCTAGAGATACATCTGTATGAACAGTCTGTACAACTCCTATGGTTATTGTGTTTAAGTCATCTAACAGATATAAATAACTATGAACATAATTACACACATCAACGTACTGCAAAGGTGGAGACTTTTCATTAAATATAAAAGCAGCAATATTTACATTGGAAGAAGGCTGAGCCTTAGAGATTTTAGCCAAGTCAATGACTAAAGAGGGAGAAGAAGAAGAAGCTTTATTTTGATTAAGATCGATAACAAATGGCTCAGAAGAGGTGAGCTCCCTTGAAGTTTGAGTAGGAAGAGTAGTCCGCCCTCCAACTGGAATTAGCAGAGTATCTTGTGAAGATACAGGAATTGTAGTACGCCCACTGACAGGAATGATCAGTATATTTTGAGTAGATGACTGAGGTAACGGAGAGATCCGTCCACTCACTGGAATGATGAAAGAATCTTCTCCAGAGGGTTTAGGAGATTGTTGCTGAGTAGTTCGACCTTTAACAGGGATTATTAAAGTCTCACTTTGTGCATCTTCTTTCTCCATAGCTTGTATGATCCTTGTATACTCTTTTTTGTACATTCGGGAATCGTTGAAATAAGCTTCAACCCCATGGAAGGGATTTATATCAGCAACTTCTTTTTGTACTCTTCCATTGCTATCAATGTATTTAAAACATTGATGAAGAGTAGAGGGCACCACATTATTTTCATGAAGAAAGGGCCTCCCCAGAAGAAGATTATAGGATCCCGCGATCTCGATCACATAGAAAGTGACTTTAGATCTGAAATCGCCTATCTGAAGCTTCAGATGAATCTTTCCCAAAGGCTCACTTCGGCTTTGATTGAATCCCAAGATAGTAGTAACCGTCTTGGAGAGCTTGTGAAGAGGGATTTTTAGTTCATCCAACAAACTCTTTGGCATTATGCTTATAGCAGACCCTGGGTCAATGAGGATACGATCTATCTTCATCGTATCAATATAACCAGTGTAGTAGAGAGGTCGGTCATGTCGATTATCCTCCAGTAGCATGTCGTCTTGTGTAAAGGTAATATTTGGGATAATCTCCAGTACACTGTTGCAATGTAAGCAAGTGGCAGGTTCCGCATCTGGCTTCTTCAATTGTGCAAGACAAGAGTCAGCTTGTAGAAGTGCTTCATTTAACGTCTCCCGAGTTTCTTTAGAAAGACGTAGAAGTTCAAAGAGGGACATTCTAGCTGGAGTATTAGCAAGTTGAGCCAAAATGTCGAAGTGGTAAGGCTTCTGAAGTCCAAGAGGAGAAGACTTCTTGATTGGCTTATCAAACCGAGCCTGTTGTTTGCCTTTCTCCAGATCTGTGGGTTTGGAAGGAACAGGTTCAACTGGTGTAGTTGAAGGAACAGGTGCAGTAGATGATTCTTCTTCAGGAGGAACATTAGGAGCATCTTTAGCAGCTGAAGGGATATCAGTAGGATCTTCAAGATTTTTAGAATAATCCTTTAGATAAGGTTTCCCCGTTCGAGTAGCACTAACAAGTGCTTCTTCTTTGTCTTTTGGCTCTGTGTCAGAGGTAGACCCAAGAGAAGTCATATGACATGACTTGATCTTTCCAGCCTTCTTGGATTTTTGAAAAAGAAATCTTTTGAGGAGAAGGAGATTCAAAGTCTATTATTAGATCAGGATGGATCCACATGATTTCTCCAGTCTCCAAAGTGATTGGTGCTAATCCTTCAGACTGTGGAGGAGGAATATTTACTATTTCAAGAGTTGTCTTGGGAATAGGAACGATTCCGCTTTCAAGAAATTGAGGAGGGAAGTCTCCAAATTGCATAGAGACGACATTAGAAGTGATAGTCTTCTCTTTTGGAGTAAGAGAGATAGCTCCAGACTTAATCATTTCTTGGATCTTTCCTTTCAGTACATAACATGTACGAATTGTGTGACCCAGCATTCTGTGATATGGACAGTATTTAGGATAATCTGTCTTATCAGCTTCATCAGGTTTCTTGATCTCAGGTAATTGTATTTTATTACCTTTCAGCAGACATTCAAAGATACCAAGGACATCGTCGTCATCAAAAGAATATTCTTCTTTGGGGCGAGGTGTTCTTGATTGTTGAGTCGTAGAGGCAGGAGTTTGAACATTTGATGCATCTTTGCTCTGAAGATTAACTTCAAGAGTTTCTTTTCTTTTGCGAGCATTATTTTTATTGTTAGCACCTTGTCCTGTTTCTTTAGGAGTCATCTGCACTCCTAAACCTTTGAAGGTTTCAGCACTGATTTCTGCAGCTTTGGCACTGACTGTGAAGGAAGGCCAATCTTGAAATTGAGTGGACCCTGTCCACATACTGATGATTGGCAACAAGTTTGATTTGCACGTGTCAATGGTGACAGCATCAGGAGTTCCAAGAGGCATCTTCAGAGCTTCTCTTCGAAACCGTTCAATGTATTCCTCTGTAGATTCATTATTTTTCTGCTTGATTCTAATAAGAGCAGACATAGTCATGTCATTAAGCCCTTCATAGAACCTTTCAAGAAATATCTGTTTGAAACCAGCAAATAAGGTAATGCTCCCATCTGGAAGACTCCTATACCATTCATAAGCCGTTCCCTTGAGACATCCAATAAATACCCGAGTAAGGAGGGCATCACTTGGTTGCAGTTGATCAGTCATCACTTCAAAGTGATTAATAAACTGACTTGGAGAAGTGGTTCCATCATAGAATGAGATAGTAGGAGGCTTGTATTTAGGAGGATATGATACTTGCTTCCATTCTATCGGATAAGGCTGCTTGATTCCTAACCTTTATAAACCATCCTTCTGTTTGAATGCCTCGAATTGAGTTTTGAGATTCTTCAATTCTTCAGAGACAACTCCCGAAGATTGTGGAGTTGTGGCTTGTAGAGAATAGTTGGGAGGAGGAACAACATTGTAAGCACTACCCCCAGCTCCAGAGAGACTAGGATTTGGTTGAGCTGGTCCAGGAGTATTGGATTGTACTGCTGGAGGAACTTGTACTGGACTTATATCAGTATCAACTGGTATGGCATCTGGTACAGTCTGTCGATTTTGCAACTGAGCCGTCATGAGTTCATACATCGACTTCATTGTGTCAGTCATAGACTTCATTTGCTGTTCCAAAGAAGCAATTCTTTGATCTTGAGGAGTCAAGGAAGAAGAAGGTTCATCAGTATTCCCATCAACCATGTAAGTCGTGACTGTATGAGGGATTATTGATGAACTAGTGGATGTTGTATGCTATGAATCATTGCTTCGTGCATCAAAGTCAACTATAGGAGAATTACCCCCCAGTAGGAAGAGGTGGGAAATTAGATTCTCCAAGAAATTCAGAATCAATTTCAAGGATCAAATTTCTTTGACTAGAAGCCAGGACTCTTGCTCTGGTGTTTCTATATACTCCATCTGGACTATCAACTATACCCCCGGTGTCCCGAGAAGTCATGTTGACAGAGGCAAACAAAGGCTCATCTTCATCAGGCATAGGTTCATACTGAATCCTATTGAAGACAGACTGTCGTTTAATTTGACATATGCATTGCATTGTGGCTCTTGGCTGGAAGTCACATTCATGATCACCATGGTCTTGAACCGTTGATTGACATCTGCACTGAATTATGACTCTTGGATAGAAGTCACATTCAGCATGTTCCTTTGACATAGAATTACTCCTTCTCTTCTGTTGAAGATATTCGCGTAAATCTGTTTGTGAAGATTGAGGAGTATACTTCCTATTCTTGGGTCTTAATGGCTCTTGATTATATAGAGAATGATTAATATGAGCCACATAGTTTCTTGCATACTCTGCATCTGGATCTTTTATCTTCATATCCAATTGGTATGGTTTCTTAACACCAGAAGTGCTGAGTTTTGTTCTTAAATCAGTGGAAGGTAACACATTAATTTTGGAAACATGGAGTTTTCCTTCCATTGATCTGGATATTTGTAGAGAAGGAAGAGTTGAACCACTCCTTTGATTAGGAGTTGGTAATAGACCCTCTTTAATGGACAGATTCTGTGCCCAATTTGAAGAAGTCAAAGAAGAAGATATTAAGGAATATTTCTTCTTAGACTCATTCAAGTTTTGAGACACAGAATGTCCAGAAGGAAGAGTAGTCAAAAGACCATCTCCTTTTCTTTGACTAACAAAAGTATCAGTCAAAGTTGTTCCTGAAGTAAAAACTACAGGAGCAGAAGAAACAACTAAAGAGTTATTCCTTTTCGAAGGGACTTTGTGTGGAAGACCACCCCCAGTTCTAGTAGAACTCGGTAAAGAAGAAGAGATAACTAAGGAGTTATTCTTCTCTGATGAAATACACGCTGAAATAGACTTGGTTAAAGAACCAGAGCTGTTAGCGTGACTTTTAATTTTAGAATTACACGCTGGAACAGATTTGGCTAAGGAGCCAGTACTGTCAGCGTGACTGTTGAATGTGGGATTGCACACTGGAATAGATTTAGCTAAGGAGCCAGTACTATCAGCGTGACTTTTAGAGTTGAATTTGCACGCTGGAACAGATTTGGCTAAGGAGCCAGTACTGTCAGCGTGACTTTTAGAGTTGAATTTGCACGCTGGAACAGATTTGGCTAAGGAGTCAGTACTGTCAGCGTAACTTTTAGGGTTGAATTTGCACGCTGGAACAGATTTGGCTAAGGAGCCAGTACTGTCAGCGTGACTTTTAGGGTTGAATTTGCACGCTGGAACAGATTTGGCTAAGGAGCCAGTACTGTCAGCGTGACTTTTGATTACTGTCATCTTCGAGCGCACAAGAGTGTACGTGCTTGCAGTGGAGTTCTTGCCAGAGGTAGGAGTAGACACTGTGGCAGAGACTTCACCATTGACTGCTAACTGATTCTTAGGGACATAGACAGAGTGTCCCTTCTTCGACTTGGCAGTAATGATGGAGGCTGGAGTGGGCTTGCCACCCTTAGCCCGCTGCATTTCTTCATAGGCGAGTTGATCGAATTTGATCGTCATCACCTTCTTCGTCGAGCCGATTGACGAAGTGTCGCATTGAGTTGTTGCCATCTCAGAAGAGGAGATGGTTATCCCCAGCAGAGTCGCCAATTTGTTTTCCATAAAGAAATTCTCTTTATTTGTTGTGTTTCTGGGAAAATTACAACTGTAGGAATCCGATCTAGAAGACGATCGCTTTATCCCTTGGACTATGCGAAGAAGAAAAGCTCTCAAAATTTTGACAGTATATATCAATGTATCTGTACAATGAATGAGAAAAAGAACTCTATTTATAGAGTCAAAAATAATAACTGACAAGATAACTGTCTTCACAGCCTGTGCTTAGTTGAAAATCACGCAGGATTTAACATACGCAAGGTTGTGAGCAGTTACTGGACGTGGCCTGTAACTGTTGGACACATGGCAATCATGCATGAGTCGTGTGCAAGTTACAGGACACGCAGGCGAGAGATCAGTGGCATGGCTGCCACGTACTCCAATTTGATGAAATCCACGCAGACTTGTTGAAAACGAAATCCACGCGAACTCGGTGTAGAAAGCTTCAAAATCCACGCAAACTTGGGGCAGGAAGCTTCAGGATCCACGCAGACTTCGAGGCAAAGAACTCGAAAATCCACGCAAACTTGAGGAAGAAAACTTCAGAATCCACGCAAACTTGAGATGAAGATCACAAATACACGCAGACTTGAGATAGAACTGCCAGCTATCTTGATTCGGCGTGTCTCGACTGACACAAAATCTCTGACAGTGATTGCTTTGTCAGTCGCATTAAATAACAAGAAACCCTTTTGGTACGCCAACTCGACGAAGGCTGAGTCTTGCTGAAGAAGATTTCGAAAATCACGCAATAGACGGCGATGATCTCTCGAAGTCTGTGCATACGTGGCATACGAAGAGACATTTTTCGACTGTTGTGCTGTCAGTCATAATTACTCTCTGACAAATGATGAGTTGTCTCCCCAGCGTAATTTGTTTATATTGTCTGGATCAACTGAGCGTGACTTTTGACTCTGTCTTGATCAACTCAGCGTGACTTTCATTTTTAAAGGCCTACAAATGGGTTAATAAATGAAGATGGTGGTGGTAAGTAAGGGCTCTCTCCTTGGTTCATGATGAACCAAGGCAACCCAAGCCTAGCCGAACCAACCCAAAATAAACCAAGCCATGAAATGCCAAGATAAGCCAATAAAGGAATCATGCAATACAAGATAAAATACGTACACGTATACCAAGATACGTAATACGAATCACAGCCATTACAACTCTACCCACCTTAAAAGAATTTTGTCCTTGGAATTTTATTAAGAGTTTAGAGGGACAAGGACAAGCTATACTAATCATAAGCAAACTATAGCTAGGCAATCAATCAAGCAATCACTCATTCAAGCAAGGAACCGAAGGCATGAGGCATAAGGAAGACATTATACCTCACGAGTCAAACAGGTCGGGATATCGCGATCGGATATCATCCTCATGCTCCCATGTTGACTCACCCAAAGAGTGATGACCCCAAGCAACTCGGAATAACTTGATAGTCTTGTTCTTGAGCATCTTCTCTCTCCGGTCCAATATAGATACAGGTCTCTCCTCATACGAAAGGTTGGTACCAACAACCAATTCCGAATGATCCAGGAGGTGGCTCGGGTCTGGGATATACCATCGCAATTGGGATATATAAAATACGTTATGCACCTTACGTAGCGATGGCGAAAGAGCGAGACGATAGGATACATCACCTATTCGCTCCAGAATGTCGAACGGTCCTATATACCTTGGACTAAGCTTTTTCCGTACGCCGAAACGAATGACGCCACGATCAGGCGAAATTCTCAGGAATACATGGTCGTCGACCGAGAATTCAAGGGGGCGCCGATGAGAATCGGCCCAATGACACTAGCGATCTTGGGCAACTCGAAGATGGTCTCTGACTCTTCTGACCACTTCAACTGTCTGGGTAATCATTTCCGGACCGAGCATCTGTCTCTCTCTAATATCATCCCAGGCTAGCGGGGATCTGCACTTCCTGTCATACAGTGCCTCGAACGGTGCCATCTGGATACTGGCCTGGAAACTGTTGTTGTATGAGAACTCCACCAGGTGCAGGTGATCTTTCCACGAACCACCGAAGTCGAGTGTACATGAATGTAACATATCTTCAAGAGTCTGGATCGTGCATTCTGACTGACCATCAGTCTGCGGATGATATGCTGAGCTGAACTGGAGGCGAGTCCCCAAACTCTCCTGCAGACTACGCCAAAAGTGCGACGTAAATCTGGAATCTTTGTCCGAGGTGATACTGACTGGTATACCATGAATTCTGACTATCTGTCTGAGATACATCTCTGCTAGCTGAGCCGCCGACTGACCGACTCTAAACAGGAGAAAGTGAGCCATCTTCGTGAGCATGTCTATAATAACCCAAATAGCATCTCTGTCAGCCGGGGATCTAGGTAAGCCAGTCACGAAGTCCATGGTTATATGCTTCCACTTCCATTTTGGAATTGGCAAGGGCTGAAGAAGTCCAGCTGGCCTCTGATGTTCAGCTTTAACTTGTTGGCAACTAAACACCGAGAGACAAACTGGGCTATCTTCCTCTTTATGCCATTCCAGCAAAAGTGTTGACGAATATCACGGTACATCTTCATACCGCCGGGATGAATAGAATACTGAGAACTGTGAGCCTCTGCCATGATCTCCTGTATGATATCTCCACTAGGTACACAAAGACGCTTCCCATGTCGAAGTATACCATCTTCATGAATACATAACTCGGGTCTTCGTCCTGCCTTATACTCTGCTCTGAGTCGCTGAAGCTTAGAATCTGCTGACTCCGCCATCCGGATCCTCTCGAATATACTGGACTGAACTTGCATACTGGCCATTAACGCCATACTTGTAGGAAGGAAAACTTCAATACCCATCTTCTAAAGATCTGCTAACAGCTCTGGTTGCGCTGTTAGGAAATAAACTCCGGCTCTCCTGCTCAATGCATCTGCAACGACGTTGGCCTTCCCAAGATGATACTGCAAGTTGACATCATAATCCACAAGCAGCTCTAGCCATCTCCTCTGACGCATGTTGAGATCCTTCTGGGTGAAAACATACTTCAGGCTCTTGTGGTCGGTGAAAATCTCCACCCTATCTTCGTACAAATAGTGCCTCTATAACTTAAGTACAAACACTACTGCTGCCAGCTCCAAGTAATGGGTTGGGTAATTCCTCTCATGATCACGAAGTTGACGTGACGCATAAGCTATTACCTTCCCATGATGCATCAAAACACATCCTAAACCTCTACCTGAAGCATCATAATATACTGAGAACCCTCTGGTTCCATCTGGTAGTGTGAGAATGGGTGCCGTCATCAAGTCTCGCTTTAACTTCTCAAAAAAACTCTGGCATTCTGCCGTCCAAGCAAACTGCACATCCTTGCAGGTCAACTGGGTCAATGACGCTAAAATCCGAGCAAAGTCTGAAACAAATCGCCGATAGTAGCCGGCCAAACTAAGGAAACTGCGAACTTCTGCAACTGTACTGGGCACTGGCCATGACTCAATATCTACGATCTTCTGGGGATCCACTTCTACTCCTCCTCTGGTGATGATATGACCCAAGTACGAAATGGAATCGAGCCAGAACTCGTATTTGCTGAACTTGGCATACAAATGGTGCTCTCTGAGAATCTAGAGGACAACTCTGAGATGCTGCTCATGCTTCGCTTTACTCTTGCTGTAGACCAGGATGTCGTCTAGGAACACAATTACAAACTGATCCAAATAAGGCATGAAGATGCGATTCATGAGGTCCATGAATACAGCCGGCGTATTGGTTGCTCTAAATGGCATCACAAGGAACTCCCAATGCCCATACCGGGATATGAAAGCTATCTTCAGGATGACCTATTCTCTGACACTGATCTGATATATCCTGAACGCAAGTCAATCTTCGAGAATACTGCTGCCCTCTTGAGTTGATCAAACAAGTCATCTATCCTCGGAAGAGGGTATCTGTTCTTGATTGTCACTGAGTTTAAGGTACGATAATCTACACATAATCTGGATGTACCATCTTTCTTTTTCACAAGAAGCATCGGGGCTCCCCAAGGCGATCTACTAGCACGAATGAATCCCTTGGTCCTGAGGTCTTCAATCATTTTGTACAATATCTCTAGCTCTGACGGCGCCATACTGTAGACTCTCTCTGACACTGGGGCTGTCCTGGGGATCAAGTCGATGGTGAACTCGATCTCTCACTCTGGCAGCATCCCTAGAAGCTCTTCTGGGAAAACATCTGGAAACTGCTCGACTATTCGAGGTAACTGCACTGCTGCTACTGCTATCTGCAATGCTGGAGGAGAAGGTTCAACTTCGCCTCGGAAAAAAAAATTATGGCCCGCCTGGAATGCTAAAAATAACCCTGCCGATATGGCAGTCTATCCTAGCATACTGGTCCCTCAACCAATCCATCCCTAAGACCACATCATAATCGGCCATCGGGAACTCTATCAGTCTAGCGGGGAACTCTCTACCGCTAATTACGATCCGACATGGGGAAAACACCATATCTACTCCTATAAGTCCGTTACCAGTAAGTATATTGAGCCTTACTGATAATGACTCGGGCTCCAGTCCTATCTGTGTCACGAATCGTGCTGACATAAATGAATGCGAGGTACCAGAATCAAATAATATCGAAGCTGAAAAGGAGTTGACGAGAATAGTACCTGTCACCACCTCACCTGGTGCTATTCCTTCCTCTCCCATGGTCAAGGCCAGCACTTGACCATGTCCTCTGGGTGCGGGTCCCCTTTGCTAAAAATTCCTCTGTCTGCTCTGGATCAGGCTTGGGCTTGGGCATACTGCTGCGATCTCTGCTGCTGGAATGCCTGGGACTGCGTCGGCAATAGCCTCGAAAACGGGTACTGCTGCTGCTGCTGGACTGGTGCTGGTCCTCTCACCGAAGGACTGGAGAAAGCTGATGAACTCCCCATGTTCGGGTAGTTTCCAACCCTGTGGTCTGGGAAACCACAAACCAAGCACAAACCCTGTGCTCTGCGACACTCTGACACCACATGTCCCGGCTTTCTGCAGTGTGAACATCCCACTGCAAAAGAATGCTTTTGCTTTTGCTGCTGAAGGTGCGTCGGGGTTGAATGCTGAACCGACGTCACTGAGGCCACCCGCCTCGAAGCTCCAATGGTCAAAGCCCTAGCTGCCGGGGCTGGTTCTGAAGACTGATTCTTCTGGCTGTAGGATCGCTTCCGACCCCCGGTCCTTTCCACGATCCTCTGGGAGGTATACTCATGCCTCCGGGCTGCTTTCAATACCGCATCAAAAGTCTGATGCTCTAACTGCTCGACTGCCAACAAAATCTCCAGGTGAAGCCCCTGCTGGAACCGCTGGGCTCTATCGAACTCGGTTGCTACCAAGGTGAAAGCAAACCGACTTAGTCTCGAAAACTCGGTCGCATATCCGTCGACCGTCTGCACATCTGCTTCAGATTGGTGAACCTCGTCTGTAGATCGTATCGAACTACAGCATAGAAATACTTGGTCTGGAATTGTCACGACCCGCACCCTAGAGTTAGGGCACGAGAACGTAACAACGCCCAGCCTACGCCGCAGTGTCGACGGTAGAACGCTGTCCTAGGTCTCAATGCATCTAACAGTATAAGACTAAACAGTTTATACTCCCCGAATGGGGGTGACATAGCAGAATATAAACTCAATCACATCTAAGGTAGAGCATAAAGGAAGATAGATAAAACATGAAATCGAAAAGAGATACAACAGATAGAAGTCTAAGTGTCTAAGATACAAACTCAGAATACATATCAAAACCCAAATACAGTAATCCATAAATACAACTCAAGATGACTGAAAATAAACTATAAGCAAAAACCCTAGCTATCTATGCAACCTCTACTGTCTCCTCTAGGCTAGCAGGCAACCTCCAGACTATCTGTAAAATTTATCAACAGGTCCAGTAAGGACAGGAGCAAGCACAATACATCTCAACAGTTCATAGCAGGTTAGAAAATATCTTCATGCAGTAAAGTAAGATACAAGTACTGAAAGAAGTGCAGTATGTAAACAGAGAGAGAAAGCTGTAATAGAAATATCTACTATAAATAAAGAACTAACATGTGGCTAGTGAGTCAGAGTACAATATAGACATGTAAATGGCATAGGAGATTCTGATAAGACACTATGGAAGAGATTCTGATAAGATACTACTTGGGTATTATTCACATGTCCATTTCTACTCTCCCGTACCCCAATCAATACACAAGGATCTAAACAGGTTATGTTATTGTACATGATATCACATGGGGGCCCATGAAAGGGTGCACATGATAGTATACATGGGGGCTCCGTGAACATGAAAGTACAAGATTCACAGGAGTGTACATGTATAATAAAAGCACAGGAGTACATGATGAAAGTGAAACGCACATGACACAATGTACCTGATGCTCCCGAGGGGGATAACATCGTATGTAGAGATCCATATAGTACCAATCTGTGTGACCATCATGACAGTACAAGTAAAGTAATCTACTGCAAGAAATAATTCTAAGCAGGATATGAAATGATCAGAGAATGTACTCGCCTGATATCTGAATGTCCAAGGTAAAGATACTGTCCGAGAAGAGGTGTCTAGCTTCTAATTAGAACAGCACAAGTCACAACATGTCCAGAAGGGTAATA
The DNA here is from genome assembly GCA_029216955.1 of Iris pallida. NCBI lineage: Eukaryota > Viridiplantae > Streptophyta > Magnoliopsida > Asparagales > Iridaceae > Iris > Iris pallida. The sequence continues at coordinate 3,551,538 of JANAVB010010797.1, read as the reverse complement.
TAAAGCACTACAATGCATTCTACATGAATCTAGGTCAAACTAGGCCAAAGTCAACCCTTGGTCAACTCTGGTCAACTGTACTAGTCAAACTAGGTCAAACTAGGTCATGTCCTAACCCAGCAAGTCTTACTAGGCCTAACCAAGACTATCCTAGCAAGCACACATCAATACAAGGCTATACAAGCCAACATACACCCAACTCTATATAGCATGCAATTATTCAATACCCAAATAGGCAAGAATTCACATTGGATATACACTAGGTAATCTATTACTTTAAACTATATATGTCTACACATATATACACATGCATATATTGGTATTCAACATTAGGTCTATAATCATGGCATTTCAAATAGTTATATAAACTTATATATTACAACACAATATGCTAACATATATATAATATACATGCATAGCTAAGTTAACTTATTCACAAAATACTTATTTAAGAGTCTATGTGTGTGTATGTGAACATGGCAAAGGGGCAAGTGAGGGTTAAACGGGCATACATAGTGTATACATATCAAAGAGTGTCAAAGTGTAAGTGAACAAAGTGTCAAGTGTGATAGTGTCAACATAGTGTAAGGGGGTACATGAGGTAATATAGGATTTGTGTTAACATAGAACATTACATCTCATTAACTTGTATATTGCATACATTACATCTATTATTACATTACATTCATGCTTGCATTCATTCATCATTCATTTATTCTCTTGCACCACTATATGCACCATACATTACATACTATGGAACCTACATATTCTTTACAAGCCATACTTATACATGCTTACATTAGATAGAATACTTACACCTCGTACAACATTTATTTAACCATTTACTCATGCTTGTATTCTCTATTTAGTTACATAATGTATATACATTAACATGGGTTAAAATAAAATAGAACATTATATTACACACAAGGGTGCACAAAATGCATATGCCGAATAGTAACTCCTACTAATAATCAATACTGTACCATCTTAGCATGAATTAAAATTTAGGATTAAAGTATGTTATAGATCTATTTGTTAGCTTTCCGAAACTTCAAACGGATCGCATTTTCGTTTCCGGAAACTCCCAGAATCGCGAAAACATCGAGAACGCGTTTGTCTTTCGTACAGCTGACACTCAAATAATTCTCCAGAAAGTTACAGAACAAATTAGGCCTATTAATACATGTTTTTGGAAAGCTAACTTCAATACGCTTCTTTTTAAAAAAAACGGGAGATTAAACCGAGCTTTGAGCTAGAAGTTATGACATTTCTAAGTTAGGGCTGAAATTAAAAACGTGGATAAAAATCATGACGGATTTAGATAGTTTGAGCCAAAAGAATACACAATATATATCCTAATTATCCACAACAATAATAGCAATAATAATATGAGGAACCACACTCACAAACTTGATTATATAATCATCATGAACCATTTATTACATATATAAATATAGATACACTCTCATTACAATATATATATATATATATATATATATATATATATATAAAAAAAAAAAAATATATATATATATATATATATATATATATATATATATATATATATATATATATATATATATATCTATATATGTAACATGAACACATCCACAACACAAAGGACACTCCTACGACCTCCAAATGGACATAAAATGGACACAAATGGAGATACAACCATGAGGGTCATTCCTTTGGGTTCAAAATAGATCTATATGCATGAGGAAATGAAAAGGAGAAGGGATTTATACCTTCCGGTAGATCGAATCGAAGAAAAACCTTCCCGGAGCGACACCGACACGTAGAGATTCCAAAAGGACACGAACGAGCTCCGAATCCTCCCAAACTTGGGTAGCTTCCTCCTTGGCTAGAATGGAGAAGGAAAGAAGAAGATTTGGTGGTAAAATGGAAGGATTTGGTGGAGAAATTGCTAGGGATTGCTCTCTAGGAATTTGGAGAAGAACAAGAGAGAGAAAAATAGATGGATAATGACAAATGGGAGGCTCAAACCTATCCTTATTGTGGCTGGCCATAAAGGTGGTTTTGTCCTATTAGGAAAAGTCCAAAAGCCCCTACTAACCTATTCTATGAGTATTAGGAAAGGGCTAATTGGTTGGGGCTAAATTAGTCATTCTAAAGTCTCTAATCACACTAACCTTATCCATAATAATTAGTCTAACCTCTAACTAAAATATTTCTATCATGTGGACTAAAATTAATATCATGTGGGCCATGCCTAACTAGTGTGTGGGTCCCACTAGAGTCAAACTACCCCCGGGTTCCCGTTTCAAGTCGGATTGAGTTAAAATTCGAACCCGACTCAAATAACCCCAAAACAATATCATAAATAATAAAATAATATCAAAATAATTCAAAGAGGTCAAATGCAAAAAATATCCTTAGGCCAAAAATGACATTAAAATATCATAATCACATGATTAGGCTCTAGGTCAAACAGTCTCTAGGGTTTCACTAGCAAAACGTCAAAACCACAAGTCATTGATTTAAATAATTTTAAAATAATTTAAAATCACCAAAAATCATATCATGAATTAAATTTCATTATTAAAATAATTATAAACACAAAATTTCAAAATTACCCTTATTTGGAAAACTGGGTGCTACAACTCTACCCACCTTAAAAAAATTTCGTCCTCGAAATTTAAGATCGATAGTACTCCTTCTAGAGCCTCTAACCTACCCAATATCTAAGATAACACTTCCTAACACTGGAATAATAAACGGACATCTAAAAAGTGTCAATCTAGGAATACCTCCAATACTGCTCTGCTGTACGACGGTAATGGAACTTCAATAAAATATGGACTGGAACCTATATCCAAGGGACTGGACCTATTTTAAAGTGGTCTTAACTAAGGATGAAAAGGAACTGATCATAGGCTATAGGTATGCTCAAACTATTATCTTCCTATTAACCATCTATTAATACATTCTATTACCAAAGGAACGATGCATTACTAAGACATATAGGCCCCTATCTCTCATAACACATTTATGCTTACCAAAAGACTAGTACATCCCATCAAGGCTGATACTATAATCTCTCATAAATCTAATAAGCTACATGTTTATAGACACACATTCCCACATCAAGGACTAACCTATATATATCTACAACTGATACTAATGGGGTGACGTCCCTATCTCCCAACAATCAAGGTCTAAATTATTTTATCTAAATCATGCAATTTGAAGAAATAGTATACAAGGTCAGGGCATACCGTAGCAGTTGGAAGTCTCATCTAGGTGCACTGGTCATTCTAGGTCAAAACAGTAATATGGTATCAACACACAAACAATCTAGGGTGTCCTAATTGGGAAGGTAAGGGAACAACAATCATCAAGGTTGTAGGGCTGTCTACCATCCTATATAAAAATTGGTCATTAACAAGCAACTAAGAAATTATTAAAAGGTTACTATTCCATAAAATGGAAAAAAAAATTGAAAATTTAGGCACAACAAATCACAAATAGATTTTTGTCTCGACACGATCTAAGTTGATCAATTTTGGGATAAACGAGATTTGGGTAAGAAGGGAAATCAATAAAATCAAAGTATGAGCACGAGCATCCAATGATGGAGATTCAGGTCATGATTAAATTTAATTCGAATGAGTATGAATACGAGGTCAATAGGCGATGAAAAGATTTCAAGGAGAATTGTTAGGGCTGTCGCGAATGAGACTCTAGGGTCAAGTTTAACTATGTCTCCATTCTCGTAGATTGATACATGAAAAAGAGAACCAAAGTACAATAGGTTGATCAGACCATCATGTACAGCTTCTGATTAGATAATATGTTAGTGGGTGGCCACCCAATAAAATATGTCATGACCAAGCTCGAAGATAGATAAGCTTGCAAAACTAAGGCTAATTTAGCAGCACAAGATATAAGGGTGGTAATGATAAAAGGAATTACATAGTCCAAGTTTCTTAACCAACGGGTCAAGTAATCAGATAAGGTACAAGGTTAAGCATCTAAGAAAATAAGCAGAACACCATCACATGTCGGGTCGAAAGAATTGAGTCAAGGCTGGATTTCTAATTGAAATAAGAAGAAATTTAGTATAATGGTAGAGGTTATAGTTTAGCCAGTTGACCAGAAAATCATATCAAGAAAATAGAGTACAAGAAGACGGGTTTTAGTGGGATATGATATACCTACACGAAGGTGAGCTCGTCTAGGTCTTGCATATAAGATTTGTTGGAGGGTAACAGCTAGTATTACATTCCGAATATCAAAGTCACGATAAGGAACGTCAAGGATCTCAATTAGAAAGTGGGAGTTCAAGAGGTGGTAATTAATGCACAAAAATAATGAAGATCGAGTTAGTCATCTGCTTCTGATACTCTTAAGTTCATCTGGTCAAAACTTGCCAATCATATCTTTATCTTACCAGTCTCCATATAAAAATTTAACCTTTACTTAAACCCTTACCATGACTACCGTAGGCAATTCCCAATTTCCAAACATCACTCTTGAAGCACAACCCTCACATTTAGGAATCAACATTAACCATTTATTTAAATTTCCAAGTTCTTTCACCTTGTCTTAAATTTGACTCAAAATCTCTAAATCCCATTTACGAATTCCTTGAACTTGTTCAAATTGTTCTCCTCGTATTATTTAATTTAAATCTCTAGGCCTTACAAAACTTATCTTTCATCATAAAATCAACTTCCGTATTTTCTTCGACATACACCCTTGAATATTATTCTCCTAAAAATATTTTACAACAATCTCTAAACTTCCATAACTTTGTGCTCTCTCTATCCCTAGTCATTTTCTCGCAATATCTTGTTTAATATCCTTATTAAACACAATTAACTTCTCTTTTCCATTACTAACCTTCTACATAGCCTCAGAGTAAAAGTTTTCCCCAGAATCAATAACCAAGATTTTCTAAGTTCTCAAAACTAGGTTGACCTCTGATATCCTCATTAGTTTTGAATACACCTATAAACTATCTCATAACCCCAAAATTTTTCTAAATGTAATTGTTTCCAGATTGGCAGTATACATCTCTTTATTCTATTCGAGACCTTTACCACATTTCTATCTCAAGTTTCCATATGGAACACTCCACATTTGATTTTCTTTAGATCATCATAAAATAACCAGTTGCGTCTTCTCTGAGCTACATAATTTACATCACTTCCTTAACATTTCTCAGGCAAAATGATATGAAGATTCAAGAGTTGTCAAGGTATAGCTGACAGAATTATATACGAGATAGGGAATTGATATAATCAGGACAGTATATAAGACAAGGAATGATGGTAGTAAAAATATTGGCAGAAAAAGAATGATAATAGAATCTGTTCTGCTTATCTATTTAAAAGAGGGACCCATTTTTTTGAAGCAAGAATTATAATACCAAATCCAAAATAAGGCCTAGCAAAATCATTGGTTTATTGTATTAAGAAGAAATAAAATTTTGTAAGAAGTTACACAAGGTTTATAAAAATAGCTAAAGCTACATCCTAAGTAAACAATGAGAAACAAAACAAAACAAAACAACAATAATTCCTTCTCTTTTTTTTTGAATGACTGAAACAAAAGTAGCAAAAACATGTTCGAAAACCACTACCAAAATTTATCGTTTTAGCGACGGCCACATCCGTCGCTAAGACGACGGTAAATACAATTAGCGACCGAGTACCGACGGATATTGGTCAAAAACATCCGTCGGCAATCAGCTCGTCGCTAATAACCTTCCGTCGCTAAGTTGTCGTCACATGACGGACTAGAGACGGATACTCGACGTTACAATATGAAGCCTTAGCGACGGATGTCCGACGGACTGTCGTCCACTTCAGCTTTTAAGTACTGAACTGTGTAGGCTATAGCGACATACATTTCCGTCGGTAACCCGTCGTAACAGCGTATCAGATTGTATTATTCCGTCGCTAATACGTCGCAAGGCGTCGGTAATTAACGACCGCTTTCCGACGGATTCCTGACGGACTATCCGTCGAGCAGGTTCTGGAAAAGCTTGGCATTTCCAGCACCATGGCGACAGAATCGTAGTCGCTAACCCGTCGCTACGGCGACGCCACAGCGACGGAGTTCTGACTGATTATTCGTCGCCATGGTTCTGAAATTGTCATGCATTTCCAGAACCATGTCAACGGATTTGCCGTCGCTACGCCGTCACTATTTAGAGCGACTGATTAGCGGCTGTCTACCAGTCGCCCTGGCGACGGCCTTTCCGTCGCCAGTCCGTCGAAGCTTATACCACCAGAACGTTACCGACGGATAATCCGTCGATAACCCGTCGCTGCCTGGAAATATTTTAAAAACTCCAGATAGCGACGGATTACCCGTCGACAACCCATCGAAAATTGGGAGTATCCGTCGCTACACGGTCACTAGTTCGTCGCTAACTAGGTTTTTTGGGAAAAAAAACATTACAGCACTTTCCCTGTTCACAAATATATGCATAAACCAAACCAATATATAATGCACACCAATTATCCAACAATCACGCAGACCAAATATATAATGCAGTTACATTATCCAAGAATCACATGGACCAAGTAATACACATGCGAATTTAATGCACACCAATTATCCAAGAATCATATAGACCAAACCAAATTAATATAAAATAGGCATCAATTATCCGGAAGAGTAACCTAATATCCATCGTTATAATTCGATAATTGCACAAATATTCCAAATTTTTCACAAATATTCCAAAACAAATAAAAAAGAGTTGCCCAGTTACAGTAACCTAATATCCAATCCTGGCGACCGATCATAACACAAATATTCCAAAATTTTCACAAATATTCCAAAACACATAGGAAAATCGACTTTCGCCTCAACAATGACCACAAGTCAGACGATGAATTCTCACAGCCAGGGATGATAGTTGCGTTGAGGCATGTACCATTCTATCAGCCACTTTGCATACGAAGGCTCAATCTGGTTGAGGTCTTCTGTAGGGACAGGAGGGTCGGTCCCGATGCTACTACTCTCTGACGGTGGCTCCTCCTTAGCTTCAAGCTTGGGAGCAATCTCTTCCCTGATGGTCATCGGTTCTTCCTTGACCTCGACCTTTGGTAACACCTTCTTCTTAACAGTCACCGGCTCTTGTTTGACGACGGAGACTTCCTCCGTGTCGACCTCCAAGGGTTTCTTGCCTCGACCCCTTCCTCGACTAGCAGCACCACCTCGACGAGTCCTAGGAGCCATCTTTCTGACAACACAAATTTTTATATAGGGTAAAGAAATTTACTCAAGTTATAAAAGTTGTGACGTTGGTTTTTTGCGTTCATCATCATTAGAGGGAGCAGCACTGGAAAAGTTGTGACGTTGGTAGCATGAGTAAAAATCTGTATCACAAGACTAACAGAATTACTATGTAATCATGTACTCACCAATAACCGGATGTAACTGGAGTCGTTGGGCCTATCGTGCAGTAATTTGTGGATCCGCTGGTATAGGCCAGATGTACTTAGTATCTAGTATATCAAGCCTGTATCGGTCTATCGGATTGGTATAGGACGTATCATATTGGTATTGGCCTTAACAAATTGGTATCGTCCTATATCCGATATGTACATGTATCGGCCGTATAGCTAGGATTCATATTGGCCTTATCGATTTGGTATCGGTCATATCCGATATGTATCGGCCGTGTTGGATTATTATATACCATTTTGGATTAGTTTCATGGAAGGTTTAGTAACAACTGTACTTGGATTTCTCTCTTCTTGAGCTAGAATACCATTGCAAGAGAATCACCAGATCGTGATTGGCCAGTTATAGTAACATACATACTTCTTTTTCCATCAGGAAAAGCGAGATTGAAAAGGAAGTATGTATGTTCTGTAACTGGCCATTTACGCTCTCGTGACTCTCTTGCAATGGTAATCTAGCTCTAGAAGAGAGAAATCCAAGTACAGTTGTTACTAAACCTTCTACGAAACTGATCCGAAATGGTATATAATAATCCAACACGGCCGATACCTATCGGATATGACAGATACCAAATCGATAAGGCCAATATGAATCCTAGCTATACGGTCGATACATATCGGATAGGACGATACCAATTCGCTAAGACCAATACCAACCGATACGGCCCATACCAAAACGATAGATCGATACTAATCTGATACGGTCAATACTTATAAGTACCTAAGGTCCAGGAGGTTGATCCGCTATAGTACACCCATGTACGATCAACGAAGTAACGATCCATTTCAATTTGGATGTGAAAATCTGTATCGTAAGACAAACTAAACATAATCAGTTCTATTTCACATGCTTAATTGCCAAGTATGGGAACGAATGGCTCAGAACACAACCCAAAATTTATTCTAGCATACATTAGTGTGAATCATCTACGTTTTGTACATATAGTGTAGTATATGTTCTTATCGTATCTAGTATCTGAAAGATGTAACAGAATCAAGATGAACTCACATAGATTACAGGTGCCCCACATTTGAGTGCTACACCAAGACTCACCGTGATGAGGTTAGTGATTTATTTAACCTAATATAGTAATCTTGTAATTTAAAGTTGGAAGAACGTGCAAGTAGCCTTATAGTTTCTGCCTCGCCAGTCGAATGGCTTAATTGCCAAGTATCGGAACGAATGGCTCAGAACACAACCCGAGATTCATTCTAGCATACATTAGTGAGTTCATCTTGATTCTATTACGTCCTTCAGATACTAGATACGATAAGAACATATACTACACCATATGTACAGAACATAGATGATTCACACTAATGTATGCTAGAATGAATCTTGGCTTGTGTTCTGAGTCATCCGTTCTGATCAAGCATCTTCCTTCTCCTCTCCTCCACCATGGCTCTGAACAAATCTGCTCCTTCCTCTACTTCCTTTCTTATTATTTGACTCTCTCAGCAACATATGACATCCAGCTCAAGTGTAGAGTCGAGGGAGAAGAAGTGGGCAGAAAGAGAAGGGGGAAGCAGCACAGCCGGCGGCATGACCCGGAGAAAGTACAGAGGTTTTCTTCAACAGCCGTAGGAGAACTATAAGGATATATCTTTTTAGCGACATATCACATTGTCAAAGACCCTTAATGTGACAATCATGTTACCGCGGTGTCGGAAGACTAACATGTCAAGCGAGATTCTAAGCCGTGTGTTTTGACATAATCCTCAAAACTCTTTCCTGCTATGTAATAATGCAAGATTACTACAGAGGAGGAAAGAGTTGGGAAGATTATATCACACGGCTTAAAAACTTATGACATGTTAGTCTTCCGACACCGCGGTAACATGATATTCACATGAAGGGTCTTTGATAAGATGACATGTCGCTAAAAAGATATATCCTTATAGTTCTCCTACGGCTGTTGAAGAAAACCTCTGTACTTCCTCCGGGTCATGCCGTCGGCTGTGCTGCTTCCCCTCCTCTTCCTGTCCACTTCTTCTCCCCCGACTCTACACTTGAGGTGGATGTCATATGTTGCTGAGAGAGTCAAATAAGAAGAAGGGAAGTAGAGGGAGGAGCAGATTTGTTCAGAGCCATGGTGGAGGAGAGGAGAAGGAAGATGCTTGATTAGAACGGACGGCTCAGAACAAAAGCCAAGATTCATTCTAGCATACAATAGTGTGAATCATCTATGTTCTGTATATATGGTGTAGTATATGTTCTTATCGTGTCTAGTATCTGAAGGACATAACAGAATCAAGATGAACTCACTAATGTAATACTAAGACATCATCTACTACTATATAAGATATAGTGATAGGTTATCGTATCATCATTGCCGAGGGATGAGGGTCGGAGGACAGTCAACTTTATCTAAGGCTACTTGCATAGTTTCTGCCTCGTCAGTCGAATGGCTGCAGGGGACTATATCCTGATCACCATTAGTGCGAATCATCTATGTTCTGTACATATGGTGCAACACTTTTCCTGTTCACAAAAATATGCATAAACCAAACCAATATATAATGCACACCAATTATCCAAGAATCACATAGACCAAATATGCACATACGAATGGCTGCAGGGACTATGTCCTGATCACCATGTCGTACCGTAGATTAATGCAAATGGAGCTGGAGCCAAAATACAGAAACCAAAATACAAAATACAGAAACCAAAATACAAAATATAGAATTCAAAATAGGACCCTCTGTGAGAACGGATGGCTCAGAACACTACCAACCGGAGAGGATACTCAGAGAGATCCATCTGAGTAGGACGTATACTCTGAGAGATCACCTTTACAACAATGATATCAGTAGTGGGATTGAGTGCTGGAGGGGATACTATCAGAGTATACGTCCTACTCAGATGGGTCTCTCACCGTTACTATTTTTTTCTGACAGCATGGTAGATGTGCTCCATCAACAGAATCTGACTCCAAGCCAAAACTTTGCCCCAGAGCTCAAGTGGACATCCTTCGTGTAGAGCTCGAGTAAGAGGTTCCTGACAGCATGGTGGTCTCCTTTGTCAAAGTATCCGTGCTCGTCCCACAACCAATATGGGATGAGCACGGATACTTTGACAAATGAGACCACCATGCTGTCAGGAACCTCTCACTCGAGCTCTACACGAAGGATGTCCACTTGAGCTCCGGGACAAAGTTTTAGCTCGAAGCAAGAATCTGTTGACGGAGCACATCTACTATGCTGTCAGAAAAAATTAGTAACGATGGGAGACCCATCTGAGTAGGACGTATTCTCTGATAATATCTCCTCCAGCACTCAATCCCACTACTGATATCATTCTTGTAATTGTGATCTATCAGAGTATACGTCATACTGAGATGCATCTAGTATTCTCTCTTGTTGGTTGTCGTATCATCATTGTCGAGGGATGAGGGTCGGAGGACATTACAAATAGTCTAATACAAAAACAACTCAATATGTAGTCCAATACAAATAGTCTAATACAAAAACGACCCAATACAAATAGTCCAATACAAATAAGTACTAATAGCTAATGAGAACCACGCTGCTCACGCAAACGCTCAGTGATACGTTCACGCAACTACCTCGAAAAAAGCGAGATTTTTGGCACGAGGAGGGCTGTCGTCCCTTGCAAGGACTGCATGAAGAGTCCTCTCGGTCTCACTAGCTACCGGTGCTGGATGAATAGAACTCCCGGTCTCACTAGCAACCGGTGCCACTTCCTCCTTAACTGTAGGAGGAGCCACCTCAGCATTCACTGTTTTCCTCAAACGACGTGCCGCTCCTCGGGTCATGGGTGCCATCTGGTAAGATCGATAGTCACAAATAATATAATTATAACAGAAGCAAGCTAACTAAAGGAACCATCATGTAATTTGAGTACATTTTCGAAAGCCGATAAAGTATAAAAAATTCGATTTTTTGCCAAGTGTGAGAACAGATGGCTCAGAAGACAATCCAAGATTCATTCAAGCATACATTAGTGTGAATCATCTATGTTCTGTACATATGGTGTAGTATATGTTCTTATCGTATCTAGTATCTGAAGGACGTACGTAACAGAATCAAGATGAACTCACATAATGTAATACTAAGACATCATCTACTACTATATAAGATATAGTGATAGGTTGTCGTATCATCATTGCCGAGGGATGAGGGTCGGAAGACAGTCAACTTTATCTACGGCTACATAGTTTCTGCCTCGCCAGTCGAATGACTGCAGGTACTATGTCCTGATCACCATGTCGTACCGTAGATCAAATGGAGCTAGAACTGGAGCCAAAATACAGTACTACTTTACCATGTCGTACCATTTTACTCTCTCCTCCTCCCCCCCTCCGGCGCTCTCACTCTCTCTGGCGCTCTCACACTTCTAATCCCTATGTGTTTTAAGTGTGAGAACAGATGGCTCAGAACACAACCCAAGATTCATTCTAGCATATATTAGTGTGAATCATCTATATTCTGTATACATATCATGTAGTATATGTTAACCTTATCGTATCTAGTATCTGAAGGACGTACGTAACAGAATCAAGATGAACTCACTAATGTAATACTAAGACATCATGTCGTCGTATCATCATTGCCGAGGGATGAGGGTCAGAGGACAGGCAACTTTATCTACGGCAACATAGTTTCTGCCTCGCCAGTCGAATGGCTGCAGGGAATATCCGTCACCATGTCGTACCGTAGATTAATGCAATTAATGGAGCTGGAAATATCCGTCGCTAACCGGTAACTAGTCCGTCGCTAACTGAGATTGTCACATACACATATGTATATCACAGCTAGATGTATAGATATATACATCTATACAGAAGCACACAACTGATAGAACTCGTACTGTCCTTGAGACAGTGAACATATACACGATGAATCCAAACCCCATATATATTCACATTTACTAATCCAAACACCACCAAACTAATGGAACACCCAATATGGATAACACATTATTTAGCCAATATATAAACTCAGATGAATTTGAGAAGCAAAGCCACCCGCCGCCCCTGACCAAAGCCCGCCGCCCCAAGCCCGCCGCCCAGTAGTTCGGTTGCATATATATATGAAGAGTGCTTATGGGTGTGCGTCGGTTGCAAATAGCCCCGACGCACCCGCCCCAAGCCAGCCGCCCAGCCCCCGACGCCGCCGTCCCAAGCCAGCCGTCCAGCCCCCAACCCAAGCCAGCCGCCCAGCCCCCAACCCAAGCCAGCTGCCCAGCCCCCGACGCCGTCGCCCCAAGCCAGCCGCCCAGCCCCCAACCCAAGCCAGCCGCCCAGCCCCCGACGCCCCCGTCCCAAGCCAGCCGCCCAGCCCCCGACGCCCCTGCCCCAAGCCAGCCGCCCAGCCCCCGACCCAAGCCAGCCGCCCAGCCCCCGATGCCCCAACCCCAAAGCCACCGCCCAGCCCGCCGCCCCAAGCCCACCCGCCTCCCAGACACCGACGCCCCCACCCCAAGCCCACCGCCCAGACTCCGACCCAAGCCAGCCGTCCAGCCCCCGACGCCCCAACCCCATGCCAGCCTCCCAGACCCCGACGCCCCCGCCCAGCCCCCGACGCCCCCAACCCCAAGCCCGCCTCCCAGACCCCGACGCCTCCGCCCCAAGCCCACCGCCCAGCCCCGACCCAAGCCAGTCGCCAAGCCACGGACGGTCCAGCCCCAATCGCGACGGACAGACCCTATAACCGAGAGAGAGAAAGAGAGAGAGAGAGAGAGAGAGAGGGGGGGTTACCTTCGGGAGAGAGAGAGGAGAGGACGTCGACGCCGACGACGACACCGACGCCGATCACCGAAGCCGACACCGGCGAGAGAGAGAGAGAGAGAGAGAGGAGAGAGAATGAATTTGGGGGGAATGCGAAAGGTTCCCTCCGCCGTTCCATTTAAAGTATGGAACGTTTATTTAGCGACGGACGAGCGACTGGTAAACACCGTCGCCAATCGGTCGCCTTTTTGGATAAGTGTCGACTGCACATCCGTCGCTAAGGCGTCGAAAATATTACCCGCCAATTTTCTACACAATTCCCGCCAAAATAATCGACTGTGTAGCGACGACTAAAACTGCGTCGCTAACACCGACACTCTAGCGACGGATGTGCGACCTTTCCTTCCCCTAAAATTAAAATAAAAATGACAAAGGATTGTAGTCGGTAAGCAGTCGCTGAGCGGCCACGAAACCGTCGCTAATACCGACGGAATAAGTCCGTCGCTAATAATTCGTCGCTAAATGAGTGTATTTTGGTAGTGAACATTTAAGGTACAATCTGATAGTCATATGCGTCTATCCAAAATCATGGTACTCTAAATCCTCGTCATACTAGTGAGCAAGGCTACGATAATCACAGAGTCCTTAACTTATGCACGTACCTCTAGAATCATGGTATTTAACATTTTCGTGATGTCGCTAGCATGGCTGCGAAAACCTTAAATTTCCACACGCGAGAAATATATCCAAATCAGACTATATGTCCTCACCATGCTGGCTAATGTGACTATAGAAGACAAGATTTCCATTACTTAGATGACCTAGTCCATATAATTTCATCTTGCCAAAAATTAAATTAAATCAACAATGAATACCCAAAAAAATCAAATTTATCAACGAACATCAAAATTCAGAAATGAACAAAATCCTTCAAATCATATAACTACAAACTCGGATGCTATAGCTAACATCAAGATTCAAATTTCAACAATCTTCATCAAAATCAATAAATACAAACTCAAATTCAATAATAATCCATCAAAATCAAATTTAATAGCAGAAAGTAAAGATAAATCAAATCAAAAAAAGAAAAAAGTTTTCAAATCAGAGTTAAACAAGATTCTCAAGGGTCGTCCCAGGAATCTCTCAAGGGTTCCTATTTGTGATTGAGTACCTTCAAAATATATCCTAATCCTACTGCATGCTGTAGTGGTACTCTAGTTCGAATACCACTACACAAACTCGACCTGCATGGGCCACCACTAAAAACGTGTCACGACCCGCACGCTAGAGTTAGGGCACGAGAACGTAACAACGCCCAGCCTACGCCGCAGTGTCGGCAGTAGAACGCTGTCCTAGGTCTCAATGCATCTAACAGTATAAGACTAAATAGTTTATACTCCCCGAATGGGGGTGATATAGCAGAATGTAAACTCAATCACATCTAAGATAGAGCATAAAGGAAGATAGATAAAACATGAAATCGAAAAGAGATACAACAGATAGAAGTCTAAGTGTCTAAGATACAAACTCAGAATACATCTCAAAACCCAAATACAGTAATCCATAAATACAACTCAAGATGACTGAAAATAAACTATAAGCAAAAACCCTAGCTATCTATGCAACCTCTACTGTCTCCTCTAGGCTAGCAGGCAACCTCCAGGCTATCTGTAAAATTTATCAACAGGTCCAGTCAGGACATGAGCGAGCACAATACATCTCAACAGTTCATAGCAGGTTAGAAAATATATTCATGCAGTAAAGTAAGATACAAGTACTGAAAGAAGTGCAGTATGTAAACAGAGAGAGAAAGCTGTAATAGAAATATCTACTATAAATAAAGAACTAACATGTGGCTAGTGAGTCAGAGTACAATATAGACATGTAAATGGCATAGAAGATTCTGATAAGACACTATGGAAGATATTCTGATAAGATACTACTTGGGTATTATTCACATGTCCATTTCTACTCCCCCGTACCCCAATCAATACACAAGGATATAAACAGGTTATGTTATTGTACATGATATCACATGGGGGCCCATAAAAGGGTGTACATGATAGTATACATGGGGGCTCCGTGAACATGAGAGTACAAGATTCACAGGAGTGTACATGTATAATGAAAGCACAGGAGTACATGATGAAAGTGAAACGCACATGACACAATGTACCCGATGCTCCCGAGGGGGATAACATCGTATGTAGAGATCCATATAGTACCAATCTGTGTGACCATCGTGACAGTACAAGTAAAGTTATCTACTGCAAGAAATAATTCTAAGCAGGATATGAAATGATCAGAGAATGTACTCGCCTGATATCTGAATGTCCAAGGTAAAGATACTGTCCGAAGAGAAGTGTCTGGCTCCTAATTAGAACAGCACAAGTCACAACATGTCCAGAAGGGTAATATAAAGCACTACAATGCATTCTACATGAATCTAGGTCAAACTAGGCCAAAGTCAACCCTTGGTCAACTCTGGTCAACTGTACTAGTCAAACTAGGTCAAACTAGGTCATGTCCTAACCCAGCAAGTCTTACTAGGCCTAACCAAGACTATCCTAGCAAGCACACATCAATACAAGGCTATACAAGCCAGCATACACCCAACTCTATATAGCATGCAATTATTCAATACTCAAATAGGCAAGAATTCACATTGGATATACACCAGGTAATCTATTACTTTAAACTATATATGTCTACACATATATACACATGCATATATTGGTATTCAACATTAGGTCTATAATCATAGCATTTCAAATGGTTATATAAACTTATATATTACAACACAATATGCTAACATATATATAATATACATACATAGCTAAGTTAACTTCTTCACAAAATACTTATTTAAGAGGCTATGTGTGTGTATGTGAACATGGCAAAGGGGCAAGTGAGGGTTAAATGGGCATACATAGTGTATACATATCAAAGAGTGTCAAAGTGTAAGTGAACAAAGTGTCAAGTGTGATAGTGTCAACATAGTGTAAGGGGGTACATGAGGTAATATAGGATTTGTGTTAACATAGAATATTACATCTCATTAACTTGTATATTGCATACATTACATCTATTATTACATTACATTCATGCTTGCATTCATTCATCATTCATTTATTCTCTTGCACCACTATATGCACCATACATTACATACTATGGAACCTACATATTCATTACAAGCCATACTTATACATGCTTACATTAGATAGAATACTTACACCTCGTACAACATTTATTTAACCATTTACTCATGCTTGTATTCTCTATTTAGTTACATAATGTATATACATTAACATGGGTTAAAATCAAATAGAACATTATATTACACACGAGGGTGCACAAAATACATATGCCGAATAGTAACTCCTACTAATAATCAATACTATACCATCTTAGCATGAATTAAAATTTAGGATTAAAGTATGTTATAGATCTATGTGTTAGCTTTCCGAAACTTCAAACGGATCGCATTTTTGTTTCCGGAAACTCCCGGAATCGCAAAAACACCGAGAACGTGTTTGTTTTTCGTACAGCTGACACTCAAATAATTCTCCAGAAAGTTACAGAATGAATTAGGCCTATTAATACATGTTTTTGGAAAGCTAACTTCAATACGCTTCTTTTAAAAAAAATGGAAGATTAAATTGAGCTTTGAGCTAGAAGTTATGACATTTCTAATTTAGGGCTGAAATTAAAAACGTGGATAAAAATCATGACGGATTTAGATAGTTTGAGCCAAAAGAATACACAATATATATCCTAATTATCCACAACAATAATAGCAATAATAATATGAGGAACCACACTCACAAACTTGATTATATAATCATCATGAACCATTTATTACATATATAAATATAAATACACTCTCATTACAATATATATATATATAAATCTATATATGTAATATGAACACATCCACAACACAAAGAACACTCCTATGACCTCCAAATAGACATAAAATGGACACAAATGGAGATAAAACCATGGGGTCATTCCTATGGGTTCAAAATAGATCTATATGCATGAAGAAATGAAAAGGAGAAGGGATTTATACCTTCCGGTAGATCGAATCGAAGAAAAACCTTCCCGGAGCGACACCGACACGTAGAGATTCCAAAAGGACACGAACGAGCTCCGAATCCTCCCAAACTTGGGTAGCTTCCTCCTTGGCTAGAATGGAGAAGGAAAGAAGAAGATGTGGTGGTGAAATGGAAGGATTTGGTAGAGAAATTGCTAGGGATTGCTCTCTAGGAATTTGGAGAAGAACAAGAGAGAGAAAAATAGATGGATAATGACAAATGGGAGGCTCAACCCTATCCTTATTTTGGCTGGCCATAAAGGTGGTTTTGTCCTATTAGGAAAAGTCTAAATGCCCCTACTAACCTATTCTATGAGTATTAGGAAAGGGCTAATTGGTTGGGGCTAAATTAGTCATTCTAAAGTCTCTAATCACACTAACCTTATCCATAATAATTAGTCTAACCTCTAACTAAAATATTTCTATCATGTGGACTAAAATTAATATCATGTGGGCCATGCCTAACTAGTGTGTGGGTCCCACTAGAGTCAAACTACCCCCGGGTCCCCGTTTCAAGTCGGATTGAGTTAAAATTCGAACCCGACTCAAATAACCCCAAAACAATGTCATAAATAATAAAATAATATCAAAATAGTTCAAAGAGGTCAAATGCAAAAAATATCCTTAGGCCAAAAATGACATTAAAATATCATAATTACATGGTTAGGCTCTAGGTCAAACAGTCTCTAGGGTTTCACTAGCAAAACGTCAAAACCACAAGTCATTGATTTAAATAATTTTAAAATAATTTAAAATCACCAAAAATCATATCATGAATTAAATATTATTATTAAAATAATTATAAACACGAAATTTAAAAATTACCCTTATTTGGAAAACTGGGTGCTACAACTCTACCCACCTTAGAAAAATTTTGTCCTCGAAATTTAAGATCGATAGTACTCCTTCTAGAGCCTCTAACCTACCCAATATCTAAGATAACACTTCCTAACACTGGAATAATAAACGGACATCTAAAAAGTGTCAATCTAGGAATACCTCCAATACTGCTCTGCTATACGGCGGTAATGGAACTTCAATAAAATATGGACTGGAACCTATATCCAAGGGACTGGACCTATTTTAAAGTGGTCTTAACTAAGGATGAAAAGGAACTGATCATAGGCTATAGGTATGCTCAAAATATTATCTTCCTATTAACCATCTATTAATACATTCTATTACCAAATGAACGATGCATTACTAAGACATATAGGCCCCTATCTCTCATAACACATTTATGCTCACCAAAAGACTAGTACATCCCATCAAGGCTGATACTATAATCTCTCATAAATCTCATAAGCTACATGTTTATAGACACACATCCCCACATCAAGGACTAACCTATATATATCTACAACTGATACTAATGGGATGACGTCCCTATCTCCCAACAATCAAGGTCTAAATTTTTTTATCTAAATCATACAATTTGAAGGAATAGTATACAAGGTCAGGGCATACCGTAGCAGTTGGAAGTCTCATCTAGGTGCACTGGTCATTCTAGGTCAAAACAGTACTATAGTATCAACACACAAACAATCTAGGGTGTCCTAATTGGGAAGGTAAGGGAACAACAATCATCAAGGTTGTAGGACTGTCTACCATCCTATATAAAAATTGGTCATTAACAAGCAACTAAGAAATTATTAAAAGGTTACTATTCCATAAAATAGAAAAAATTGAAAATTTAGGCACAACAAATCACAAATAGATTTTTGTCTTGACACGATCTAAGTTGATCAATTTTGGGATAAACGAGATTTGGGTAAGAAGGGAAATCAATAAAATCAAAGTATGAGCACGAGCATCCAATGATGGAGATTCAGGTCATGATTAAATTTAATTCGAATGAGTACGAATACGAGGTTCATAGGCGATGAAAAGATTTCAAGGAGAATTGTTAGGGCTGTCGCGAATGAGACTCTAAGGTCAAGTTTAACTATGTCTCCATTCTCGTAGATTGATACATGAAAAAGAGAACCAAAGTACAATAGGTTGATCAGACCACCCTGTATCGGTTCTGATTAGACAATATGTTAGTGGGTGGCCACCCAATAAAATATGTCATGACCAAGCTCGAAGATAGATAAGCTTGCAAAACTAAGGCTAATTTAGCAGCACAAGATATAAGGGTGGTAATGATGAAAGGAATTACATAGTCCAAGTTTCTTAACCAACGGGTCAAGTAATCAGATAAGGTACAAGGTTAAGCATCTAAGAAAATAAGCAGAACACCATCACATGTCGGGTAGAAAGAATTGAGTCAAGGCTGGATTTCTAATTGAAATAAGAAGAAATTTAGTATAATGGTAGAGGTTATAGTTTAGCCAGTTGACCAAAAAATCATATCAAGAAAATAGAGTACAAGAAGACGGGTTTTAGTGGGACATGATATACCTACACGAAGGTGAGCTCGTCTAGGTCTTGCATATAAGATTTGTTGGAGGGTAACAGCTAGTATTACATTCCGAATATCAAAGTCACGATAAGGAACGTCAAGGATCTCAATTAGAAAGTAGGAGTTCAAGAGGTGGTAATTAATACACAAAAATAATAAAGATCGAGTTAGTCATCTGCTTCTGATACTCTTTAGTTCATCTGGTCATAACTTGCCAATCATATCTTTACCTCACCAGTCTCCATATGAAAATTTAACCTTTACTTAAACCCTTACCATGACTACCGTAGGCAATTCCCAATTTCCAAATATCACTCTTGAAGCACAACCCTCACATTTAGGAATCAACATTAACCATTTATTTAAATTTCCAAGTTCTTTCACCTTGTCTTAAATTTGACCCAAAATCTCTAAATCCCATTTACGAATTCCTTGAACTTGTTCAAATTGTTCTTCTCGTATTATTTAATTTAAATCTCTAGGCCTTACAAAACTTATCTTTCATCATAAAATCAACTTCCGTATTTTCTTCGACATACACCCTTGAATATTATTCTCCTAAAAATATTTCACAACAATCTCTAAACTTCCATAACTTTGTGCTCTCTCTATCCCTAGTCATTTTCTCGCAACATCTTGTTTAATATCCTTATTAAACATAATTAACTTCTCTTTTCCATTACTAACCTTCTACATAGCCTCAGAGTAAAAGTTTTCTCCAGAATCAATAACCAAGATTTTCTAAGTTCTCAAAACTAGGTTGACCTCTGATATCCTCATTAGTTTTGAATACACCTATAAACTATCTCATAACCCCAAAATTTCTCTAAATATAATTGTTTCCAGATTGGCAGTATACATCTCTTTATTCTATTCGAGACCTTTACCATATTTCTATCTCAAGTTTCCATATGGAACACTCCACATTTGATTTCCTTTAGATCATCATAAAATAACCAGTTACGTCTTCTCTGAGCTACATAATTTACATCACTTCCTTAACATTTCTCAGGCAAAATGATATGAAGATTCAAGAGTTGTCAAGGTATAGCTGACAAAATTATATACGAGATAGGGAATTGATATAATCAGGACAGGTATATAAGACAAGGAATGATGGTAGTAAAAATATTGGCAGGAAAAGAATGATAATAGAATCTGTTCTGCTTATCTATTTAAAAGAGGGACCCTTTTTTTTGAAGCAAGAATAATAATACCAAATCCAAAATAAGGCCTAGCAAAATCATTGGTTTATTGTATTAAGAAGAAATAAAATTTTGTAAGAAGTTTCACAAGGTTTATAAAAATAGCTAAAGCTACATCCTAAATAAACAATGAGAAACAAAACAAAACAAAACAACAATAATTCCTTCTTTTTTTTTTTTGAATGACTGAAACAAAAGTAGCAAAAACATGTTCGAAAATATTTAAGGTACAATCTAATAATCATATGCGTCTATCCAAAATCATGGTACTCTAAATCCTCGTCATACTAGTGAGCAAGGCTACGATAATCACAAAGTCCTTGACTTATGCACATACCTCTAGAATCATGGTATTTAACATTTTTGCGATGCCGCTAGCATGGCTGCGAAAACCTTAAATTTCCACACGCGAGAAATATATCCAAAATCAGACTATATTTCCTTACCATGCTGGCTAATATGACTATAGAAGACAAGATTTCCATTACTTAGATGACCTAGCCCATATAATTTCATCTTGCCAAAAATTAAATTAAATCAACAATGAATACCAAAAAAAATCAAATTTATCAACGAACATCAAAATTCAAAAATGAACAAAATCCTTCAAATCATATAACTACAAACTCGGATGCTATAGCTAACATCAAGATTCAAATTTCAACAATCTTCATCAAAATCAATAAATACAAACTCAAATTCAATAATAATCCATCAAAATCAAATTTAATAGCAGAAAGTAGTAAATCAAATCAAGAAAAAGAAAAAGAAAAAAGTTTTCAAATCGGAGTTAAACAAGATTCTCAAGGGTCGTCCCAGGAATCTCTCAAGGGTTCCTATTTGTGATTGAGTACCTTCAAAATATATCCTAATCCTACTACAGGCTGTAGTGGTACTCTAGTTCGAATACCACTACACAAACTCGACCTGCATGGGCCACCACTAAAAACGTGTCACGACCCGCACGCTAGAGTTAGGGCACGAGAACGTAACAACGCCCAGCCTACGCCGCAGTGTCGGCGGTAGAACGCTGTCCTAGGTCTCAATGCATCTAACAGTATAAGACTAAACAGTTTATACTTCCCGAATGGGGGTGACATAGCAGAATGTAAACTCAATCACATCTAAGGTAGAGCATAAAGGAAGATAGATAAAACATGAAATCGAAAAGAGATACAACAGATAGAAGTCTAAGTGTCTAAGATACAAACTCAGAATACATCTCAAAACTCAAATACAGTAATCCATAAATACAACTCAAGATGACTGAAAATAAACTATAAGCAAAAATCCTAGCTATCTATGCAACCTCTATTGTCTCCTCTAGGCTAGCATGCAACCTCCAGGCTATCTGTAAAATTTATCAACAGGTCCAGTCAGGACAGGAGCGAGCACAATACATCTCAACAGTTCATCGCAGGTTAGAAAATATATTCATGCAGTAAAGAAAGATACAAGTACTGAAAGAAGTGCAGTATGTAAACAGAGAGAAAAAGCTGTAATAGAAATATCTACTATAAATAAAGAACTAACATGTGGCTAGTGAGTCAGAGTACAATATAGACATGTAAATGGCATAGGAGATTTTGATAAGACACTATGGAAGAGATTCTGATAAGATACTACTTGGGTATTATTCACATGTCCATTTCTACTCCCCCGTACCCCAATCAATACACAAGGATCTAAACAGGTTATGTTATTGTACATGATATCACATGGGGGCCCATGAAAGGGTGCACATGATAGTATACATGGGGGCTCCGTGAACATGAGAGTACAAGATTTACAGGAGTGTACATGTATAATGAAAGCACAGGAGTACATGATGAAAGTGAAACGCACATGACACAATGTACCCGATGCTCCCGAGGGGGATAACATCGCATGTAGAGATCCATATAGTACCAATCCGTGTGACCATCGTGACAGTACAAGTAAAGTAATCTACTGCAAGAAATAATTCTAAGCAGGATATGAAATGATCAGAGAATGTACTCGCCTGATATCTGAATGTCCAAGGTAAAGATACTGTCCGAGGAGAGGTGTCTGGCTCCTAATTAGAACAGCACAAGTCACAACATGTCCAGAAGGGTAGTATAAAGTACTACAATGCATTCTACATGAATCTAGGTCAAACTAGGCCAAAGTCAACCCTTGGTCAACTCTGGTCAACTGCACTAGTCAAACTAGGTCAAACTAGATTATGTCCTAATCCAGCAAGTCTTACTAGGCCTAACCAAGACTATCCTAGCAAGCACACATCAATACAAGGCTATACAAGCCAACATACACCCAACTCTATATAGCATGCAATTATTCAATACTCAAATAGGCAAGAATTCACATTGGATATACACTAGGTAATCTATTACTTTAAACTATATATGTCTACACATATATACACATGCATATATTGGTATTCAACATTAGGTCTATAATCATGGCATTTCAAATGGTTATATAAACTTATATATTACAACACAATATGCTAACATATATATAATATACATACATAGCTAAGTTAACTTATTCACAAAATACTTATTTAAGAGGCTATGTGTGTGTATGTGAACATGGCAAAGGGGCAAGTGAGGGTTAAATGGGCATACATAGTGTATACATATCAAAGAATGTCAAAGTGTAAGTGAACAAAGTGTCAAGTGTGATAGTGTCAACATAGTGTATGGGGGGTACATGAGGTAATATAGGATTTGTGTTAACATAGAATATTACATCTCTTTAACTTGTATATTGCATACATTACATCTATTATTATATTATATTCATGCTTGCATTCATTCATCATTCATTTATTCTCTTGCACCACTATATGCACCATACATTACATACTATGGAACCTACATATTCATTACAAGCCATACTTATACATGCTTACATTAGATAGAATACTTACACCTCGTACAACATTTATTTAACCATTTACTCATGCTTGTATTCTCTATTTAGTTACATAATGTATATACATTAATATGGGTTAAAATCAAATAGAACATTATATTACACACAAGGGTGCACAAAATGCATATGCCGAATAGTAACTCCTACTAATAATCAATACTGTACCATCTTAGCATGAATTAAAATTTAGGATTAAAGTATGTTATAGATCTATGTGTTAGCTTTCCGAAACTTCAAACGGATCGCATTTTCGTTTCCGGAAACTCCCGAAATCGCGAAAACACCGAGAACGCATTTGTCTTTCGTACAGCTGACACTCAAATAATTCTCCAGAAAGTTACAGAACGAATTAGGCCTATTAATACATGTTTTTGGAAAGCTAACTTCAATACGCTTCTTTTAAAAAAATAGGAGATTAAATCGAGCTTGGAACTAGAAGTTATGATATTTCTAAGTTAGGGCTGAAATTAAAAACGTGGATAAAAATCATGACGGATTTAGATAGTTTGAGCCAAAAGAATACACAATATATATCCTAATTATCCACAACAATAATAGCAATAATAATATGAGGAACCACACTCACAAACTTGATTATATAATCATCATGAACCATTTATTACATATATAAATATAGATACACTCTCATTACAATATATATATATAAATCTATATATGTAACATGAACACATCCACAACACAAAGGACACTCCTATGACCTCCAAATGGACATAAAATGGACACAAATAGAGATACAACCATGGGGGTCATTCCTATGGGTTCAAAATAGATCTATATGCATGAGGAAATGAAAAGGAGAAGGGATTTATACCTTCCGGTAGATCGAATCGAAGAAAAATCTTCCCGGAGCGACACTGACATGTAGAGATTCCAAAAGGACACGAACGAGCTCCGAATCCTCCCAAACTTGGGTAGCTTCCTCCTTGGCTAGAATGGAGAAGGAAAGAAGAAGATTTGGTGGTGAAATGTGTCACTCCTTGATTCCGGTATACGTATTTTAGTACGTATACTGCTTATTTGTATTTACGTATATTTATACGATATTTATTTTGTTGTATTTCTTCATGTATATCCCAAATTATTTGACAAAATAATATTTCGTAATTTATTTTCTGTGATTTTAGTTTACAGTTTTGGCTCTAATTGGGTGACATGTTCTCGGTTCACTTGAACCCGTTGGGTCATCATGAACCAACTTGGTTTAGGCTTTTATATAAAATCCCATTCCTTTTCTCTCCCCTCATTCATTCCTCATAACTCCTCTCATTTACTTCCTTCACCCAACCAAAGGCAAGTATCAACTTGCACAAGGGAGAGATCCATCATTTTCATTTTTACTTCAAAATTTTTACCAAAACTTGTTCTTCTCCTCATTCTCTACTAGATTAGAACTCGGAATTTTCTGATTGGAAGCTTTAATTTTTGTAGATCTAAGTTTTAAACATTTTCGGTTTTCCTTGGTTTTGATCTACTAAACTCCATCATTTTCAAGTTTTAATGGTTCTATGTTGTAGAGAATTGAATTTTACTCAAGATTGAACTTTGAAAATCGAAATTTGGTTAAGATTTGACTTAGTTATGATTTTTTGGAGTTTTTTAGGGTTCATGGTTCTTCCCTCTCAGTTGAGGGGAAGAAGATGAACAGTGCCCTGTGTCCGCGCCCTCCGCGCGTGCGCATCCCGCACCGCGCTTATGGGAGGTCCCGCGCCCGTGTCCGCGCCCTCCGCGCGCGCGCATCCCGCGCCGCGCTTATGGGAGGTCCCGCGCCCGTGTCCGCGCCCTCTGCGCGTGCGCATCCCGCGCCGCGCTTATGGGAGGTCCCGCGCCCGTGTCCGCGCCCTCCGTGCGCGCGCATCCCGTGCCGCGCTTATGGGAGGACGCGTCCCTGCGCCCTGCGTGGTGCCTGTGCCCGCGTGGTCTCCCGCGCCGCGTGGTTCCAGCACCAGTCTGCGCCCTCGCGTGGTGCCTGCGCCCTGCGTGGTCCGCGCCCCTGCGCCCTGCGTGGTGCCTGCGCCCTGCGTGGTGCCCGCGTGGTCTCCTGCACCCTGCGTGGTGCCCCGCGCCCGCGTGGTCTCCTGCGCCCTGCGTGGTGCCTGCGCCCTGCGTGGTCCGCGCCCCTGCGCCCGCGTGGTCTCCCGCGCCCTGCGTGGTCGTCATGCGCCCGACCATTTTTCCCGCGCCCGTGTGGCCGTCCGCGCTCATGACCGCGCCCTCGCCCGCCACGCGCCCCGCGCCATGGAGGTGACGCGCCCGCGTTGGTTGGCCGACCTTGCCTTAGTACCTAGTCAGCCTGTCCCTGGTTTTCCATTTTTCATGCTACCTTGGCTTATATACGTGTATATGTATTGGTTTGTGTATGCGATATATCCTTACGCCTTTTGTCCTGAGCATGAATATGACCCTAGAGAACAAAGTGTTCCTACTCGCTACATGTGCCTGAATGTCCCGGTTCTCGTTCGTGCTTGACAAATGACTCGTAATCCCACGTGGCGCATTGCAATGTTGTAGTACACTAAGGAGGGTAGAACATGTTGACATACTGATCGGCATGGATCCTCACTTGGGGTACTCGTACTACGGTACGACATTGTAGGAGGATGATCATGCAGGCCACAGCATGAGGATCCAAGGTTTCACCTAGGGCTAAATTAGGCAACTAAATATACTAGATGCATGGGAAGGGCAAATCCCGAGATCGTGTTACACCAGCCGCCTTGAGATATTGTCTTGACGCGCCGGCTGGTCTCCACGGATACTGTGTCATCTGCAATGAGTGGATGACTGTATCCGATTAATTCCTGCTACATATTATATGTTTTAGCAAGGTAGCCTTACGAGGGACCTGTGCTCAAATCATACCTGTCTACGCGAACCCCTGGGTTGGCTAGCCTTGCTGGAAAGATACGATCTGAGGACTCTGATAATTAATGCGAGGATAACCTCGCCATACTAGAAACTCGTAGACTTGACTGGCCGTGAAAATAACTTGCTTGTATTTTTCTTTTACCTTCCGCGAGTAACTGAGGAAAGCGGACTGTTATGGTGCGTGATCCAACCCATGTTCTTGTTTGATTGTTAGGTTGGTTATCGTACTATGACAGGCTGCGGACCGAAGTTACGAACGGAAGCCTTAATTTGATTGTGATGTGTTACTCCTGTGAATGACTAAGGAACATGGCCCACCGCGGTACGTGATCCAACCCATGTTCTTGTTTGATTGTTGGGTTGGTTATCGTACTGCGATGGTCTGTCGACCGAAGTCACGACCAGGAGATCTTTTACTTATATCTGTAAACTTATGTGAAGGTCATAGAGTGCGACGCGTCCCGGCTCCATGTGGCACCTTTTGTCCTTGTTTGGTTGTAAGGGTGCCAGATGGGTCCGACGATGTAGCGCTACCCTATAGCCGCAGCATAAGCTTTATTCTTATCATTATAACTGGGTTTTATCTTAACTCTTGTGCCCCTTTGGCGGTACTTGCTATTCGGGGCTGACCCCGCTGGTTTTGTTTGGCCAGATTCCGTAGCAGAGCCTGAGGACACGATCTTCCTCCCTGACATCCATGGTGCATACTAGGAGCATGGCAGTTCGGGGACTCGAGTGGGTTTCTTCTCCACCACTCCTGCTTATACTTTTGCGGCGTTTAGCCACCGGCACCTGTTAACCGGATTACTCGATATTTTGTATCGGTACATAATTATAATTAAACAGACTGCAGCTGTGTATAATTTTGTACTCCTGACTCTCTGAGATAGCTAAATTATAAAGCTAGTCTCTCATGATCATTTTGATGAAGCGTCAGGGACGCCTTACTGCTTTATCTTTAATGTTCATCTATTTGCTGATATGATTTGATTGATTGAGACATAGAACTCTGTGGGACCATAGGAGACTTGATTGTAGCATGTACCCCCTAGTCTCTCGACAGCCACGATCACCGTATGACGTTACGTACCTCATATGGAGTAGCTGGCCTAGTCCGTCCCCGTATTTCGGTACTGGGGCGTGACAAGGTTTTAGTGGTGGCCCATGCAGGTCGGATATTCAGACTTGTGGGGTATTGCGAATTATTAGGAGTCTCAATCAAAACTTGTTCCCCTTGAAATTCTGTTTCGAATTCTCTGTCCTTGCCTTGATCTCTAACTTGACTTGCATCCTTAAAATCTTCCTCGTCCGAACTTGATAATCTTATATTCTTCTCCATAGGGATGCTTCATTCTCAGTAGCAGGAGAGGCCCATGAGGAAGAGCAGCAAGAGCATGGCTCGACTGGGCAGCAACAGGGAAGAGAACCTTCTCCAGTGCAGGCACGAGCAGAAAGGGAACCAGAGGCAGTGCAGCCGCAGGTTATTGAAACTCCTGCAGCACCAGCAGCGACGGCAGTACCAGACGCCGTAGCACTCCTGGAGATCATCCGGGGGTTTCTTGTCACTAACCAACAGCAACAGACTCGGCAGCAGGAGCAGAACGTGTTGCTGAACCAAGGGATTCAGTTGGCTCTTGAGAGGAGTGCCGGGGTTGACTCGGGAGCATCAGGAAGGTTCCGTCGCTTGAACCCGAGGTATTTTGATGGCACGGAGGATGCCATCACTGTGGATGCCTGGATTCAAGATATTGAAGCCATTCTTGTGGCAGCCAAGGTTCCAGATGATGAGAAGGTTGACCAGGTCAAACTGGTACTTCAGGATCTTGCCCGCGACTGGTGGGCATCAGAAGAAGTTGGTATAAGATGCCCTGTTCGTTGGACCACCTTCAGTGACAGATTCAAGGCCAAGTATTTTGGCATAGTAGCTCGATATGAGCTCCAGCAGAAGTTCATCAGTCTCAAGCAAGCAGGCAAGACCGTAGATGGGTATGCAGCAGAGTTCTGCAGATTGTGTCGTTTTGCACCAGCAATGGTGGCAACGGAGCCAGAGAAAGCTATGAGGTTCCAGCAGGGACTTCATTTGGAATTATTGCAGCTTGTGGAAGGACACGACTACCAGACGTTTGACGCTGTCTTGACGGCAGCCCGGAGGCACGAGCTTACCCAGCAGAGGTTGGCATCAAGGGCAGGAGGTCAGAAGAGATCTCAATCTCAGGTTGGAGGAGGAGCAATACAGCGAACATCGGCACCAGCACCCGGTGTACGTATTTATGATGTAGGAGCGCCGCGGAGGACGGCGTGTCAACTAATATAGCGCCAGTTCGGTATCAGCAGCCGAGAAACCAGCAACAGCGTCAGGGAGCACCCCAGGGCTGTACATTTTGTGGGAAGGCAGGGCACACGAGGGAGGTGTGCCGGTCAGCGAATGGCTTATGCTTGAGGTGTGGTAGTTCAGACCACCGTATTTCCACCTGTCCTATGATGCAGAGGCCAGGAGGGCCAGCTCAGCAGTTTCCAGCATTGCCAGCTCCGGTGGCAACCCCGAGTGGAGGGCCAGTATTAGCAGTAAGGCCCCTAGCCCAGCGTCTACCAACGCAGGCTCAGATGTTCCGCCAGGCACAGGAAGCCGAAGGCCCGCAGAGGCTGCAACAGCATGGTCGAGAAAGGCCGCAACAAGGGGCTCCGCGGGGCCAGGCTCTCTCATTGACCTTGGGAGAGGCTCTAGCATCTAGTGATGTGGTGGCAGGTAAAATTCTCGTCACCCTCATTTCCTGCTGTAGCATTATTTGATTCAGGCGCTACTCATTCATTCATCTCTGCACAATATGCTACACGGATTGGATTAGAGTTTGAGGCATTGCCGGAGAGGATGGATATACTCACCGACAATGGGCTCGTAGAAGTTAGCAGAGTGTGCTTTTCATGTCCGATGGAGGTGTGTGGGCATTTATTGCCCGCCTCATTGATTGAATTCCCTATGGGGAATTTCGATGTCGTTCTTGGCATGGACTGGTTGAGAGACAGTCATGCGACCATTGATTGTAGAGGAGGTAGGGTCATATTCAGCATTCCTGGGATGGAGCAGTTCATCTTTACTCGAACCTTGAAGAATCAGGCCGGAGGCGTCATCTCAGCAGCAGTGTCAGAGCCAGGACAGATTCCGAGAGTGGTCGAAGATTTTCTCGACGTCTTTCCTGATGAGCTCCCAGGGATACCCCCAGTCAGAAAGGTAGAATTTAGCATTGAGTTGAACCCTGGAACGAGGCCTATTGCAGACAGAGTTTACAGAATGTCGCCGTCAGAACAGGATAAGTTGTATCAACATGAAGAAGAGTTGAAGTCTAAGGGATTCATCCGAGACAGTAAATCGCCCTGGGCCGCGCCAGTGATTCTAGTTCCCAAGAAGGATGGGTCGACGAGGATGTGCATCGACTACCGCAAGCTGAATGCAGTAACAGTGAAGAATAAGTACCCGCTACCAAGGATTGATGACCTGTTTGACCAGTTGAGCAAGGCCAGTGTTTTTTCCAAGATCGATCTTCGGTCGGGATACTATCAAGTAAGAGTCCGGGAGCAAGATATACCGAAGACAGCATTCAGATCTAGATATGGGCATTATGAGTTTTTAGTAATGCCCTTTGGACTAACCAATGCCCCCGCAGTATTCATGGATTTAATGAACCACATCTTTCTGCCGTATTTGGATAAATTTGTGGTGGTGTTCCTAGATGACATTCTTGTATATTCCAGCAGTGAAGAGGAGCATGAGAAACATCTTAGGACTGTCTTGCAGACATTGAGGGAGCATCAACTTTATGCGAAGCTCGACAAGTGTGAATTCTGGTTAGATCACATTCGTTCCTGGGGCATGTAATTTCTGGGGCAGGAGTGTCAGTGGATCCGAAGAAGATTGAGGCCGTAGAGCATTGGCCGGTCCCGAGAACAGTTGCAGAAGTACGAAGTTTCTTAGGATTAGCTGGTTACTACAGAAGGTTCGTGGCGGACTTTGCCAGGATCTCTGCGCCCTTAACGCGTTTGACGCACAAGGATGTAGAGTTTGTTTGGTCAGCTAGCTGTCAGGCATCATTTGAAGAATTGAAGAAGAGGTTGATCTCAGCCCCGATCTTGACGCTTCCGGTAGGAGCGGGAGGCTTTACAGTATATTGTGACGCATCTGGGAGGGGTCTTGGGTGTGTATTGATGCAGCATGGAAAGGTGATAGCATATGCGTCTCGGCAGCTTCGAGACCATGAGAAGAATTACCCGACTCACGATTTAGAGTTAGCAGCTGTGGTGTTTTCACTCAAGTTGTGGAGGCATTATTTATATGGAGATCGAGTAGAGATTTATACTGATCATAAGAGTTTGAAATACGTGTTCACGCAGCGAGATTTGAACATGAGGCAAAGAAGATGGTTAGAACTACTGAAGGATTTTGATGTGGATCTTCAGTATCATCCAGGCAAGGCGAATGTAGTTGCAGATGTACTGA
Organism: Iris pallida; assembly: GCA_029216955.1. NCBI lineage: Eukaryota > Viridiplantae > Streptophyta > Magnoliopsida > Asparagales > Iridaceae > Iris > Iris pallida. The sequence goes on along the minus strand of JANAVB010010797.1, from coordinate 3,520,389 downwards.
GTAGGAGAGACAGTGCTTTTATCTTGACTTCGCAGAAGCACATTCTAGCAGATCTTCAGAATATGGGGATTGAGGTAATTTTGCCAAGGGATATGGGAAGAATGACCAGCATGCAGATTCAGTCAACCTTGGTAGAGAGGATCAGGGTAGCACAAGCAGGAGATCCACAGATTCAGAAGTTGCGGTCAGAGTGTGAATCAGGCCGTAGGAAGGAATTAGTAATTCATGAGGATGGTACGCTCAGGTTTGGAAATAGACTCTGTGTGCCGAGTGGAGACCTTCGGCAAGAAGTTATGTCCGAAGCTCATAGTTCTATTTACTCCATTCATCCAGGAGGAACGAAGATGTATCGAGATATCAGGCAGTACTTTTGGTGGAATGGCATGAAAAGGGAGATAGCGAGATTTGTATCCAAGTGTCTGGTATGCCAGCAGGTGAAAGCCGAGCAGCAGAGACCAGCAGGATTGCTTCAGCCGCTTCCTATCCCAGAATGGAAATGGGAACACATCACGATGGATTTTGTGACCGGTTTACCTAGATCCCCGACTGGTAAAAATGCAGTTTGGGTGATAGTAGATCGACTCACGAAGGTCGCTCATTTCCTTCCCTTTCGAGTTGGACAGACTACTGAGCAGTTAGCAGAAATGTACATGAAGCAGATAGTAAGGCAGCACGGTGTTCCAGTTAGTATAGTATCAGATCGGGATACGCGGTTTACTTCCCATTTTTGGCGGAGCTTGCACCAAAGTTTGGGGACCAAGTTAAGATTCAGTATAGCATATCATCCGTAAACCGACGGACAGTCAGAAAGAACCATTCAGACATTAGAAGATATGCTACGGGCGTGTACATTAGATTTTGGTGGATCTTGGGAGGACCACCTCCATCTAGTGGAGTTCTCCTATAACAACAGCTACCAGGCTAGCATTCAAATGGCCCCGTTCGAAGCATTGTACGGAAGGAAGTGCAGGTCCCCTTTGGCATGGAACGACGTCGGAGAACGGAAGTTGTTGGGACCAGAGATGATCACGCAGACTGTGGAGATAGTTAAGTGGGTCAGAGAGCGCCTTCGAGTTGCACAGGACCGACATCGTCATTGGGCAGATCAGCATCGTAGGCCTCTAGAGTTCAGAGTTGGCGACCAAGTGTTTCTGCGGATTTTGCCAACTCGGGGTATCATTAGATTTGGAACCCGAGGAAAGCTTAGTCCAAGATACGTTGGTCCTTTCAAGATTCTCGCTCGGATAGGCGATGTGGCTTATCGACTTGCCCTTCCGCCTTCGTTAACTGGCATACATGATGTGTTTCATGTGTCCCAGTTACGTGGGTATGTCCCGGATCCGAGTCATGTCCTCGATCATTCAGAGTTAGTCGTTGGTACCGACTTAACTTACGAGGAACAACCCGTATCTATTTTAGACCGGCGAGAGAAGGTACTCAAGAATCGGACGATAAGCCTTGTCCGTGTTTCTTGGAATCATCACTCTCCGGGAGAGTCAACTTGGGAGCGCGAGGACGAGATCCGATCTCGGTATCCGCATTTGTTTGGTTTGTGAGGTATATCTTTATGCCATAATGACGCGATTCCACATTCACTGCACCTGACTTGTATTATACTTTTATGATGTAGATAATAACTGCTTGTTAGTTAACTTGCATGTGATTGTGCCTTGCTTGTCCTGATCTTTCAATCCTGTCTTGGCTGGAATTCCGAGGACGGAATTTTTCTAAGAAGGGTAGAGATGTCACTCCCTGATTCCGGTATACGTATTTTTAGTACGTATACTGCTTATTTGTATTTACGTATATTTATACGATATTTATTTTGTTGTATTTCTTCATGTATATCCCAAATTATTTGACAAAATAATATTTCGTAATTTATTTTCTGTGATTTTAGTTTACAGTTTTGGCTCTAATTGGGTGACATGTTCTCGGTTCACTTGAACCCGTTGGGTCATCATGAACCAACTTGGTTTAGGCTTTTATATAAAACCCCATTCCTTTTCTCTCCCCTCATTCATTCCTCATAACTCCTCTCATTTACTTCCTTCACCCAACCAAAGGCAAGTATCAACTTGCACAAGGGAGAGATCCATCATTTTCATTTTTACTTCAAAATTTTTACCAAAACTTGTTCTTCTCCTCATTCTCTACTAGATTAGAACTCGGAATTTTCTGATTGGAAGCTTTAATTTTTGTAGATCTAAGTTTTAAAACATTTTCGGTTTTCCTTGGTTTTGATCTACTAAACTCCATCATTTTCAAGTTTTAATGGTTCTATGTTGTAGAGAATTGAATTTTACTCAAGATTGAACTTTGAAAATCGAAATTTGGTTAAGATTTGACTTAGTTATGATTTTTGGAGTTTTTTAGGGTTCATGGTTCTTCCCTCTCAGTTGAGGAGAAGAAGATGAACAGTGCCCTGTGTCCGCGCCCTCCGCGCGTGCGCATCCCGCGCCGCGCTTATGGGAGGTCCCGCGCCCCTGTGTCCGTGCCCTCCGCGCGCAGCGCATCCCGCGCCGCGCTTATGGGAGGTCCCGCGCCCGTGTCTGCGCCCTCCGCGCGTGCGCATCCCGCGCCGCGCTTATGGGAGGTCCCGCGCCCCGTGTCCGCGCCCTCCGCGCGCGCGCATCCCGCGCCGCGCTTATGGGAGGACGCGCCCCTGCGCCCTGCGTGGTGCCTGTGCCCGCGTGGTCTCCCGCGCCGCGTGGTTCCAGCACCAGTCCGCGCCCTCGCGTGGTGCCTGCGCCCTGCGTGGTCCGCGCCCCTGCGCCCTGCGTGGTGCCTGCGCCCTGCGTGGTGCCCGCGTGGTCTCCTGCGCCCTGCGTGGTGCCCGCGCCCGCGTGGTCTCCTGCGCCCTGCGTGGTGCCTGCGCCCTGCGTGGTCCGCGCCCCTGCGCCCGCGTGGTCTCCCGCGCCCTGCGTGGTCGTCATGCGCCCGGCCGTTTTTTCCCGCGCCCGTGTGGCCGTCCGCGCTCATGACCGCGCCCTCGCCCGCCACGCGCCCGCGCCATGGAGGTGACGCGCCCGCGTTGGTTGGCCGACCTTGCCTTAGTACCTAGTCAGCCTGTCCCTGGTTTTCCATTTTTCATGCTACCTTGGCTTATATACGTGTATATGTATTGGTTTGTGTATGCGATATATCCTTACGCCTTTTGTCCTGAGCATGAATCTGACCCTGGAGAACAAAGTGTTCCTACTCGCTACATGTGCCTGAATGTCCCGGTTCTCGTTCGTGCTTGACAAATGACTCGTAATCCCACGTGGCGCATTGCAATGTTGTAGTACACTAAGGAGGGTAGAACATGTTGACATACTGATCGGCATGGATCCTCACTTGGGGTACTCGTACTACGGTACGACATTCTAGGAGGATGATCATGCAGGCCACAGCATGAGGATCCAAGGTTTCACCTAGGGCTAAATTAGGCAACTAAATATACTAGATGCATGGGAAGGGCAAATCCCGAGATCGTGTTACACCAGCCGCCTTGAGATATTGTCTTGACGCGCCGGCTGGTCTCCACGGATACTGTGTCATCCGCAACGAGTGGATGACTGTATCCGATTAATTCCTGCTACATATTATATGTTTTAGCAAGGTAGCCTTACGAGGGACCTGTGCTCAAATCATACCTGTCTACGCGAACCCCTGGGTTGGCTAGCCTTGCTGGAAAGATACGATCTGAGGACTCTGATAATTAATGCGAGGATAACCTCGCCATACTAGAAACTCGTAGACTTGACTGGCCGTGAAAATGACTTGCTTGTATTTTTCTTTTACCTTCCGCGAGTAACTGAGGAAAGCGGACTGTTATGGTGCGTGATCCAATCCATGTTCTTGTTTGATTGTTGGGTTGGTTATCGTACTATGACAGGCTGCGGACCGAAGTTACGAACGGAAGCCTTAATTTGATTGTGATGTGTTACTCCTGTGAATGACTAAGGAACATGGCCCACCGCGGTACGTGATCCAACCCATGTTCTTGTTTGATTGTTGGGTTGGTTATCGTACTGCGATGGTCTGTCGACCGAAGTCACGACCAGGAGATCTTCTTACTTATATCTGTAAACTTATGTGAAGGTCATAGAGTGCGACGCGTCCCGGCTCCATGTGGCACCTTTTGTCCTTGTTTGGTTGTAAGGGTGCCAGATGGGTCCGACGTTGTAGCGCTACCCTATAGCCGCAGCATAAGCTTTATTCTTATCATTATAACTGGGTTTTATCTTAACTCTTGTGCCCCTTTGGCGGTACTTGCTATTCGGGGCTGACCCCGCTGGTTTTGTTTGGCCAGATTCCGTAGCAGAGCCTGAGGACACGATCTTCCTCCCTGACATCCATGGTGCATACTAGGAGCATGGCAGTTCGGGGACTCGAGTGGGTTTCTTCTCCACCACTCCTGCTTATACTTTTGCGGCGTTTAGCCACCGGCACCTGTTAGCCGGATTACTCGATATTTTGTATCGGTACATAATTGTAATTAAACAGACTGCAGCTGTGTATAATTTTGTACTCCTGACTCTCTGAGATAGCTAAATTATAAAGCTAGTCTCTCATGATCATTTTGATGAAGCGTCAGGGACGCCTTACTGCTTTATCTTTAATGTTCATCTATTTGCTGATATGATTTGATTGATTGAGACATAGAACTCTGTGGGACCATAGGAGACTTGATTGTAGCATGTACCCCCTAGTCTCTCGACAGCCACGATCACCGTATGACGTTACGTACCTCATATGGAGTAGCTGGCCTAGTCCGTCCCCGTATTTCGGTACTGGTCTTGATCTCCGGGTCGCTGCTAGTCCACGGAAGGTGCTCCGCCTTGCCGATCAGTAGGACCAGGAACAATGCCGCTGAAGAAGACGACATAGAAAAAAAAAGAAGGACCATGACAAATCAACGATACTAGCATGTGATCAGGACAAGATTTTTAGGGATTTAGAAGATACGAGCAGAGATCAAGGGCGAGTACTGGTTGAGACATCTATTCGGTAAACTCCCACATATCTTGATTTACAAGACCTGTATGGGCCACCACTTAAACCATGTAACGTCCCAGAACCAGAATACTGGAGAGCGGAGGCGTACATAGCCAGCTACGTATATTGAAGTACAATCTACCTTGCTATACGGTCATGGCTTTCTAGATGTATGAGGGTTTAACTACAACTATCAGTCTCCTATGGTCAAGAACATGCCTATCGTCTCAATCTCAAGCAATGTAATAACAGTTACAAGATATCAGAACACCAAATATACAATAGTAAGGCATCCCATACATTATATATTCGGATGATCATGAAGCTAGTCATACAAAATGTCAGGACTAGCAAGAGTTTCAGTCATACATGATCAATCCTAGGATTTGTCAATCATGTTACAATCCGTAGGCAGACAGTAAATAAAGGTGCAATACGAGCTAACACGTGCTCGCCGGCTAAACGCCTAAAAAATTAATTTTACAATAAATTGGGAGGACAAAAAAAACCTACTCGTTGCCAGGATTACGCCTGGTGGTCACCATCTAGCTGGAAGGTAGGTAGATCCTCTGGTGCTACTCCGATATCTGGCCATACAAAACCAGCAGGGTCAGACCCCAGAAAGAGCAAGTGCCACAAAGGAGGCTTCACTTAGGAACTAAAACCAGCATATCATAATAGAATATTAAAGATGATTATAAACGAAACTGATAATAATAAAGATAACAACATTAAATTGAGTACAAGAAAACCATTCAAGTAGCCAGGTCACAACCCTTAAACCAAACAAGGACCGAGGTTGTAACCCTTCACCTGAATAGAAATCCTTCTCAACTACTTGTTGGTAAGTAAAATATGGTAAGCTCGATAAAGAGTTAAATCAGACAATAATCGAAGAGAGGACACAGAACTGTTCCGGGAGCCAGGTTATAACCCTTAAACCAGGCAAGGACCGAGGTTGTAACCCTTCGCCTGAACAGAACTGGACCCCTGATCTTTATTGTTAAGGCCAGTATAAATAATCATGTTATTGAAGTAAGGTAAACATGACGAGCATGGCATGGGGTGTAATAAGATAATAAACGAAGAGAGGACACAAAACTGCTCCGAAAGCCAGGTTACAACCCTTAAACCAAACAAGGACCGGGGTTGTAACCCTTCGCCTGAACAGAACTGGACCCCTGATAGTTATTGTTGAGGCAAGCATAAGTAATCGTGTCATGTCACAATCTTGTACAGGATCAAGACAAGACTAAGCTGGGCTAGACTCCATCCAATCAACCACGGCCAAGCAAAGAGTACGGCTTGATACTTAACTAACTAGGATTGTCACATGCCTAGTTACTAGCAAGATACAATGAGATTATCCCAACAGCCATAAGCCCTGCAGACCATCCAGGTTATCCAGGTCGAATGTCCTTTTATGAACGATGCAACACGTGACTGTGTTCTGAAAATATGCCCTACTCGTCGGTAGGCTACAAGTCCACTTAGTGCGCCCAAATAACGGGATTACCTATATCTAGGAATCTCTTCATGACTACTGAATTATTCTAGTTCATTAGCCTTAGTCAATTGCAGTAGGTACTCCTGACCGTGGTACTCAGGGATCCCCATCCTAGACATGATGCAAGATAGTACTGGTTTATTTGTACAAATACAATCACCCACGGTGTCTAGGTTATTCATACTTATCATGTCAGGTTAGCTGTCGTAGCAACATGTCGAGATATATCATGTCAAGTTTACTTGTCAAGAGTGCACCACGGCGGACCACTATTGTGTTCAGAAAATATGACAGGATTTACATAATATAAATATGATACTTCAATTTAATAATAATAATAATAATAATAATAATAATAAAAGGAAATAAGACTGTAAAAAGAGCCATGCGGCTAAGAGATATATGCTCATGCGGCTGAGAAGGAACGGCACAGGCGGCTCAGGAGAGCGCAAGGGTCCCATGCGGCTCAGGAGAATCGGGCTTATGCTGCAGCGGGAGGGAAGTCTATGCGGCTATGGAATAACGGGGTCTCATGCGGCCAAGGAGATGGGTACATATGCGGCTGGGAATTTACTGAGTCTTATGCGGCTGGAATGAGTCCATACGGCTCAAGGGTTTTAGGAGCTCATGTTGCTGAAGGGGGAATGGGCGTTATGCTGTTGGAATGGAGCGACCCCATGCGGCTGAGATGGAAGGTCTTATGCGGCTCGCGGGAAGCAAGGCCTTATGCGGTTAGGGAAGTACCAGTCATATGCGGCCATGGGAACCATATGCGGCTCGGGGTGATCCATGGTCTATGCGGTCAGGGAGGAAAGACTTATGCGGCTGAGTCCAAGCAATTGCACATGCGGCTGGATCTAGTCAGGGCACATGCGGCTGAAAAGAGAAAGGCTCATGCGGCTGAAAGAAGAACTTGCCGCATAAAGGCTATGTGGCTAAGTTCATCCAGCAAAGAATCATGCGGCTGGGAACTATAATTCTTCTCTATTCTTGAGAAGAAGAACCATGCAACCATGGCTTCCAAGCTTCATAAAATCTTTATCCGGAGTCCAAATTCGAACTTCTATAAGTCAAAATGGGGCAGAATCGAATGCTCTACAATATGGAACCATCAAAACTTAGAAATAACAAGATTAAACAGATCAAAACTTAGGAAATCTGAAAATATAATACTTAGGTCTATACGAATTGAACCATGGAAATTAGGAATGCTAAATATTAAAGTGTGTTAGAATCTCGTGGAGAAGAAAATAGAACAATAAAATTTAGGTTCCTCCATGAAGCAAGCTGCACTTGCCTAAGCTCTCTTCCCTGGTAGGTGAAGAAGTAATGGTAGAGAAGAAGAAGAGTAATAAAGAGAGAGAGTGTTAGGGATTGGGTTAATAAATGAAGATGGTGGTGGTAGGTAAGGGTTCTCCCCTTGGTTCAAGATGAACCAAGGCAATCCAAGCCTAGCTGAACCAACCCAAAATAAACTAAGCCATGAAATGCCAAGATAACCCAATAAAGGAATAATGTAATACAAGATAAAATACGTACACGTATACCAAGATACGTAATACGAATCACAGATATTATAGATGGTGACCAGAAAGCCAGTCCCTCTTACGATACCTATTTAGGGGATATGTCTGAGATTGGGGCTTTAATAAAGGTGTTGGACGAGAATCAAGTCCACTCAGCTCACCCTCCCATGGGTATGTTATCATTGCATTTTACTTCGAATGAGATTGTTTGTCTTCGATTTTGCGTACTCCTCGTGAGGCTAACTGCCATCGTATATTCCTTTGTAGACAAGGAGAGTGCACAATGTGCAGAGATAGCCCATGAAATTAGGGCGGGACAACAAGTTGTCCCTAGTTCCTCTGGGATTGCTGGTGTAGAAGAATCTGTCAGTAAGCCAGCTTCAGCTACAGAATGAGAGGTTAAACAGCGTATTGAGGTAGCCGTTACTAGATCTGCTCCCAGTCCAGCTGGTGCCGTGGAAGATATACAGCCTGATGTTGCTCAGGGCCTTGATATTATTCCCTCTGAGAAACCTGGGCCTGCTCTTGGTTCCCTTGTAACCAGGGCTGATGACCTAATCCAAGTTGGCACTGAGCAAACAAAAGATACGAAATTACAACTCTTTTGTACTCTTTCAGGTTTTTCCTTTCCGTCATTGATATATGTATTATTTTCTTGTCAGGTTTGGCTTCTTGTCAAGCGTCTCTTCCTGGAGCGAAAGATCCCCATCAGGCTTTCTTTCCAACGGCCTTCTCCAAAGATGACGAGATGGCCCAGGAACTCGTCAAAGCTTTCTACTCCATCTTAAAAGTGTAGCTTTCTGGAGTCTTGAACCGAAATGCCGTCTTTGGACCTATAAAAGCTATTCCTGAATGCCAAGTGACGGCCCTTGAGAGCATCGCCGGCTACGAGGAGCGGGCTAATGGTCTGAGGAAAGTTCTGAATGATCTAGAGGACCAGGTGGCCAGATTCCGGGAAGCTAAGCAACGGAGCCCAACCTCGCTATTTTTTAAAGAAGACGAGGCTTTGGTTGCGGCTCTTGCGGAGGAGAAAGCTTCTTTCCAAGCAAGGAAGGATGCCTTTAATAAGGAGATCAGTGAGTTGGCTAATCAATATAAACAGTTCAACGCTGCGAGTGAGGCTCGTATTGTTTCGAAGAACAAGCTGGCCGCCCAAATCACTGAAAAGTACAATCATATTATACAGATCCATAAGGAGATTGCCCAACTGGAGGCCAGCTTAAGGACAGTCGCGTTTGAACAGGAAGACTATATGGTTCAGGCTGCTGTGACTGCCACAACTTCAGACCAGTTGAAAGAACAGCTGGTGAAGTTGGAGGGAGAACACGCGAAGTTGATCCCCTTCAAGGATGAAGCTGCTCGACAGGAAGAAGCACGCCATCGTGCCACTGTCAAGTCTTAGACTGTGATAACGGCTTTAAGGGACAGCATCAATCAGTTGTGTACCCTTTAAATCTTTTTTTGTAATTGGCTCATTTGAGCCTTATAGACTCTTGTATCTTTTTTCTCTACTTTTTGAGAGACGTTTTAATAAAGAATCTTTTGGCTTTCGAGACTCACGAATGTAGTTTGTAAAATATCAGAACTAGAGGTAGTGTTGACGTAGTAGGGATATTTCTGGAGGGTATTCCGCTGGGAAATTTGATGTGGACTTATTATCTATTTTATATTCAAGATTCTCGAATATAGATAATAAGTTAAAAGAAAAGCTAATAGAGGTAGTGTGGACATAGTAGCAGGGGATGTTCTATATCTGATCAGAGTTAATATGGACGTGGAAGGATATATAACATTAAGTAGGAGTCAGTAGATAATTCAGAGGTAGTGTGGACGTAATTATCTTTGACGAATGTTTTGCTTAGAGCTTATATGGACATGGCAAGACATTTCTTAATTATTCCATTGGAAAATAATTATCAAAAAATAGTTCAGAGGTAATATGGACGTGACCATTTTCATAAGATCGAGTTTAGACAGAGTTCAAACAAAGATAATTCTACTGATGAATCTTTTTAGAGGACCTATTATCCGTGGAGTATTCTAGACTCTTGAAATATGGATAATCGTTAGATGATTTTTTGAATCATGTAAACATTGCACTGTACATTTACATGATTTAAAACAGGGTATATATAAATATTGTATATAAAGGTTACACATAATACTTCTTCAGGAACTTGCCATTGATCGGCATCATAAGCAAGTCACCATCATGCTTAGTTAGTCGATATGCACCATTAGAATATACTGATTCTATAATGAAAGGACCTTCCTATTTAGTCTAGAATTTTCCTTTTGACTTGTGCGTCATGACCATCGGTCTTCTCACTGCTAGGACTAGATCACCAACTTGAAAGAATCTTTCCTTCACCTTCTTATTAAAGGCTCTAAAAATGCGCACTTGGTATAGCTCAATATGATGTTGAGCTAATAAGCATTTTTTGTCTAGCACTTCCAGCTCTTGTAGTCGCAGACGGTAACTTTCTTCGGTAGTTAACTCACTGGCTAAGGCTACCCGAAGAGAAGGAACGTAGATTTCTAGAGGAAGAACTGTTTCACTACTATAAACCAGAGAGAATGGTGTACTATATGTTGGAGTCCGAACCATTGTGCGATAGGCCCAGAGACATTCACCGAGCTTCTCATTCCAATCGCGCTTGTTTGAAGACACGAACTTCTTGAGAAGTTTGATGATAGTCTTATTGAAAGCTTCTGCCAATCCATTACTTGCTGGATTGTAAGCGGTAGAGGCTACATTCTGAATTCGATTCTTATCGCAGAACCGATAGAATGCATGGCTCGCGAATTGTTGACCATTATCATGGATGATCCTGTAAGGTAGGCCGAAGCGATAGATGACGTGATGTTTGACGAAACTGATCACGTTCGACGTCTTTACTTCGATGAGTGGTATAGCTTTCACCTATTTGGAGAATTAATCGGTCGTAGCTAAGATAAACCGATGTCCTCTGGAGGATGGCGGGCTGATTGGACCGATGACGTCCATACCCCAGGCTTCAAAAGGCCAAGATGTCATCGTCGGGTATAGAAACTCTGAAGGTTGATGAATGAAATCAGTGTGGAATTGGCAAGCCCTACACTTCTTTGCATACTAAACAGCATCTGCTATCATAGTGGGCCAAATAATAACCCATTTGTCGAAGGCGGCCATATAGTTTAGGGCCTGGTTGGTGTGCACCGCAAATTCTGTCGTGAGCCTCATGTAGCACATGTTTGGCTTCTGTATCTGATAAATATTGTAACAGTAACCCATCGTAAGAATGCCGATATAGCATTTTGGTAGATATATCATAGTAAAATCTGAGAGATCGTCGTTGGATAGACACAGCTTCATTCGGGTCGTCAGAGAGGATTTCGTAGACAGCATAGTCTATGAAAGAAAATCTCTAGTCTTTAACGTCGACGTTCATATCTGCTGCGTAGCTGTAGTGAATATGCAAGACATATTTCACATAGAACAACCCTCGACCAGATACTATGATCGAATGTTGACTGTTGATAGAAACAGTCAGAGAAGCAGCCAGGCCGCCTAAAGCATCTGCTTCTATATTCTGTAATCGAGACACGTGCTCGATGAAGAATCCAGCGAAAGTAGAAGCCAACTCAATCGTCGCTTTGTAATATAGGATGAGATCTTCATGACGAACTTTATAATTCCCTCGAACCTGACTAACTATTAGCTTAGAATCTCCATAAGCTTCAAGATAGTCAACTTCCAGTTGTTTTGCCAGATGAAGGCCGATCATTAGGACATTATATTCGGCCACATCAATGGTGCAAGGTTCCACGAGAGAATATGCACGGTGTATAACCAGATGATCGGGTGAGACAAGCACGATTCCTACTCGGCCATATTATTTCTTTTAGGTCCTGTTCTTGATGTACCGTCAAAAAACATTTGCCAAATAGGGATTTCCTCAGTCGCAGTGTTAAACTCAACTACTTCATCTGGGATTTCATCATAGAGTTTGGAAGATTCTGACACTGGATGAGCTGCTAAGAAATCAGCTAATACATGGCCTTTTATTGCCTTCTGAGGGACGAACAACATATTGTATGGAGTCAGCAGCATTGCCCATGTAGCTAAATGGAAATTAAGAGAACCCGATTTAGCCATGAGTATTCTGAGAGGATTGACTCTAGATATGATATGAATAGTCTGTCCAGACACATAGTGACGTGTCTTCTGGATAGAAAATACCAGTACGAGATATTCTTTTTCCACAGGTATGTATCTGTGCTCAGCACCAACTATTACGGCTGAGATAGTAGACTGCATGTTCACGACCGCCTTCATTCTTCTAAACTAATAGGGCGCCAAGAGAATGATCCATAGCACGGACATATAACAAGAAAGGCTTTCCGACTATCAGAGCCACCAACACTGGGGGGCTTGTGAGATACTTCTTGATGTCATCAAATGTATGCTGACATTATTCAGTCCAGATGAAAGATACTCCTTTCTTCATGAGCTGAGTAAACAGTAGACACCTTACATAAATATTTGAAATGAATCATCTGATTTCGTGTAGCTCTTTGAGATTTTTTGGAGGACGTATATCGAGGATAGCTTTAACCTTTTCGGAGTCAAGATGTATACCCTTTAAAGTGATAACAAAACTAAAGAACTTGCCGCTGGAGACTCCTAGAAAAGACTTGGTTGGATTCATCTTGATTTAGTGTGTACGCATCAGTTCGAACACCATTCTCAAACCTTGGAGGTGGTTGCCCTTGAGACGATTTTTAACTGCAATATCATCTACATAACATTCCACTATTTGTGCAAATGATCGCAAAAAATTGTGTTCACAGCTCGTTGGTATGTCGCACCCGTATTTTTCAATCCAAAGGGCATCACTGTATAGCAGTATACCCCCAACGGTGTTCGAAAAGATGTGTGTTTCTCATCATCGGGGAACATCTTGATCTGGTTGTATCCTGAAAACCCATCCATGAAGGACATTCGCTCAAAGCCACAAGCATTGTCTATCATTACGTCGGTGATCGGTAGAGGAAACTCATCTTTTGGACATGTAGAGTTCAAATTACGGTAATCGATATAAATTCGAACTTTATCGTTCTTTTTCATGACCGGAACAATGCTAACGACCCAGTCAGGGTGTTGTTCTTTGCGAATGAAATCGCTTGAAATAAGCTTTTTACTTCACTTTCAATGGCCTCCATGATATCTGGTCGGAATCGCCGTTGCTGCTGCTTCATTGGCTTAGCTTTAGCAGAGATATTTAGGCGGTGCATAGCAACATTAGGGTCTAAGCCTGGCATGTCTTCATAGCTCCATGCAAAGACGTCGATATATTCTCTTATAAGCTGTATAAGAGATTGTCGTTCTTTACCAGAAAAGATTGGTTTAGGAGATGATTCATCTCTAAATTAACTTGGACGACTTCGTCTTCATTAGGTGGTTCATGATGTTCAAAACATAACTCCCACCTGGTGTCTATATTTTGAGCCCATTGTTCGAGCTCGATTGATTGGATATCTTCTGTAACTTGGTCAATTGACACCATGTTGACGGATAGAGTTGCTTTAAGCATGTCTCCAATGCTGGAGTTTGAATCCCAGATGCAGGAATCAGAAGAATAAGAAAAATGATCAACTTCAACGTCTGATCCTTCAGGAGTTATTGGAGGAGTAACAAAACCTAAGCCAACACCATTTCGTTGATAATAGTTCTCGGGTTTGTCGGGAGGAGCAAAGTGACGTATTGGCAATCGTCGTCCTTTATCGTGGTTTAGTCCCTGGTCGCTTTTTATATCATATCCCATGTTCTGGATGATATTCTTGGCCTGCCAACTATATCAGTAAAGCTACATTTTACCTGAATCATAGTCGGCTTCGGTGTTGTAATCGGGAGTAGCAAAGTCCTGAACGAACTTTCTTTTGCCAATTATTTGACCGAAGATAATTAGTTCTTCACCCTTCTTTCTAGCTGGAACGATAAAGTAGTGGATATCTTCTTGCCAGACTTTTTCCCGCAGAGAGGCATCATGACCGGCATACAGAGATGTGGTTCTATGCCATGCTCTATGGCGTACAACGTATCTATGTACTGGTTTACAGATTGGTAGATATCAGAGTAATTCAAAGATAAACATTTACTCAGAAAATATGCAAGTTCTTCTTCAGGGATAACATCATCCACTGAAGGTACATTATTTCGAGTATTGATATACTTACTGAGGGTATTATTGTCCGGAACAGGAGTTACAGACTTGGTCAAGTTCACCATGTAGGGTAACTCATCAGGATTGGGACGGTGGACTTCAGCAGGTTCCACCCGAGTCATTTTGCGGAGAGTGATGGTCAATGGTTTGACAATATCAGGACGTTTCTTTTTGACCCAGATTGTGAGAGACTTTGGAGTACCTTTTGGAGTAGTACGTCCTTTGACTCGGATGACCAGGGGACCGTTACTGGCAGATGAATTGACTTCAGCTTCATCGTCAGCTTTGTTGTCGTCATCTTTGGGAGGCTGAGATTGATAAAGTACCGAATCTCCATAGTAGGCTTCAATACCCTTGAAAGGATCGACATCAGCAAACTCTGTCTTAACAGTGCCATCACTGTTGACGTACTTAAAGTACTGATGAAGGGTAGAAGGAACAATCATGTTCTCGTGTATCCACGGACGTCCCAACAAGACGTTGTAGGACACATTAGAATCAGTGACATAGCAAGCAACTTCTGTTCGAAGATCACCAATCTGGCACTTGAGACGAATCTTGCCCAGAGGATGACTTCTCCCAGCATTGAAAGCCATGATAGTTGTATTGGTTGCAGACAGCTTGTGCAGAAGGATCCCTAGAATTTGGAGTAAACTTCTAGGGATGATGCTGAGGAAGGAACCTGGATCGATATGCATCTGATTCACCTTAATTGCCCTAATGTACCTTGTATAGTACAGAGGTCTATCATGAAAATTATTTTTAGCAGCATATCCTCTTGTGAAAAGGTAATATTGGGAACCACTTCTATAGTGCTATGGCAGTGAGGACATGAGACTGCTTCTTCAGCGGGGGCTTTGACTTCAGCGAGATAAGAGTCGGCATGTAGTAATACCTCACTTAAAGCTTTACGCGTCTCTTTGAAGAGCCACATTAGGTCGAACAATGACAATCTGGCAGGTGTATTGGCCAGTTGTGCTAGTATGTCAAAGTTGTAAGGCAGATCCATGCCTTCTGGAGTTAATACCTTCAGAGACTTATCAAATCGTGTCTCTTTCTACTTAGCTTTGTCAGCAGTTGAGGACTTAGACGGACCAGCTTCTAAACTTATAGTAGTAGCATGAGCTTGGAAAGGCACTACGTCTTCTTGTGCGGGGTCATAGGTCCGTAGGTAAGTCTTCCTGGATCGTGTCTCGCCAGATAGAATTTCGTAAATGGAAAAAGATACCATGTGGTGTGACTTGTATTTCTTGTCCCTCTTTGCTTTGGAAGACACTACCCCCTGCGTCATTTCCTGCACAAGGTCTAGATGGACCTACATGATCTCATCCCATTATGTCGTGAGTGGCACCAATATTGATGTTGAGTTGCGAGCTGGCGGCAGGTTGACTACTTTCATTATTGCCTTGGAGATTAGGATTACGCTGTCTGGAACTTCTGTGGGAGAAAAGTCACCAAATTGAAGAGAGATTATGTTAGAAGACATGACCTTGTCTTCAGCTTCGAGGTTGATAACTTGGTTGTCGATAAGCTGTTGTATCTTCTTCTTTAGAATGATGCAATCCTTGGTGGAATGGTGCACGTACTGGTGATAAAGATATTGCTTGGGGTCGTTGAGTTGGTTTGCCTCTACAGAACGTCATGGTGGAGGTAATACCAGTTTGTTAGCCTTCATCAACGTATAAAAAATGGTAATAACATCATCTTTGTCAAAGGAGAAAGTCTCCTTAGATTTGTCAGGAGCGCCATAAGAATTGGAAGCTCCCTTGGAGGTGTCAACCTTCAAGACTTCCTTCCCTTTACCTCCACGGATAGGGATAGTTTGGGGGTGCTTGCCTTTGTCTTCAGATTTGGGTATCTTCAACCCTAGTAGTTCCATATTAGGAACATCATTTTCAGCAGCATCAGCAGCCCCGATGAAAGCGGGCCATGTATCATACTTATGTATACCCAGACAGAACCTTACTATAAGAAGAAAGTTATGCCGACAAGTATCCATAAGCTCTGAGTCTGGTATACCGAAGGACATCTTCAATGCTAGTCGCCTGAAGCGTTCGATGAAAGCAATAACAGACTCACTCCTCCTCTGCTTGGTCTCGATCAGGGTGCACCTACTAGCATGCACGCCACTCTCATAAAACCTGTTGAGGAATAATCTCTCCAAGTCTTTAAAGGAGTTAATGCAACCGTCGGACAGACTGTATAACCATTCAAAAGCTACCCCCTACAAGGTGTTGATAAATAGCTTTGACAAGAATGCATCGTCTCTTGGTAAGTGTAGAGTCAGCGTATTGAAGTCTGTCATGGGTTGGCGAGGAGAAGGCATCCTGTCAAACGAATTTAGCGTTAATGGCTTGTAGTTAGGAGGGCAAGTGGCATTCTCCCATTCAGGAGGATAAGGTTGAGATATCCCCATCTTCTGAAGCTCGTCTTTGTGTGAGATGGTATCGAGACGGGCAACAAAAGAA
Source organism: Iris pallida (assembly GCA_029216955.1). NCBI lineage: Eukaryota > Viridiplantae > Streptophyta > Magnoliopsida > Asparagales > Iridaceae > Iris > Iris pallida. Next base: position 3,503,699 of record JANAVB010010797.1, on the reverse strand, counting down.
TCAATTGCATCCTGCTGGCTGAGCATATGTCAAGAAACGGTTGTCGTATGGTTGTCAAGTGTCGTCGACGAAGGACCACCCCCCGGCATTCACAGGATTTTGAGGAGGTACAACGGAATGGTACTCCCTTTATGATGAAGGGGGGTTGTTACTATGAGCTGAATTAGCGTGTGCTGAGACATTCGTTTGAGGTGGAGGAACAACCCCAGCAGTTTGGACCGCCATGATGTTGGTAAGCATATCTGTAATATTGGAAAATGCCATTTCAAGACTCTCCAGCCGCTTGTTGGTCTGATCTCTGGCTTCTTTAGGTCTCTCTCCATCCGCCATATACGCAGATAACATGCAAGGATGAATAGAGGAGACAGTACAACTAGTGCTGATACTATCTGTCTCTGAGTTAATAAGACCCTCGCCTTCAGGCAGGGGAGGTAGATAGTCACCGTCGGACTCGAAAAGATCATCGTTATCTGGAAGGCTACTCCCGGTATGAAGGTCGTCTGCTTCAGATTCTAAGAAAATACTACCTTCAGCTTGAGATTCTGAGGGAACACCACCCCCAGCTTGAAAGTCCTCGCCGTCTATAAGCGATCTCGTCCTTGACCGAGTACCCATATAGACTCCTTCATGTGAAATAGCTCGCTTGTTGTTTGCTGGCAGACCTTTTTTTCTCCTGTTTGCAGAACTAAGAGAAAAGGTTGGGTTAGTGGTTCACCTTCTTTGGTTGGGGCTCCCATAAGGAGGACCCCATGAAGCTATGTTGGATGAAACACATAACGGCTTTTTATCATCAGAGCGCTGCAGTCGTCAAAACAAGGACTGCCTTGGAGGAACCTTCGTTACTTTGGAGCAGCGACAGTTGATGATAATACTAGTGCACTGATGCACCTCATGAGTTGTAGTGTCCTCCCTCGCTTTACACTTATGATTTATCATGTCGTACAAATCGACGGAAGGGAGTTCTGTCTTAAAACCCATGTCACATGCATTGTCGAGCTTTGCATATAGGTTTGTAAGAGAAGTTGGCACATTCGGACTTAGTTCATGTGCAGGGGCAACCCCACACCTAAGTTCTGTGACATCTTTGAAGACAGCCCCGTGCTATACACGTTGGGGCCTGCCTTTTTGCTGTGGGCGCATAGACCCTGGGGCATGCCTTTGGGCGTATGCTTTCCTGAAGTCCTAGAAGTATGTCTGGTCTTTCTGGATGTGGGCGCATAGAATGGGTCATCAGAGCCTGGGCGCATAGCCCTGGGCACATAACCTATTAAAGACAGAAGTCCTCTGGCCAGAGTTATGCACCCACATACTGCATTGGGCGCATAGCTCTGGGCGCATGCTTTGGGAAATAGTGTTGCTTTCTTTCTATTTGCCTTCTTCATTTGCGAGCCTCGCTGAGTTTTCCCAGAGTGTCGAACACCTCAATTCTTGGCATCGTAGTGTTTTTCTTTGCCAAGTCCCGGGCGTTGAACACTCTGGTGTTGATTGTATAAGAGAGAAGTCGCTGGGCTAGTAGAGCCCTGAACAGTATGCACCTTCTTCGCATTAGGAGATCCTGTGGAAGGGTTATGCTCCCACATGACGGAGTTCTCCTTCGGTTGCACATATTCTACAGCACTGGCAGGATATGCAACGCGAGCCTTCGGAAGCCAAGTCTTAGAGGACTTGCTTTGCTTTACTGATTTTGAGGGAGTAGAGCCATCCCTCAAGAGCATCTCTGCGAACGCCTGTTGATCGAATTTCACGACCAACATCTTCTGAGTGCTCCCCACTTTATCGGTATCGGATTGCATCACCACCTTCTCTTCAGAGGAAAAATTAGTCTCCAGCAGAGTCGCCAATTTTGTAGATACTTACAAAAGAGAAGAATCACAGTCTTTTCTTATTAGTGTAAAGTACTACAAATAGCGTACACCTGAGAGATCCTGCGCTGAGAATCCTTGAGTACAAAAAGAATTCTGGAAAATGGAACGATGGAGATCGAGCGGCAATTGCTCCTTTACTCCGTTAACACTCCGATTTACAAAAGTGGGAGAAAACCTATAAAAATTGCTAACTCTTGGCTCACTAGCAAGAAGGGCAGCAATTTGGCTCTGAAATGCTCTCTGTTCTCCCCTTTTGAAGAGGTATATGTCCTCTATTTATAGTCATTTAGCACTAAAATGACGGTCATGCGCACACAGGTGGAAAATACACTGATTTCCATGTGGGCTCATAGTCTTCCTTCGGACGCATAGAATGTGGGCGCATAAAGACTGGATGATCGTGGGTAGATCGTAGGGTTGACATGGTCGCATGCTTCGATGCACGACTGCTCGTGGAGTTGGCCACATGCTTCGGTGCACGACTGATCGTGGATGTTGACCGAGTCGTAGAGCTGTCCTGACTTGGGCGCATAGTATGGGAACAGGGTTATGCCCCCCTTCTGGAGGAGCCATATGGGCGCATAGGCATTACTGCACATAGGTACATAGGGATTTTACATATGGGCGCATAGGATTTGTATTATGGGTGTCTTCCACTCTATGACTTGGGCGTATAGAATTTCCTGACTTGGGCGCATAGCTACTTCCTGATTTAGGCGCATATTGTTTGATATTTTCATGCTTCTACAGTTATTAGTGTGATTTCATATTATATCTTGAATGATAAGTTATTTTTCAAAAACTAAACTTTATATTTTAGTTAATTATCTGTATTATTTAATATAGTGCATGTGCTATATTATTGGATATGGATAATGGTTAGCCTTTAGATTAGAATGGTGGTTAGTGATCTTAGAGGACCTAAACCAACTTGTTATGACCACCAAACTAGATGATTAGGACTAGCCTAATTGAACCTTAGTTAGTCACTAGCTAGATTAGAAGAATTAGCTAGAAGGTTTGACTAAACACCTAATTTGGAAGGAAGGTTTAATCTCAAACTTGTCATGACTAAAGAGAAGGGTATAGTAGACGTTTCCCCTTCAGCTAAACCCTAAATTTAACACCATATGGCAACCACCCTCTTTATAAGGCCCCACTTCATCTTCTTCCTCTTCATTTCACTCCAAACCCTAACCCTAATTAGAGGCTTCTTTCCCAATTTCTCCTACCACCAAATTTTCTCCAAATTGACTCAAATTAGTCTCATTCTCTTCCTCTTAGAGAGAAAAATTGGCAAGCTTGGAGGGAGTGGAGCACTTGGAGCTTGAAGGACTTTGAATCTTGGATCCATTTTCATTAAAAATATATATCCCAATTGGTATGAACATTCTAACCCATCAATTTCCATCAAATTAGTGTAGAGGCATTCATTAGGGACCCCTATGCATTAGATTTACCTGGGAGGGGAGTTTTGACTCTTCCCCCTCTTTTTTGTAGACTTTTTTCTTTGTATTTTGATCCATTTGGAAGAATATGAGAATGAGATTTTTTTGGGTTTGTGAAATAGGTTTGTTAGGTCATGCTAGTGAATTAGAACATATGGGTGAGCTTGGAGTCAAGTTTGAATCCATTTGGAGTGTGTATTACGAGTGTATCAGATCTGCACGCCAAATGTTTGACAAAATGACCCTTAGAGCATTCAATACTCTAATTTCAGTTTTGGTCCTTGTTTTCTATGTGTATAGATATAGGTTAGCTATGGATAAGCCTATCTAGTGTTTAGGGACGACATTAGGTGTTTAGATTGAGTTGGGGGTTTGGGATATAGAGGGATTGTGTATGTATATTGAGTGGACTGTTTTGTTGTATGTTCATTTGTGGACTGTTTGTGTATTCTGGACTGTTGGATGATGTATCAGTCATGGGGATGCATGTATCCATTATATAGTCCTCTTATATTTACGCCACTCATTAATTCTTATAGGTATCAGTCCTTAAGAAGGGGCCATATTAATAGCAACAATGAGTGTAAGGGCTTGTTTTGGCTGTCCATTTATAGTAGTACCTAGACTATGTACATTTGAGTTGTAGGTATGCTGCATATATTTTAGAATACATATGGAATAAGAGATTAACTGTCATAGACTATCAGTTTTGCTTTTGGAAGGATGATATGATGGAAATGTATATGTAAGATAGGGAGGAGGGTTATGTGTGATGTAGTCATGCAGGTTGAGTGTGTGTATGCCCATCAACTGAGTATGTATCGAGTGTCAATATGCAGGAACTGTCCTCAATAGATATACATATGTATGTACATTTCTTAGATTGGAAGTGTATATATTATTAAGGGTACTCACATATAATATGGTTGAGGGTGATATTTCCTGTGTTAGTACAGGTAATGTAAAGGGGGCTCAGGATTTAAGCCTTAGTAGTAGCAGCAACATAAGGAAAGGCTCGCCTTGTTTTAAAGGAAAGTATCCGTTGACTGGTATGTATAGTTATATAGGTAGACAGTAAGGAAAGAGAAAGAGCAGTAGCAGGAGGACATGTACGGAGGTAGCAACTGTATTTATGAAATAGTCTCAAGTCTTAACTAAATTGCCTAATATTATTGAGCTTCCTTTGTGTTGAGGGAAACGAAAAGAAATAGAAGAAATTGTTAGTAGTTATCTAATAAGAAACTTGAGGCCCACTTAGTATCAACCCCTCATTTATGTTTGTATCAGTCATATTTGCAGGTAGCTGTCATAGAAGCTTTAGTATCAGTTCCCCCATTCTACTTATCAATCATAATATAGGGTATCAGTTGATAGATAAGGGGGTTAGGCTAGGGTTATGACAGCGTGAAGTAGGGGAGTAGGGCATATTATAGGAACTATATGTGTTAATCCCTCACTCAACCATCATGCTCAGTCCCTTGCTCATAGTGATCAGTCCTCAATTGGACTTAGTGTCACGACCCGCACCCAGTGAAAGGGGCACGAGAAGTGAATACGCCTAGCCTATGTGTCACGCCCCAGAACCAGAATACTGGAGAGCGGGGGAATGACTCAGCCAGCTACGTATTACGGGTAGATGAATACCGTATAATACGATCAATGCTGTCTAACCAGACGAGGGGGTGCATACTACATAAAGGTCTCACTATGGTCACTTCACATCTATTGTCTCAATCATTCGAACAAGAAACAGTAATAGAGAACATGTAAGATAAAGCAGTAAGGCGTCTCAAACGCTCTGTCAAAATGTTTTTGATATCTGGCTTTACAAAACATAGCCAGATCTGATGTAGCAAAATATACAATTGTTATCAGCTGCAGTCTGACTTTAGTTACAATTATGTAAAAGTAAGTACAAGACGATCCGACTAACATGTCGGTGCCAAACGGCAAAGTATAAGGTAAATAACAAAACGAGCGGGGAAGTAAGAAACCCACTCGAGTCCTCCTGCGATCATCCCTCTAGTGTTGACCATCTTGGAGGTAGAAGTAAGTTGAGTCCTCGGGAACCGGCTCTAAATCTGGCCATGCAAAACCAGAGAGGTTAGACCTCTAATAGCAAGTACCGCAAGGAAGCACGATATGAGGCATTAAACCAGTAAATAAGAGATATAATAATAGATCTCTGCTCGCTACTGGGATTCACGTGACATCACGACACTTCGAACCAACCTCCCAACCAAACAAGGACAGAAGTTGGCCCGTCATGTCAGGATGCTCTGATCATCTCAGTTAGTTAACAGAGTAGGTACAGTACACAAACAAATCAACTTAAACGGCCATCCAACTCCTACGGCTTACTACTGTGAGTCCCAAGTTATCCTGGAATTATGCAATAAGGATTTCTCAGTTCTTACTATAGACAAGCAAGGCTAGTCTATCCAATCAATTGCGCCAATCATGAATTAGACGAGTCCCAGCGGGACGCCCGTCATCAATATACAATATACAATAATATAAGCAGATACTGCTCCCTGTCCGTGTGGCAGATTTGCAGTATCTGTGGGAACCAGCCGGCCTGTTGGGCACTAATAGTCCCAAAGAGGGCTGCCATGTAAGAACTCGGGAATCCATTCTCTCCATGCAATCATTATTTTATTTAACTTAGTAGCCTCTACGTTAAGTGAAATCCCATGCCGTGGGTCATGGTCATTCAGAATGAGTACTTCCGTACAAAGTACGATATGCCCAGCTCTACAACGATACCCGTGCAGTTAGGTTGTAGGTCTTACATAGCGTAATGCAACAATCCAAACTAACCACGGAACAATCATGCCTTGACCATAAACACACATGCTTCTTTTATAGTAAAATAAATAAATAAATAAATTGAAGCCTGCATGTATGCCTGTATGTCAAGATTCGGGATCGGCCAATCGATTATAGTAGTTCATACTTAATATGAACGTGTCTCATTCATTCATTTCAATAAGACGACTAGCCAGTCTCTTAGTTCCATCTAGGAACGCATGATCAATAATTAATCAAGATAACAATCAATGTTAATTAATGCCAAATTCGGAAAATAAATATTGGGAAATAATGTTTGGGAAATAAAGAATCTCATGCGCTGTGGAAAATGATTGGGAAATAAATAAATCTCATGCACTGTGGGAAATGATTGGGGAATAAATAAATCTCATGCACTGTGGGAAATGAGATTGGGAAATAAATATCATGCGCTGTGAAATAAGATTGGGAAATAAATAATCCATGCGCCTGAGGAATGAGATTGGGAAACAAATATCATGCGCTGTGAAATAAGATTGGGAAAAAATAATCCATGCGCCTGAGGAATGAGATTGGGAAACAAATATCATGCGCTGTGAAATAAGATTGGGAAATAAATAATCCATGCGCCTGAGGAATGAGATTGGGAAACAAATATCATGCGCTGTGAAATAAGATTGGGAAATAAATAATCCATGCGCCTGAGGAATGAGATTGGGAAACAAATAATCTCATGCGCCTGAGGAATGCGGCTGTGGGAAGTGATTGGGAAATAAATAACTCATGCGCCTTGGCTGCGAGAAGTGATTGGGAAATAAATAACTCATGCGCCTTGGCTGTGAGAAGTGATTGGAAAATAAATAACTCATGCGCCTTGGCTGTGAGAAGTGATTGGGAAATAAATAACTCATGCGCCTTGGCTGCGAGAAGTGATTGGAAAATAAATAACTCATGCGCCTTGGCTGTGAGAAGTGATTGGGAAATAAATAACTCATGCGCCTTAAGGAATGAAGATTTGATGCGCTGTGGGAATAAAGATTTCCATGCGCTGAGGAATGAAGATTTCATGCGGCTGGGACGGTTCTTCTTCTCCAAATTTTCTGAGAACAGAACCATGGAAGCAATGGAAGCCATTGCTTCCAAGCTCCATAAATCCTTCATCCCAAGCCCAAATATGGACTTCCATAGGTCAAAATTGGGTAGAACGAAATTCTCTACAACATGGAACCATCGAAACTCGAAGATAACAAAGTTTACTAGATCAAAACCTAAGAAATCCGAAAATATATCAAACTTAGATCTACAACAAAGAAGCCATGGAAATTGAAAATGCTAAGTACTAAAGAGACTTAGAATCAAATAAGGAAGATGATGGAACAATAAAAATGGGGATCCATCAAGAAGCAAGTTGGCACTTGCCTATCTCTTCTAGGTTGGTGGGAGAGTTATGGGGAAGAAGAAGTGTAATGGAAAGAAGTAATGAAGAGAGAGAAATGATTTGGGACTTTAAATGAAGGGGTGGTGGTAGGTGGGGGTATTGGGCCGGGTCCAATGGGTTCATCCAAGGCCAACCCGCAAGCAAAGCAAAGAGGTAAAAGCAGAAAATAAATGCAGGAAATAAAGTGCAGAAATAAAATTGCAGGAAATAAAAAAATTAAATACAGAACAATACATGATAATATTAAATGAATAAATTCCAGCAGTACATGTATTTAGAATACGTATTCTGGGAACGGGAAGTGACATCTCTACCCTCCTTAGAAAAATTTCGTCCTCGGAATTTAAGATCCAAGCAATAGAAATATCGAAGCTAAACTAATCTAAGTATAACCAATTGAGTAAGCAATCATTCTACAATGTTAACAGTAAGAAACATATCCATGCTGAACATTCTACGACACCAAGCAATTCTACTTACAACGTGACAAGCATGAGGGGTTAAGACAATCAAGGTATACAGAAAGAGATATACCTTGTGAGTCAAACAGGTGCGGATACCGTGATCGGATATCATCCTCACGTTCCCACGTTGACTCCCCCAAAGAGTGATGACCCCAAGCAACCCGGACAAGGTTAATTGTTCGGTTCTTGAGTACCTTCTCTCTTCGGTCCAAAATAGACACAGGCTGTTCCTCGTAAGACAGGTTGGTACCAACAACCAGCTCAGAATGATCAAGGACATGGCTTGGGTCTGATACATACCTTCGCAATTGAGATACATGAAACACATCATGCACCTCTCGTAACGAAGGTGGAAGGGATAAACGATAAGCAACATCGCCTACCCTATCAAGAATAACAAACGGGCCCACGTATCGAGGACTCAACTTCCCGCGAATGCCAAATCTAACGACCCCACGGGTAGGTGAGATCCGCAAGAATACGTGGTCCCCACAGAAAACTCTAACGGCCTACGATGCTGGTCTGCCCAATGACGATGCCGATCCTGTGCAACTCGAAGTCGCTCTCTAATTCCTTTAATCACTTCCACTGTCTGAACAATCATTTCTGGGCCTAGCATCTTTCTCTCCCCAATATCGTCCCACGCTAGTGGCGACCTACACTTCTTACCATATAGTGCTTCAAATGGTGCCATCTGGATACTTGCTTGATAACTGTTGTTGTATGAACTCGACCAAGTGTAGGTGGCTCTCCCAAGATCCTCCAAAATCTAGGGTACAAGCTCGCAACATGTCTTCTAAAGTCTGAATTGTTCTTTCTGATTGCCCATCCGTCTGTGGATGGTAAGCCGTGCTAAATCTTAACTTGGTACCCAAGCTATGATGTAAGCTCTTCCAAAAATGTGATGTAAAACGGGTATCTTTGTCTGACACAATACTGGCTGGGACCCCATGCTGTCTGACTATCTGCTGCATATATAATTCTGCCAACTTCTCCGTAGATTGACCTACTCTAAAAGGAAGAAAATGTGCCACCTTCGTAAGCCGATCTACGATTACCCAAATAGCATCCTTACCACTTGGGGATCTCGGTAAACCGGTCACAAAGTCCATTGTAATATGCTCCTACTTCCATTCCGGGATAGGAAGCGGTTGCAATAATCCAGCTGGCCTCTGCTGCTCTGCCTTCACTTGCTGACATACCAAGCAACGGGAAACGAATCTAGCTATCTTCCTCTTCATCCCGTTCCACCAGAAGTGCTGCTTGATATCTTGGTACATCTTGGTCCCTCCAGGGTGAATAGAATACTGAGAGCTGTGAGCTTCTGCCATAACCTCCTGTCTGATATCTCCACTAGGCACACATAGACGTGACCCAAACCTAAGTGTACCATCTTCATGGATTTGCATCTCCTTTCTGAGTCCTGACTCACATTCTTCCCTAAGCTTCTGAATCCTTGGGTCTTGTGCCTGAGCTGTCTTGATCCTATCTACCAAGTTGGATTGAACTTGTAGACTCGCCAGAACTCCTACATCACTAGGAAGTATAACCTCGATGCCCATCTCCTGAAGGTCTTCTAAAATGTGCTTCTGTGTTGTCAACATAAATGCGCCGCCTCTCCTGCTAAGAGCGTCTGCTACCACATTAGCCTTGCCTGGATGATACTGAAGCTCCACGTCGTAATCCTTAATCAACTCCAACCATCTTCTCTGCCTCATGTTCAGTTCCTTCTGAGTAAAAACTTCAGACTTTTGTGGTCTGTGTACATGTCCACTCGATCACCATATAGGTAATGCCTCCATAGCTTCAAAGCAATACTACTGCTGCCAACTCCAAGTCATGAGTCGGGTAACTCTTCTCGTGGTCTCGAAGCTGCCTAGATGCATACGCTATCACCTTTCCATGCTGCATGAGGACACATCCAAGTCCTTTACCTGACGCATCATAATATAATGTAAATCCTCCGGGTCCAACTGGCAATGTAAGAATGGGCGCTGATATTAACTTCTGCTTTAGATTCTCAAATGATGCCTGGCATTCTGCCGACCAGACGAATGGCACGTCCTTCCGTGTCAAGCGAGTCATGGGTGCTGAAAGTCTCGCAAAGTCTGATACAAATCTTCTGTAATATCCTGCCAATCCCAAGAAACTCCGCACATCTGCTATGGTCTTGGGTACTGGCCAACTTTCCACTGCTTCTACCTTCTTGGGATCCACTGCTACTCCAGCTCCTGATATGATGTGACCCAAAAATGAAATTCCGACCAAAACTCACACTTGCTGAGCTTGGCATACAACTGGTTCTCTCTCAGAATCTGCAACACTTTTCTGAGGTGGTCTTCATGCTCCTCTTCACTATGAGTATACAAGAATGTCGTCGAGAAATACCACGACAAACTGATCCAAGTATGGCATAAAGATGCGGTTCATCAAATCCATAAAGATTGCTGGAGCATTGGTCAAACCAAACGGCATTACTAAGAATTCATAATGCCCATACTTCGACCTGAATGCTGTCTTGGGAATATCCTCCTTCCGAACCCTCACTTGATGATACCCTGAACGAAGATCTATCTTGGAGAAAACTCTAGCTTTGCTCAACTGATCAAACAAGTCATCGATCCTGGGTAATGGATACTTGTTCTTCACTGTTGCTGCGTTAAGCTTCCTGTAATCAATGCACAATCTGGATGATCCATCCTTCTTCCCCACAAGTACCACTGGTGCTGCCCATGGTGACACGCTTGCTTGGATGAACTTCTTCTCCTTCAGTTCCTCTATGTGCTGATATACCTTGGCCTGCTCTGAATCCGCCATTCTGTAAACCCGATCTGATATCGGTTTAGTTCTAGGTGCCAATTCTATACTGAACTCAATATCTCTAACCGGTGGTAGACCTGGAAGCTCTTCAGAAATACGTCTAAAAACTCTTCAACTACCTTCGGGACTTGAACTTCTTCCATTGCCGTCACTACTCCCTGCTCTTGTTGAGTTGCTACTGATCTGACTAAGGTGAACCGCTTCATGCCTGGAATATCAAAAGATACTCCCTCTACGACAATCTATTGTCGCATGACTGTCTTTCAGCCAGTCCATGCCTAAGATAACGTCGAAATTTCCAACAGGAAATTCTATCAACCGGGCGGGTAAGGAATGCCCGCAAACTACAACGCTACACGCTAGAATAACTCTACTAACTCCTACGAGCCCATTACCAGTGAGTATTTCAACCTCCCTGGCAATGCCTCGAACTCCATTCCTAGCCGTGTTGTAAATTGTGCAGATTAATGATGTGTGCTCCCGAATCAAACAATGCTACTGCGGGATAAGAGGCGACGAGAATGTTACCTGACACATCTCCCGATGCCAATGCCTCTTCCAAGGACAGAGTGAATCCTGCCCTCGACCTCCTTGTTGGTTCCCATGCTGCGGCCTAGCCTGGTGCTGCCGCTGGCCCCTGTCTGGGTGATGCTGGTGGTCTATGCTGATGTTGCTGCATCGGCGGTCCCTGCCGAAACATCTGAGCCTGCGTCATGAACGACGCTGGGCCAACGGTCTCACTGCTACCGTTGGTCCTCGATACTGTCCTGCCCCTGGTGCTGGCAGAGCAGGAAACTGTTGTACTGGTCCTCCTCCTCGAATTCATGGGACAGTGGTAATCCGATCTGGATTTTCACATATCGACACAGTCCCGTTCAATGTCCGACACACATCTCTAGTGGCCCTATTCTTCCCGCAATAAGTGCAGCCCGCTGGGGTTGCTGTTCTTCCTCTGATGCTTTGCTGCTGCCTTGGTGGTACTGGTCCTCGTATCGCCACAATCGTGGATACGAATGCCAGTAGATGGTGTTGTTGTTCGGGCGCTGCCCCCTCCTCCTTCAATCTGACTGTGGGATCTCTTCTGACCTCGTCCTTGCCACAAGCCTCTGAATGGTTATCTCATGCCTTCGAGTCGCCGTCAATACTTCATCAAAAGTCTGGTAATTGTGCCCCTCTATCATTGCAAAAGTTCAAGATGAAACCCTTGCTGGAACCTCATAGCCCTCTGGCTCTCTGTCTACCATCTCTGGGGCGAACCTACTCAATCTGTAGACTCTGCTGCATAAACATCTACATCTTGCCAGCCTGTCTAAGATTGATAACTTCTGTTGTAGCTCAAATTGCGCCACAACTCCATAGTACTTCGTCTTGAATCTTGCTGTAAAATCGTCCCAAGCCACAGGACGTCTGATGCCTACCTCCTCTGATTCCCCACATCACGCGAGATCTTGAAGTACAGCTTCACTAGATCCACACTTCTTCTGCTGGCACCTTAGCGCTGTCATAATAGCCTCCATATCCTTAAGCCATGCATCTGCTGAGATGGCATCCTCCGTGCCTTCGAAACGACGGGGTTGTACTTGCAAAACCTGGCTGATGCTCCTGATCTGCCTTGCCCCTCTTTCCAAAGCTGTCTGCAATCCTTGGTTAAGTACATTCTGCTCTTGTAACTGAACGCCTGCGCTGCTGGGCTAACATCTGATGTTGCTGAGTAGCCATCATCCCTCTCATGATCTCCAGAAGGGCTGGTGTGTCCACTTCCACTGGGGTAGGTGGAACTATTGGTGGTGTTGGAACCTCCGATACTGCGGTCCAACTGCTGGTTCCACTATCACCTCTTCTTGAATAGCCTCTTGAGGTTGTACTGCTCTTGTTGCTGACCAACCTGTCAGGTTGTCCATGCTGCCCTTATTGTTGTTTGCCCAATCCTGACATGCGGACGAGGTGCCCCTAAGAAAAGGACAAGAGAATAATCAAAACGGTCGTACAGGAAGATCAATGAAGTCAAAGGATACCGAATGTCAAGCCTAGAATCGAGAATACGAATCAGGAGATCAAGGGGAAACATGTGTGATTGAACATCCTATAAATTAAAAACACCCCACAAGTCTGAAATCATACCTGCATGGGCCACCACTAACCTTGTCACGCCCCAACCAGAATACTAGAGCGGGGGAATGACTCAGCCAGCTACGTATTACTAGATGAATACCGTATAATCATCAATGCTGTCTAACCAACAAGGGGTGCATCTACATAAAGGTCTCACTATGGTCACTTCACATCTATTGTCTCAATCATTCGAACAAGAAAACAGTAATAGAGAACATGTAAGATAAAGCAGTAACGGCGTCCCAAGCTCTGTCAAAATGTTCTTGATATCTGGCTTTACAAAACATAGCCATCTGATGAGCAAAATATACACAATTGTATCAGCTGCAGTCTGACTTTAGTTACAATATGTACAAAGTAACAAGACGATCCGACTAACAGTCGGTGCCAAACGCAAAGTATAAGGTAAATAACAAACGAGCGGGAAGTAAGAAACCCCCTCGAGTCCTCCTGCATCATCCTCTATGTTGACCATCTTGGAGGTAGAAGTAAGTTGAGTCCTCGGAACCGCTCTAATCTGGCCATGCAAACCAAGAGGTTAGACCTCTAATAGCAAGTACCCGCAAGGAAGCACGATATGAGGCATTAAACCAGTAAATAAGAGAAATAATAATAGATCTCTGCTCGCTACTGGGATTCACGTGACATCACGACACTTCGAACCAACCTCCCAACCCAAACAAGGACAGAAGTTGGCCCGTCATGTCAGGATGCTCTGATCATCTCAGTTAGTTAACAGAGTAGGTACAGTACACAAACAAATCAACTTAAACGGCCATCCAACCCTCCTACGGCTTACTACTGTGAGTCCCCAAGTTATCCTAATTATGCAATAGGATTTCTCAGTTCTTACTATGGACAAGCAAGGCTAGTCTATCCAATCAATCAATTGCGCCAATCATGAATTAGACGTCCCAGCGGACGCCCGTCATCATATACAATATACAATAATTAAGCAGATACCGCTCCCTGTCCGTGTGGCAGATTTGCAGTATCTGTGGGAACCAGCCGCCTGTTGGGCACTAATAGTCCCAAAGAGGGCTGCCATGTAAGAACTCGGGAATCCATTCTCTCCATGCAATCATTATTTTATTTAACTTAGTAGCCTCTACGTTAAGTGAAATCCCATGCCGTGGGTCATGGTCATTCAGAATGAGTACTTCCGTACAAAGTACGATATGCCCAGCTCTACAACGATACCCGTGCGGTTAGGTTGTAGGTCTTACAAGCGTAATGCAACAATCCAAACTAACCAAACAATCATGCCTTGACCATAAAACACATGCTTCTTTTATAGTAAAATAAATAAATAAATAAATTGAAGCCTGCATGTATGCCTGTATGTCAAGATTCGGGATCGGCCAATCGATTATAGTAGTTCATACTTAATATGAACGTGTCTCATTCATTCATTTCATAAGACGACTAGCCAGTCTCTTAGTTCCATCTAGGAACGCATGATCAATAATTAATCATGATAACAATCAATGTTAATTAATGCCAAATTCGGAAAATAAACATTGGAAAATAAATAATGTTTGGGAAATAAGAATCTCATGCGCTGTGGGAAATGATTGGGAAATAAATAAATCTCATGCACTGTGGATTGGGGAATAAATAAATCTCATGCACTGTGGGAAATGAGATTGGGAAATAAATATCATGCGCTGTGAAAAGATTGGAAAATAAATAATCCATGCGCCTGAGGAATGAGATTGGGAAATAAATATCATGCGCTGTGAAATATTGGGAAATAAATAATCCATGCGCCTGAGGAATGAGATTGGGAAACAAATATCATGCGCTGTGAAATAAGATTGGGAAAATAATCCATGCGCCTGAGGAATGAGATTGGGAAACAAATATCATGCGCTGTGAAATAATTGGGAAATAAATAATCCATGCGCCTGAGGAATGAGATTGGGAAACAAATAATCTCATGCGCCTGAGGAATGCGGCTGTGGGAAGTGATTGGGAAATAAATACTCATGCGCCTTGGCTGCGAGAAGTGATTGGAAAATAAATAACTCATGCGCCTTGGCTGTGAGAAGTGATTGGAAAATAATAACTTATGCGCCTTGGCTGTGAGAAGTGATTGGAAAATAATAACTCATGCGCCTTGGCTGCGAGAAGTGATTGGAAAATAAATAACTCATGCGCCTTGGCTGTGAGAAGTGATTGGGAAATAAATAACTCATGCGCCTTAAGGAATGAAGATTTGATGCGCTGTGGGAATAAAGATTTCCATGCGCTGAGGAATGAAGATTTCATGCGGCTGGACGGTTCTTCTTCTCCAAATTTTCTGAGACAGAACCATGGAAGCAATGGAAGCCATTGCTTCCAAGCTCCATAAATCCTTCATCCCAAGCCCAAATATGGACTTCCATAGGTCAAAATTGGGTAGAACGAAATTCTCTACAACATGGAACCATCGAAACTCGAAGATAACAAAGTTTACTAGATCAAAACCTAAAACCGAAAATATATCAAACTAGATCTACACAAAGAAGCCATGGAAATTGAAAATGCTAAGTACTAAGAGACTTAGAATCAAATGAGGAAGATGATGGAACAATAAAAATGGGGATCCATCAAGAAGCAAGTTGGCACTTGCCTATCTCTTCTAGGTTGGTGGGAGAGTTATGGGAAGAAGAAGTGTAATGGAAAGAAGTAATGAGAGAGAAATGGTTTGGGACTTTAAATGAAGGGGTGGTGGTAGGTGGGGGTATTGGGCCGGGTCCAATGGGTTCATCCAAGGCCAACCCGCAAGCAAAGCAAAGAGGTAAAAGCAGAAAATAAATGCAGGAAATAAAGTGCAGAAATAAAATTGCAGGAAATAAAAGAAAATTAAATACAGAACAATACATGATAAATTAAATGAATAAATTCCAGCATACATGTATTTAGAATACGTATTCTGGAAACGGGAAGTGACACTATGCCGCAGTGTCGGCGGTAGAACGCTGTCCTGAGTCACAATCTCTAGCACAGTCGAATAATCTCCGAATAGAGAGTAAATAATAGTACTCAATCATCACGACACTAAGATGGAATAGGATAGAAAATCATAAGAGAGTCACAACATAAATAGAAGTCTAGGTGTAAACCGCCAGAATAAATCTCAAGTACAACTCATAATGTCTCAAATAGAAAGACAATAAATACTAAGTCACAGCTAGACTACGGGCAAGTCCTCAGCGACTGTTGGATCCTCCTGAGGGTCCACGTCGCCAGTGTCATCTAAGCCAATACCATAATAGGGCAGAACTCCTCATCATCACCTGTAAAAATTTTAACATGCACTGTCAGGACGGAACGAGCACATATCTCTCACAACAGTTCATATCAGGGTTGGACATATAAAGCAAGCTATAGAAAGTATACATGATCGCTGTAAAGAAAGTCAACAAGAGAGAGAGACTATAAAATGAGATATATATAAAGAGAAATGTAACCATCTACGTGATTTAGACCATGAATTGGTTATGTAAACGGTTTGGGTTGCACATGGATACAGCTATGGAGTGCACATGGATACCTACTGGGGATAATGATCACATACCGACTACACTCTTCCTGCCCCCAATCAATACACAAGGATCAATACATGTTATGTTATTGCACATGGATAACAACTACTTTATACATGGGGCTCATATGGTCATGAGTGAACATAAATAACACATGAGTGCACATGATAAATATGAATACATGGAGTACATGATGGCCATGATAAAGTACATGAACATGATATACTCGATGTATCTGAGGGGATAGCATCGCATGAAAAGATCCATAGGGTACTAATCCATGTGAACATCGTGTCAGCATCAAGTATACTAGTCTATAACAAGAACATATCCAAAGAAGTATGAAAAGATCAGAGAATGTACTCGCCTGGCAACTGAACTACTGATAATGATGTGTAGATAAACTGGGGCAATATAAACCTATTTAAAGTATACACATGTCACAACCAAGTCTAAAATCAAAAAAAAAATAGCTACAATGCAAGACTACATGCTCCTAGGTCCCTTTTGGTCAAAGTCAACCCTTGGTCAACTCTGGTCAAACTTGGTCAACGCTGGTCAACCCTGGTCAAACCTGGGTCAACTAGTCCGTCTACTAATTTTTAGGTCATGCACAAAATTCTAGGTCATTTGCAGTTCGTTTGAGTTGAATGGATCAGTTTGACCCAAAGTTGACTTTGTCAATTTGGTCAACTTGTCGGCCAATTCGACTAAACTAGGCTCAAAATGACAAACCAAATCTGTCCTAGGACTCCTATAGTTATACACACAACTACAATCTATTCTAAAAGAGTTCTCAAGCATAACTATCTATATACATATAGGTATATACACACATGTGTATTTACAATACAAACAAAACCTTAAATCTAACAAATGATGGTGTGTGTGTGTGTCCTGGCTTACTGAAATGAGGGTCAATCTGAGAAAAAAACATCCAAACATAACCATGGTATTACCCAAATTAATATACTATTATATACATATATACAATAAAAACTATATATATTATATATATATATATATATATATATAATATATAATATTAATATATAATATATTATATATATATGTACAAATGATGCTCAATAGAAAGATTGGCAATGGTTTGAGATAATTAAAGAGTCAAAAATCTGGAATTAAATCCCCCTCGACCCATTCTCAATATGTATTGCATTAGCAATGGTTTCAACGGGGTTTTATATATATATAATTAAATATATGTATTCATAGCTTATAGAAAGCATATATACTCATAAATGAGGGAAAATTATGAAACAAACCAAAGTTGGTTCCCACAAATCTGAAACCTCATATATGTATTGAAAACCCCGAATTTATAAGCTAAATAGCTGGAAATCAAAATATCGCATTTAAACTCAAAATTTATATTAAAGAAAACTCATTTTTCACCCAACGACCCAAACGAGATATACACCAACGAACCCGCGAAACTCGGCACACGTTGGTATCGACCCCGTGATGTGCTTGTATACTCTCGGGTTCGAAATCGTGTCCGTGTCGTTCCACAGAACGCTATCAGAATTTCCCTATACCTCGTGATAACGTGCACTTGCTCGTGCGTTCTCGCTCGTTTGAGCGTCGCACACACAACGAAAAGCCTCGTGCTTGTGCACGTAGCTGGGGGGGTCCTGGGGTAGGTCTAGGACACGGCCATGCAGCGACACGCTGCCGAAATAGCGCACGCAGCCCCGCACCTGCGCGCGGCCTGCGCGCGCCCTCGTGCGCGCGGTTCCGCCTTCGTGGCTCGCGCGTCGGGCCATGCCACGACTCGGGGTTGGTTCCTCGGGTAGTCTAGGTATAGGTCGACATGTCCCAGGTCCTGGAATGGGTCTTCGTTGCGTCGTGTGCGCGCACGAAGTCCGTTTCAGCAACAAAAATCAGGCTAAATGCAAAGTGCGGCTGAGCGGTGCACGCGCGATTTCTCCGCGCTCGCTCAACGAAAAGCCGTGAAATTTTACGATCATGGGGGCAGAGGTCGCCCCCACGTGCTCAAGAAATTTCACGCAAAAATAAGGCCTGTGCATCGAGAAACAATGCACGGACAGCAGGGCACGCACCGCCTCGTGCACCGGATCCGTGCACGTGCGTCCGTTGCCCGAAATGCCGCTGATACGTTGTCAAAACCAAATCCGTCTTCACAAAAGTTTATCAAATAATATTATCTAAACATCCATAAAGACAGAATCAAAAACAGCAACTTTCTGTCCTAAGCGGCATTTCGTCGAACACGTGCCGTAAAGGTCCGACACGTGTCCGATGCTGCCATCAAACGAAGTCGAAATCCAACCAAATTTTGGGGCAAGTCTAGGGCACCTATATGGATGCAAAATGAAAGAAAATCCAGATTTACAATAGGATTAGGGTTTACCTATTGAGTGTCAAAAACTCAATGAATGGATCCCCTCGGTTTCGTGTCGGCCAATTTCCCTCAAGCAAAAGCCTCCGCCTCCCCGCTAGAAATGCTCCAATAGATCCTCTTCTCCTCGACGAGTGCAACGGAGTTCGTTTGGGAAGAAACAGACTCCGGATGAAGAAATATGAGTTTTGGAGAAGGGGATCTCTTAGGGTTCACTTGTGGAGGCTCAAACTTCACAAATGAATGAAAGGGGGAGGGGATACTGCTGTTGGGCAGCTAGGAATAGGTCTCCTAGGTTTAGGGTTTCACTTGGGCCAACTCATTCTCAAGTAGAAATGGGCCCAGTCAAAAAGGCTTAAAGGCAAGCATGCAAAAAGGCTAAAAATTAATTAAAACCTTAAAAATACTCTCAAGCCTAAAATAAATTCTAAAAATAAAATTAACAATTCTAAGGCATGGTTAGGCCCCTATACAATGTTCACTAAGGTTAAACCAGTTGCTAGCACAACACAAGTCAACATATCTAGAAAATCACAAACGGCCAAAATGGCTAAAAATCAATTATCACCCTAAAATTAACTAAAATCTAAATTAATTCTAATGATAATAAATCTAATTCTAATATAGCATTAAGGTTCTAGGTCATGGTTGGCAAAGGTCAAACCACTTATACTACCAAAACACCAATTCAGCTACCAATCAAACCGCACAACAAGCAATTTAATTAATAATTAATAAAATTCAAGTAATACACAATTACTAAAATACCCTTAGCCTAAAAATATGTAATTAGCCAATCTAGTCACATGGTCGAGTCCCTTGGTCATGGTTAGTCTCTAAGTCAAACAATCTCTAGGGTTAAACTAGCAATAACCAAAATCATAATTCACCATCTAAGTAATATAAAATAAATAAAGAAAATCCCCAAAAATCATAATATGATTTAAATATTACTATTAAATGATAAAAATTACAAAAGTTCAAAATTATCCTCGTTTCAGAAAAATAGTGGTTACTGTCTATCCTCCTTAAAATAATTTCGTCCTCGAAATTAAGATGATCCTGCTCTTCTAGGTCAAATCCCCCAACAATCATGGTCTTAAGAAAACTTATCTAAATCATGCAGTTGAAAAGATATCATACAGGATTGTGGCAGGTAATATCAGTCTGGGGTCTCATGATCTAGCCATTAGTCATACTAGATCGAAAGTAGTCGTAAGGTGTCAAACATACAAATAATATGGTAGGGTACAGTAATCATGAAGATAAGATAAGGTATAGGTCAAGAACTCACCTCTACTAGGTCTAGTAGCTGGAACTCTCTCTCGGAGGTAGGGCTCGACTAGGGGCAGGTGTAGTAGGACCTCGTATCTTGTGTGCAGCTGACCCACAAAATAGGCACAATCCTAGTCTCTTCCTACAATCCTTCCATACGTGCCCAAGCTTCTTACAGAAGGCATAGTAGGCACTCGCTCAATTGGCCTCTACTGGATAGGATCTGAACTGGATAGGCTGGTCTAGGCTGGAAGCCGGGGTACTCCTGAGGCTCTGGGTATAAATTGCTCCTTGCTCTCTTGGGACTAGGCTTTCCCCTCGAATGCATGTAATCCTACAACAGTGGAAACTGAGACTCTGTTCTCTCATAAGCTCAGCCTGAAGTCTTGTACCTCCCGCACATCCTGAAGAAGTCTGTAAATTGAGCTCCATCAGGAATGGCATGGGGTACCACTCCAGGAGGCAAAGGAAGGCCCTCAGTTTTTGACTGAACTGCAGCCCTCTCCTGAAGGATAGAAGATGGAGGAAAACTCTCCGATAAGGCTACTAACACCTCGTGAGCAATAGAAGGGGAAAGTACAATCTCGGTCTCATCCGGAATTTAGCTGTGCACTGGGGACAGACTCTGGTCGTGGGTGCCATTCTGGAAAAGATAAAAAAAGAAAAAGAAAAGATAGTAAATCATCGGCTGTAAGGCAGTCTATCATCCTATATAAAAACTGGTGATTATAAAAAAAAACTGGAATTAACTATATAGGGTTACTATTCTAAAGATGATCAAAATCGAAAGTTTAAAGCATGAACATTGAAATCCAATACGATATATATAAAAGAAAAGTTAGTCTCGGCACGATCTAAGTTTATCAATCTCTTGGTAAATCAAGATTTGGAAAAGATGGGGAACAAGGTTATCAAAGTCTGAGCACGAGCATCCAAGGATGGAGATCTAGGTCACAATTAAATTTAATTCAATTGAGTACGACCGAGATATTAATATGATAAGAAATATTACCAAAGTCGATTGGTCGTGATCAATGGAGTTAGGGTTCAATGATATTGAAAATTTTAAAGGATAATTCAAGGACATGGAATAAGTCAATTTTCTCCTTTTTGATAGGGAAAACAGAAGACAAGGTTTCATAGGGAAGTCAAGTTAATCATCTCTCTGATACCATCAAGCTTATCTAATCATCATTTGTCAATCATATCCTTATCTCATAAGTCCAAATATGAAAATCAACCTTTATATGACTACCACTAAGAATTTATACCCTTTTGTTATGAAGATTGGACCTTGTCATGATCATCGTAGGCTCAATTTTTAAATTCCTAAACATTATTCATGAAGCATACCCTTTTATTATAGTACTCAATATTAACCACTTACATCTTAAATCCAAATTCTTCCACCCTGTCTCAAATTAGATCTGAAACCTCTAAATCAAGTTTTTATGAAATCCTTGAACTTGTTCAAATTACTCTCCTCGCGTTGTTCAATCTGAAACTACTAGACCTTACAAAACTTATTCTCCATTAAAATCAACCTTCATATTTCCTTCAACGTACACCCTCAAATATTATTCTTCTTAAAATTTAAAATTTTCTCAAAAATCTCTATATATTCTTTAATTCAAAAAATCTTTGCGTTCTTTCTGCTCTTAACCATTTTCTTGCAATATCATATTCAATTTCGTATTACCATCGAATACAGTTAAAAACTCTTTTCCATTACTAAGTCCCTAAATTTTCGTCCCTAAATTTAACATCATAGCCTTAAGGTACTATCTCAAGAATCAATAACCAAAATTTATCCAAGTCCTCAACTTTGTCGACCTCGAATATCCTTGTCAGCTAAGAAATGCATCTATTATCTACATCCAAATATTTTTCTTTGTGCGATCGTTCCTAGATTGATAATATAAATCTCTTGATTTTTTTTTATTCTTACTTTCTACTACATCTATATATCAAAATTCTATATCAAAGACCAACTTTTATATCCCTACCTAGAATATCATGAGATAACAAATTACGTCCCTTTCGAGCTAGATGATTTACGTCACTTCCTTGACCTTTCCAAGATAAAAAGGTATGGAGATTTAAAGGTTCCAAAGTATAGATGACAGCATTAGACATGAGATGGTGATTGATGTAATTGGGATAGAGTTAACTAAGATAAGAAAAATAAAAATGCAAGAAATAATGGCAAGAAAGAAATAATGATAAAACCTGTTCTTGCTCATCTGTTCAAAGGATTGAACGAACTTGAGATATAATCTGATAACCATACACGTCTTCCTGAAATTATGTTGCTAGAATTTTGATACGCCAGTAAGCATAGCTGCAATAAATAATAGAGTCTGTGACTAAGGTATACACCCTATAATCATGTTATTTAGAATTCTTACCTCGCCAACCGGTATGGCTGCAAGAAAATCTAAATTTCATAACTAGGATAATATATCTAAAATCAGGCTCTACGTCCTTGTCGTGCTAGCCAGTATGACTGTGATAAATTCTAACTCCATAAATCAAGTAGACATTTACCTTTCTCACTATCCTTATCAAGTATATGTTATCAGGTTATACCCTAAATTCCCAATAAAATAAAAATAAATATATTTAAATACAAACTCAAAGTCAACAACTAATCAATAAGGTTCAAAATTCAATAATGAATCCATCAAAATCAAATTCAATAACAAGGAGTAATGAGTGAATCCGATGAGTAATGGGTGAATCAAATTAGGAAAAAGATTTCAGATCAAAATTAAAATAAGACTATCAGGGGTCATCCCAGGGATCTCTCAAGGAATCCTAACAGTGATTGGGTATCCTCTCATTCTAACACTTTGCTTCCTATACCTTATAGAAGGCTCGTAGTGGTACAACTAAATTGTCGTACTATCACGACATCGCACTAATGTGAATCTGGTCCTGCATGGACCGGAGAGATAAAATCGTGTCTCCATAACTATCTTAAAGACAGATCAAACAAGGAATCAATTACTGAAAAAGAAGCAAAATTATTAAATGAGGACAGTTGTTTTCAATAGGAGACAATTAACAGCAAGAATTTGATAAGAGTTTTCCTAATGTGATTGAGTACCTTAACTTATATCTTATATCCTACTGCAGGTTGTAATGATACTCTAATTCGAGTACCACTATGAAATCATACTAGTTGTGATTGTGACCTGCATTGGCCACCACTAAAAACGTGTCACGACCCGCACCCAGTGAAAGGGGCACGAGAAGTGAATACACCCAGCCTACGTCACAGTTCGGCGGTAGAACGTTGTCCTGAGTCACAATCTCTAACACAGTCTAGAATAAGCTCCGAATGGAGAGTAAATAATAAGTACTCAATCACAACACTAAGATGGAATAGGATAGAAAATCATAAGAGAGTCAAAACATAAATAGAAGTCTAGGTGTAAACCACCAGAATAAATCTCAAGTACAACTCATAGTGTCTCAAATAGAAACACAATAAATACTAAGTCACAGCTAGACTATGGGCAAGTCCTCAACGACTGTTAGATCCTCCGGAGGGTCCACGTCGCCAGTGTCATCTAAGCCAATGCCATAATAAGTAGGGCAGAACTCCTCATCATCACCTGTAAAAATTTTAACATGTCCAGTCGGGACGGAACGAGCACATATCTCTCACAACAGTTCATATCAGGGTTGGACATATAAAGCAAGCTATAGAAAACTATACATGAATCGATGTAAAGAAAGTCAACAAGCGAGAGAGACTATAAAATGAGATATAATATGATAAATAGAGAAATGTAACCAACTACATGATTTAGAGCATGAATTGGTTATGTAAACGATTTGGGTTGCACATGGATACAGCTATGGAGTGCACTTGGATACCTACTGGGATAATGATCACATAACCGACTACACTCTTCCTGCCCCCAATCAATACACAAGGATCAATACATGTTATGTTATTGCACATGGATAACAACTACTTTATACATGGGGCTCATATGGTGATGAGTGTACATGAATAACACATGAGTGCACATGGATAAATATGAATACATGGAGTACATGATGGCCATGATAAAGTACATAAACATGATATACTCAATGTATCCGAGGGGATAACATTGCATGAGAAGATCCATAGGGTACTAATCCGTGTGAACATCGTGTCAGCATCAAGTATACTAGTCTATAATAAGAGAACATATCCAAAGAAGTATAAAAAGATCAGAGAATGTACTCGCCTAGCAAACTAACTACTGATGATGATGTGTAGCTAAACTGGGATAATATAAACCTATTTAAAGTATACACATGTCACAACCAAGTCTAAAATATCAAAAAAAAAATAGCTACAATGCAAGACTACATGCTCCTAGATCCCTTTTGGTCAAAGTCAACCCTTGGTCAACTTTGGTCAAACCTGGTCAACGCTGGTCAAACCTGGTCAAACCTAGGTCAACTAGTCCGTCTACTAATTTTTAGGTCATGCACAAAATTCTAGGTCATTTGGAGTTCGTTTGAGTTGAATTGGATCAAGTTTGACCCAAAGTTGACTTTTGTCAATTTGGTCAACTTGTCGGCTAATTCGACTAAATTAGGCTCAAAATGACAACCCAAATCTGTCCTAGGAATCCTATAGTTATACACACAACTACAATCTATTCTAAGAGAGTTCTCAAGCATAACTATCTATATACATATAGGTATATACACACATGTGTATTTACAATACAAACAAAATCTTAAATCTAACAGATGATGGTGTGTGTGTGTCCTGGAGCTTACTGAAATGAGGGTCAAATCTGAGATTAAAAACATCCAAATATAACCATGGTATTACCCAAATTAATATACTATTATATACATATATACAAATAAGAAACTATATAATATATATATATATATATACAAATAAGAAACTATATATATATATATATATATATATATATATATATATATATATATATATATATATATATATATATATATATATATATATATATATATATATATATATATTAAATAGAAAGATTGGCAATGGTTTGAGATAATTAAAGAGTCAAAAATCTGGAATTAAATCCCCCTCAACCTATTCTCAATATGTATTGCATTAGTAATGGATTTCAACGGGGTTTTATATATATATAATTAAATATATGTATACATAGCTATATAGAAAGCATATATACTCATAAATGAGGGAAAATTATGAAACAAAACCAAAAGTTGGTTCCCACAAATCCGAAACCTTATATATGTACTGAAAACCCAGAATTTATAAGCTAAATAGCTGGAAATCAAAATATCGCATTTAAACTCAAAAATTCATATTAAAGAAAGCTCTCTTTTTTACCCAACGACCCAAAACGAGATATACACCAAACGAACCCGCGAAACTCGGCATACACGTTGGTCTCGAACCACGTGATGTGCTCGTATACTCTCGGGTTTGAAATCGTGTCCGTGTTCGTGTCCACAGAACGCATATCGGAATTTCTCGATACCGCGTGATAACGCGCACTTGCGCGTGCGTTCTCGCTCGTTTGAGCGCCACACACACAACGAAAAGCCCCGTGCTTGTGCACGTAGCTGGGGGGATCCTGGGTAGGTCTAGGACACAGCCATGCAGTGACACGCTGTGCCGAAACAGCGCACGCAGCCCCGCACCTGCGAGCGGCCTGCTGTACGCCCTCGTGCGCGCGGTTCCGCCTTCGTGGATCGCTCGTCGGGCCACGCCACGACTCGGGGTTGGTTCCTCGGGTAGTCTAGGTATAGGTCGACGTGTTCCAGGTCCTGGAATGGGTCTTCGCTGCGTCGTGTACGCGAACGAAGTCCGTTTCAGCGACAAAAATCAGGCTGAATGTACAGTACGGCTGAGCGGTGTACGCGCAATTTCTCCGCGCTCGCTCAACAAAAAGCCGTAAAATTTTACGATCATGGGGGCAGAGGTTGCCCCCACGTGCTCAAGAAATTTCACGCAAAAATACAGCATGTGCATCGAGAAACAACGCACGGACAGCAGGGCACGCACGCTGTAAAATCCCTAAATTTCTACTATATTTTAGTACTGATTTTTTTTGTATTTATACGTCGCATAGTCGTATTGTACGTCGTGCTGGAATTTGTATTTTTTCGTATTTACTCGTCGAGTGCGAATATGTGCGAGGTACACATTTTTAGAAAAATGGTTTTTGATTTTATTATCGGTAATGGTTTCAAAATTATATATATAATACTTATTTTTATTAAAAATTGTGAAAAGTATCTATCGAGGTTGCCAAAACTTATTATTTTAGTTATTTATAAAAGGCTATCTTATTTTAATAAGTGATAATTTAGAAAAACTAGATTATGTGAATATTCTACTCGTGTAAAGCGCATGAAAATTATTTCATGTATATTTTCAAAATTTATTTTTATTCTTTATAATAATTTATTTAGCAAGAAGGTATTTTAAATATGTAAATATTTATGTTTATTTTCAAAATTATTTTTACCTAAATTATTTAAAGGGTATTTTGATGATATTTCCTACTAATATTAAAATATATATTGAAATTTTTGAAAATTAATTATTATATAAATTTTATAAAAAGATATTTTGGATATATTGTGATAAATTAAATTGTGAATTGATTTATTGATTTAAATTAAATAGTTTAATTTAAATGTGTAATTTATCTATATTTAAATAGGATTTGGATTTAGATATGAATGTATTGGTTTAAATTTAATAATAGAATTATCTATTTGGGTTAAATAAATTCTAGTCTCTATCTACATTGGATTATATTTGATTGAGTTACTTTTAAATAAATTTGAATTAAATAGTGAAAAATCTAACGGGAATTAAAACTCTTCTTAATCCTTATCTAGATAGGACTTTTGTAAACCCCTTGATTTTTCAAAATAAATATTGTAGAATTTTTAGATTTTTAAATAACTATTTATTGACTTATTATATAATTTATATTATTTTACATATATTTAGTATAGTGCTCATTGGTGAATTTAGTATAAAAATATATAAAGCTATTTTTCTAGTACATTAAGGATCTAAACTATATTATACAATTTCTTTTTCTCAAAATTTTAGGATTTATTTCATAACTTTTATTACTTTTTACATGTTACTTATATTGTACATTATTTACATAATATAGAATAAATGTCAAATTAGTATTAGATATTTCAGCTTGTATAAATGAGATTAGATGAAGGTTGTTTAAATAAATATTAACTATAGTTATTATCTATAGTAATTTTAAATAATGTTATAGATAATTTAGATAAATATAAACAATATTTTAAATTAATACTAATCCTACTTCTACTTGGAAAACATCTCTATCTATATCATATCCTAACAAAGCAAACACCAATTTATATAAATCAAATCCTATCTAATTTAGGAGATAAATCTGAAATAAATACCTATATAAACCCAATACATCCCCCTTCTATCATCCATAATTCGAAATTATTTTTAGTCCAATATAAACTCTAAAATTCGTCATTAGAATTCAGCTCCGCTTTTTAGTAGCAAGAGCAACTTGGAACGACGATATCTCCTAGCTCCGAACTCCGTTTCGCCTCCAGTTTTTTTTAAAGAAGCATATCGAGGTAAGGTTTCCAAAAACATATTTTAATAGACAAAATTCGTTCTGTAGATTTTTGTAAAACTATTTGAGTATTAGATGTCCGAAAAATAAGCGTGTTTCAGTATTTTTGCGATTTCGGGAGTTTCCGGAAACAAAAATGCGATCCGTTTAGTTTTTCGAAAAGCTAATACGAAAACCTATGCCATATCCTAGTTACAAAATTTATTAAATAAATCTAATAGGTATAGCATTAATTATAATTAGATAATAGAATATTTTTAGCATCCAGAGATGTTTGTTTGGACCTTAGTTCCTCAGCAGCCGTTGTTCCACCTACTTTCCTGTCTGATTTTTGCCACCACAGTGCTCAGGACCCAGGCAAGTATACCTTGCTAATTAACTGTCAAATTATTTATTTTCAGTATTATTTATTTTGTTTTATATTGTTAGTTTTCCTTTGTTATAAACTGCGCGTCCAAGCCATACTTGGGTGCAAGCGACTCTATTAGTCGTTTTACTTTAGTATATGCGTGTTAACTTAGTATTAGCAGACTTCCTTCTTGTTGGGGGATATCCTTATATCTCCTTGGCCATGACACACACACCACACAGTTTGAGACATGTTGCTAGGGGCACGACTTATTGACTAGCTATCTCTAAAGTCGTGTGACGGTAGATGATCGTAACTGCTATGACTAGGGTTTTAGAGACTCAAGCAGTTACAAAACTGGACGAGCCATGGATATGACTTGAACAGTATTAGAAATATTGGGGGAGGACAGTCGCTAGTGCGTATAGGAATCCAAACAGGTAAACCATAGTCTCCGGATGGAACTGTGGCGATTTATTTGCAGATGTCCTCTGACGTTTTAGACGTTACGGATTGATACAGATGACTGGATGCCAGTTACGTACACATAGCCTAAAATCCCACCCATGCGCATGAAAGTTGTCCTCTAAATTGCACATTAGGCGGTTAGAATCTCCTTTGCATATTTGTGTCTAGAATAGTCTTTTATATATTATTTTATTATTCTGACAGTTCATATTAGCTTGTTCTTCTTGTATCTTGCTACGTCCGTCTAAGGACCTAGTTTTTTCCCAGGTGTGTGTTTATGTCTTTCGCAGGTATTCTAGCCAAGGCCGTGGTTTTCTCCATTCACTACAACAAAAAACCCTTTTAATGACGCTCGACAAGGAGTTTTAATGACGGTTGATACATAAGCGTTATTAAGTTGAAAAATACCTGTTTTCTATGACGGTTTGGGCTAATTCTGGACTTTTTATAACGTTTATAAAATAAAGCGTTATTAATAGTTTAGAGCGGTGGCAAACTTGTAATTCTTTCATTGTATAAAAGCTAAGTGGGAGAGAGAGAATTTATTTCTCATCCATTTTCTAACCGAGCAGCTCCTCCCCAAACCTCTTCTCCCCCAATTTTTCACTTTTCATTTTCCCTCCTTTTCGGTTCGACTCCAATTTTTCCTCTCCTAAACTCCAGATCTACGCAAAGGTGGACGCGACGATGGTGGTGGTGAAGAGGCTAAAGAAGGTCGGGGTCGGGAGGAGGGAGTTCGAGCAGCAGATGGAGGCGGTGGGGAGGGTGCGGCACGAGCATTAGGAGGCGGTGGTATGATCCTCAACTTCAACTCCATTCTAGTTCGATTTTCGACTATTTTCTCACTTTTATCATCTGGGCAGCGCTTGATTCAGTAGATTTGAGTGTTTTATTTTAGGAAAGATTTGATTTTTTTCCCCCTTAGGGTTAGGGTTAGGGTTTGTGTTGTTTGTTCTCGTTACGTTTGTGTCTCGCACCCAGTTATATGTCCAGGTTCATCTAGCTTACCCCGTGCGCCTCCGACGGCACCGTCGCGTACAGTAGCGTGCCGACGACGATGCCCAAGGCTCCGCCGTCGTCCTCGCACAGCTCGGTGTCGACGTTCTCGCCGACCGCGTGCGGGAAGGTCGAAGCGGAGAGGGGCTCCTCTTCGCGGGTGAGCGACGAAGAGGACGGCAACGTGAGGAAGAAGCTCAGGCTTACGAAGGAGCAGTCTGCTCTTTTGGAGAAAAGGTTCAGAGAACATAGCACTCTCAATCCAGTAACGCTCTACTTAGCATATATATTGTTCTGATAGCTTTCTTTTGTGCCTCTTTGGCATGTATATTATTTTATTTGTATAGGAAGTTTATTATTGAATGAAATTCCTTGGATTCGTGATGGAATTTTGTTGATTCACTAGTAGTGAAATTTGAATTCTATTGCTGTGTATGCTATTATTATATGGATTAGGTGTTAACAGAGTGCAATTGGATTCTTTTGTAGATTGTGTGTCAACATAGAAGGTTCTTAATCTGCAAATATGCTCTCGCGCTAGCTGAACAAGTATGTGCTCCTTGGTAACTGCTCTCCTAATTTCTCTTCTAATATTGAATGAAATTTAGATTCTCTAATATTTTGTGTGGTCCATCACCTTCAATAATATTGCCCCAGTTATTAACTTGAATTGGTTTAGGATTGTAAAAGAACTACATTAGTATCCAGTTGGGATATCGAGCTTCGGGTAAATGTGATCCATATACCTTCAGAAGAGCTAACAGTCAGTTTGCAGGGAAAAAAAAATATGTGACAATGTTTAGACTTCTTTTGATAGTTACATTCATAAATAATAGAATCTTTTGGTTATCTCCATCTTGCTTACTGGTGTTAGTTCTTAGCATATATATTTTTATTTCTTTTAATTTTGTTTCGCTTCTTGTAACCTAGTTTATGTTTATTCTGCTTCTGAATATATAATGAACAGCTTGTGCTCTTTGCGGCTTGGAAGAGGCTTCTCCCATGACTGTGACTCGGTCTTTCCTCTCCTAAAGTTTGGGTAACAAGTCTTCCACACAACTTAACATGGATTTATTTAAGTTCAGTTAGCTGCCTTAGTTTCTGCTCTGTGAGCTTTTACTTGTGTTAACAAAGTATATATTAGTCTTGGATAAGACCAGTTTTATTCTCATTTAGTTGATTTACCTTTTACTTTCATCTATGTCATACTTCTGTACTTGCAAATTGACCTGAGTTACTACGGACCATAATATAACTTGAATGAAAGAATGAGCTATTTTACATATGCCAGAAAAAGTAAATACATTACATGGTAACAACTATGTGTTTGTGGTGAATCCTTGGTTGTAGAAATTGGAGTATTGGTGGCATAGATTTTAACATGGTATTAGACCAATTACAGTTTTATTTATTTAGAAGGTTCAAATCATGAATGGCATATTTTAAATTGGTTGAAAAAAATAATTCCTTTCCCTCTATGTTGGGACTACATAAATGTTGGGACTACATAATTTTTTCCCTCTATGTTTTATTGCTTGTGTTTTAAGGACTTACTTGCTTATTGGTTCATAATTTTTTCTTGACCGGTCTGGATGGCTCATTGGTTGGAGAGTTTCCTAGGTACTGTTATCCCTAACTATAAGTTACATGTTGGTGCTGTTTGAGAAGTTTGATGCTGGCTGCTCAGCTTCCAATGTAATCTTTTTTAAGCTTATTCATGTTGATTTAAGAGAATGTACTGTCAAGTTTATTCATGCTTCCAATGTAATCTTTTTTTTGTTTTTTTCAGCTTTCCTTCTTTTATATGTGGACCAATCAATTGCAAGAGACATTAAATTCAAACAAACGAGGATACTGCTTTTTTCCATAAAGATTTTAGCAGTTGGAGGACCTTTAGTCCCTGGTAGTCCAACAGAGCTCTGGGTGCAGGTTTTTTGGTAGTTGTAAATGTATATATGTATTTGTAAATGTATATATGTATTTGGATATTCTATTTTGAGAATGTAATGAAGATGTTGATATGTACTCTATTTTGAGAAATGTAATAAAGATGGTGATATATAATGTTAATTTGATTTTTAGCCTGACAATTATATGGACTGATTTGGATGTGCTAATTTGAATAGTATAAAGTGTTATAAATGTGCTGCATTGAGCCTATACATGTTATCTATTCATGACGTTTTAAAATTGTTCTGAATTGTGCACTATATATTAACTATTCATAACGCTTTTATAGAAACTATTCATGACGGTTATTTTATGACGCTTTTGAAAAACATTTATAACACCCGTTTTCATGACGGTTGCTGTGGAAAAAAAAGCGTCATGGTTCGTCATTAATGACGCTTTTTAGCCGTCATTAAAAGGGTTTTTTGTTGTAGTGATTCCTTCGAAGACGATTACGCTTGGTTCGTCTTGCCATCTTATTGATCGATTCTTGTACATTTCTTTCATTGAGATAGTTGTAGTGGACTTTGTCTCTGCCCAATGATTGTATCATAAATATTCAAGTTGATTTTTATATTATTATTCTTTTCATTGTGGATGAGATTTAGTTTGTCTTGGATTACTGCATTTTACAGCTTATGTATCCATACGAGGCCTATTTACTTCGTATGAATACAGCTGGCATGTCTACATTCCTAGTCCTACATATTTTGGGACTGGAGCGTTACATGTTTTTGTGGTAGCCCATGCAGGTCAAGATAAATTGTTTGGTTACTTTACCGTACCAAGCAAGCCTGCGGATAGGATTAGAGTCTAGGATCTCATCCACATACTTGACCTTCTCGATTCTATTTTGAATCCCTTGATTTGCATCCTGCTTGATTCCCTCTACCGTTAATTCTTATCCTTCTTTCGTGCTTGATGTTGGTTAGAAAGGTAATCCATACTAGGTAGACTTGTCCCATTGTTCCATCACACCACTAGTTTAACTCTTGTAAGTTGGGTAGACACCTCACGACCTAACATTTATTTTCCTTGTGACCCATATTAACATGATTACTTAGACTATAGCCTTTATAGGACCCTAACTTATCTACCCCACCAAGCCTTAGATAAAAGATAGTAGGATGAATATATAGGAACAATCACATGACAAGACTTAGATTCTTAAGGAGCTGAACTAATTCTATATTCTTTCACTCTTACGCTCTCATGCCTATGTTTTTACCAACGTGACTAATGCTGCTAAATAGCCTAATTTTTGCAAGCTTACTTTTTATTCAAGCTTGTTCAAGGACATATATTTTATTGGGGGCCCCCACTAACATATTGTCTAGTCAGAACCGGTACATGATGGTCTGATCAACCTAGTGCACTTTGGTTCGCCTTTCACACTATTATCCTACGTGGTTGAGATATAGTTAAACTTACCCCTTAGAATCTCATCCACTATTGCCTTGACAATTCTTTTTGAATTATTCGGCCGCCTTTGAACCACGTATTTGTATTCGATAATATCGTCTTTGAACTCTATATTGCTTTCGCCTTCACTTATTTTAGAAGGACGAAAGTGTTGTACTTGAATTTCCTCTAGCTATCCTATCTCTTGTGACCATTAACACTCGATGTGACTATATCTTTGTCTTAACTACTCATCCCTTCCTCAACCTTCTATCACGACTTCCTAATCACTTCAATTAGGAGTGAATCTAATCGTTCTCCTAATCGTGCCATCAACCTACTCCCAAGAAACCATATCTTAATTCTCTAAATTATTTATATGGATCCACTTAAAACTTTTAATATTTTCCTTTTATGTTTATTAGCCATGTCCGTGATTTATTATCTAAATCACGATTTTCTAATGCTTGTTTATGTTGTTTCTTGCATCGCCCAAGGACTCGTCGAATTGTCATTACCAATATACCCCTTGTGCCTTCTTACCCCTACTTATTCTTAATTTCGAGGACGAAATTCTTGTAAGTTGGGTAGGATGTAAAATCCCTAAATTTCTACTATATTTTAGTACTGATTTTTTTTGTATTTATACGTCGCATAGTCGTATTGTACGTCGCACGGGAATTTGCATTTTTTCGTATTTACTCGTCGAGTGCGAATATGTGCGAGGTACATATTTTTAGAAAAATGGTTTTTGATTTTATTATCGGTAATGGTTTCAAAATTATATATATAATACTTATTTTTATTAAAAATTGTGAAAAGTATCTATCGAGGTTGCCAAAACTTATTATTTTAGTTATTTATAAAATGCTATCTTATTTTAATAAGTGGTAATTTAGAAAAACTAGATTATGTGAATATTCTACTCGTGTAAAGCGCATAAAAATTATTTCATATATATTTTCAAAATTTATTTTTATTATTTATAATAATTTATTTAGCAAGAAGGTATTTTAAATATGTAAATATTTATGTTTATTTTCGAAATTATTTTTGCCTAAATTATTTAAAGGGTATTTTGAAGATATTTCCTACTAATATTAAAAATATATATTAAAATTTTCGAAATTAATTATTATATAAATTTTATAAAAAAGATATTTTGGATATATTGTGATAAATTAAATTGTGAATTAATTTATTGATTTAAATTAAATATTTTAATTTAAATGTGTAATTTATCTATATTTAAATAGGATTTGGATTTAGATATGAATGTATTGGTTTAAATTTAATAATAGAGTTATCTATTTGGGTTTAAATAAATCCTAGTCTCTATCTACATTGGATTATATTTGATTGAGTTACTTTTAAATAAATTTGAATTAAATAGTAAAAAATCTAACGGGAATTAAAACTCTTCTTAATCCTTATCTAGATAAGACTTTTGTAAACCCCTTGATTTTTCAAAATAAATATTTGTAGAATTTTTGGATTTTTAAATAACTATTTATTGACTTATTATATAATTTGTATTATTTTACATATATTTAGTATAGTGCTCATTGGTGAATTTAGTATAAAAATATATAAAGCTATTTTTCTAGTACATTAAGGATCTAAACTATATTATACAATTTCTTTTTCTCAAAATTTTAGGATTTATTTCATAACTTTTATTACTTTTTACATGTTACTTATATTGTACACTATTTACATAATATAGAATAAATGTCAAATTAGAATTAGATATTTCAGCTTGTATAAATGAGATTAGATGAAGGTTGTTTAAATAAATATTAACTATAGTTATTATCTATAGTAATTTTAAATAATGTTATAGATAATTTAGATAAATATAAACAATATTTTAAATTAATACTAATCCTACTTCTACTTGGAAAATATCTCTATCTATATCCTATCCTAACAAAGCAAACACCAATTTATATAAATCAAATCCTATCTAATTTAGGAGATAAATCTGAAATAAATACCTAGATAAACCCAATACATCTCCCTTCTATCATCCATAATTCGAAATTATTTTTAGTCCAATAGAAACTCTAAAATTCGTCATTAGAATTCAGCCCCGCTTTTTAGTAGCAAGAGCAACTTGGAACGACGATATCTCCTAGCTCCGAACTCCGTTTCGCCTCCAATTTTTTTTAAAAGAAGCATATCGATGTAAGGTTTTCAAAAACATATTTTAATAGACAAAATTCGTTCTATAGATTTTTGTAAAACTATTTGAGTATTAGATATCCGAAAAATAAACGTGTTTCAGTATTTTTGCGATTTCGGGAGTTTTCGGAAACGAAAATACGATCCGTTTAGTTTTTCGAAAAGCTAATACGAAAATCTATGCCATATCCTAATTACAGAATTTATTAAATAAATCTAATAGGTATAGCATTAGTTATAATTAGATAATAGAATATTTTCAGCATCCGGAGATGTTTGTTTGGACCTTAGTTCCTCAGCAGCCGTTGTTCCACCTACTTTCCTGTCTGATCTTCACCACCACAGTACTCAGGACCCAGGCAAGTATACCTTGCTAATTAACTGTCAAATTATTTATTTTTTGCATTATTTATTTTGTTTTATATTGTTAGTTTTTCTTTGTTATAAACTGCGCGTCCAAGCCATACTTGGGTGCAAGCGACTCTATTAGTCGTTTTACTTTACTATATGCGTGTTAACTTAGTATTAGCAGACTACCTTCTTGTTGGGGGATATCCTTATATCTCCTTGGCCATGACACACACACTACACGGTTTGAGGCATGTTGCTAGGGGCACGACTTATTGACTAGCTATCTCTAAAGTCGTGTAACGGTAGATGATCGTAACTGCTATGACTAGGGTTTTAGAGACTCAAGTAGTTACAAAACTGGACGAGCCATGGACATGACTTGAACAGTATGGGAAATATTGGGGGTGGACAGTCGCTAGTGCGTATGGGAATCCAAACAGGTAAACCATAGTCTCCGGATGGAACTGTGGCGATTTATTTGCAGATGCCCTCTGACATTTTAGACGTTACAGACGGATACAGATGACTGGATGCCAGTTACGTACACATAGCCTAAAATCCCACCCATGCGCATGAAAGTTGTCCTCTAAATTGCACATTAGGCGGTTAGAATCTCCTTTGCATATTTGTGTCTAGAACAGTCTTTTATATATTATTTTATTATTCTGACAGTTCATATTAGCTTGTTCTTCCTGTATCTTGCTACGTCCGTCTGAGGACCTGGTTTTTCCCCAGGTGTGTGTTTATGTCTTCCGCAGGTATTCTAGCCAAGGCCGCGGTCTTCTCCATTCCTTCGAAGACGCTTACGCTTGGTTCGTCTTGCCATCTTATTGATCGATTCTTGTACATTTCTTTCATTGAGATAGTTGGTAGTGGACTTTGTCTCCGCCCAACGATTGTATCATAAATATTCAAGTTGATTTTTATATTATTATTCTTTTCATTGTGGATGAGATTTAGTTTGTCTTGGATTACTGTATTTTACAGCTTATGTATCCATACGAGGCCTATTTACTTCGTATGAATACAGCTGGCATGTCTACGTTCCTAGTCCTACATATTTTGGGACTGGGGCGTTACACATGCCCTCGTGCACGGGATCCATGCACGGCCTCGTGCATGGGATCCGTGCACGTGCGTCCGTTGCCCGAATCGCCGCTGATACATTGTCAAAACCAAATCCGTCTTCACAAAAGTTTATCAAAATAATATTATCTAAACATCCATGAAGACAGAACCGAAAAATATCAACTTTCTATCCTAAGCGGCATTTCGTCGAACACGTGCCGTAAAGGACCGACACGTGTCCGATACCGCCATTAAACGAAGTCAAAATCCAACCAAATTTCGTGGGCAAGTCTAGGGCACCTATATGGATGCAAAAATGAAAGAAATTTTAGATTTACAATGGTAGATTAGGGTTTACCTATTGAGTGTCAAAAACTCAATGAATGGAGCCCCTCGGTTGTCGTGTCGGCCGATTTTCCTCAAGCAAAAACCTCCATCTCCCCACTAGAAATGCTCCAACAGATCCTCCTCTCCTCGACGAGTGCAGCGGAGTTCGTTTGGGAAGAAACGAACTCTGGGTGAAGGAAATATGAGTTTTGGAGAAGGGGATCTCTTAGGGTTCACTTGTGGAGGCTCAAACTTCACAAATAAATGAAAGGGGGAGGGGTATTGCTGTTGGGCGGCCAGGAATAGGTCTCATAGGGTTAGGGTTTCACTTGGGCCAACTCATTCTCAAGTAGAAATGGGCCCAAGTCAAAAAGGCTTAAAGGCAAGCATGCAAAAAAGCTAAAAGATCAATTAAAACCTTAAAAATACTCTCAAGCCTAAAATAAATTCTAAAAATAAAATTAACAATTCTAAGGAATGGTTAGGACCCTATACAATGTCCACTAAGGTTAAACCAGTTGCTAGCACAACACAAGTTAACATATCTAAAAAAATCACAAAACGGATATATTTTTCAGATGATTGCTTGGGGGACTTGTGTCCTACTTATTACGGATCTGAGGATATGATAGCTACCATGGGACCGAATTCTCAGGAGTGACTGAGAGACTTAGTTCTAGATTTGACTTGTTTTAGATTCTCTGTTAGAACTTTTAACTTGTAATAATGGAGATTTGTTATTTAAATTGAGATTCTCTGTTAGATTCTATAATAAATTTAGAGTTCTTTGTTATCTTATCATGCTTTAGATTATGATTGAGTATTCAATGTTATCTTTATACGTGTCCTTCATTCGGAGTTGAGATCTATGACAGGTACATTACATTATTGTGTGAGTTTGTTAGTTAGCGACCTAGACAATGTTCTACCGTCAATGCTGCAGCGTAGGCTGGGTGAGGTCACGCACTCGTGCCCCTATACCGGGTGTGGGTCGTGACACTAGCCATTACTGTTTTAGCGGATGATCCGTCGGACATCCACAGACAGCCGGCGGATCATTCCTTCGGCTGTAGTAAATGCTCTATCTTCTTGGATTTATATAATTTGACTTCACCCCTCTTCATAAAGAGCTATCCATTTGAGCTTTAAATTTTCCAACTACCAAAAGAGCTATACCATTACCCTACAAGATTTAATTTGTCATCCAATCAAAAGTGCTAGAGTATTCAAGAATTATAATCAGATCTTCAAAGTTTTCAAGAAGATCAAAAGCCTTTTATTTCTCTTAAAGTTAAAGTTGACGAGCCTTCGGAGGAAAACTCATGTGTAAGAAGTTGACGAGCTCTTCGGATCCAAACGAATGTTAGAAGTTGACGAGCTCTTCAGATCCAAACTCGTGTTAGAAGTTGACGAGTTCTTCGGATCCAAACTCGTATTGTAACTATTTACTCAAATAATGGATTAATTCCAGAGAGAGTTCCTGGACTGGAGTACCCCTTGAAGGATACCAGGATACATCGAGTGTTTGATTCTCTTTTCCTTTATTATCCTTTAAATTGCTTGTTATTATTGATAATATTTTTATTACCTTATTCACCCCCCTCTAGGGTTCTATAATTTGGTATCCTTTAAATTCCTTAGAGTGATCCATGGCCAGTAATCCTAGTACCAACTCATTCCACAATGAGGGACAATCCACAAATAAATCTCATCTATTTGATGGAACCAACCATAACTATTAGAAAATTAGGATGGACATTTACTTGAAATCCCTAGACTTCGATCTATGGGATTGCTTTGTAAATGGCATCCCTAAATCTTCCATAGTTATTGAGGAAGTAGTTTCGGAAACTCTTAAAGAGACTTTTTGAAAATGACAAGAAGATTGCTAGTCAAGATGCAAAGGCTATGAACGCTATCTACTGCACTCTCGATAGCAATGAATTCAATAGGATCTTTACTTGCAAAACTTCTAATAAAATTTGGAAACTTTTGGAAGTCACTCACGAGGGAACATCACAAGTGAAAGAATCAAGGAATAGTAGACTCACACAAGAATATAAATCCTTCAAAATGAAACAAGAT
Organism: Iris pallida; assembly: GCA_029216955.1. Lineage (NCBI taxonomy): Eukaryota > Viridiplantae > Streptophyta > Magnoliopsida > Asparagales > Iridaceae > Iris > Iris pallida. The sequence goes on along the minus strand of JANAVB010010797.1, from coordinate 3,464,770 downwards.
GAGTCTATTACTCTCATTTTCACTCGATTCTTTGATATCATTAACCCTCTCTCTTCTCTTGGTAAAGAATATCCCACTCATGAAAAGATTTAAAAGATTCTCAGGGGATTAACTAAAGGATGGAATCCTAAAGCAACCGTCATTATTGAGGGGAATGATCTAACAACTATGAACCTTGAGACCCTCATGGGAAAGCTAATGATGCACGAGCTGGACATGAAGGACCAAGAAGAATATTCCATACAAGAAAAGGAGAAGGAGAAGATGAAAGAAAAAGAAAAGTCTCTTGCTCTCAAGGCCACCAAGTTCTCCTCAAGAGATAGCTCCGATTGTAACCCCTCTTCCCAAAATTTGAAATATATATTTTTTTTATTATTTATTTGACTTAAATAGTAATTTTGGAATGTTATAAATATTTTAATTAAATAGTTATTATGATAGAAGACTTTATTCATGGTTAAGATTTGGAGTACAAGATGACTAGACAATATGGTACGGCTAGTGCAGTCAAGTGCTTGACTAGCATATTAGCGCCATCATCCCAAGAAGCTTATCATTGGTGACCCTTCCTTAGGGTTAGTATTGATCTTCTACATGAGATCACTGTACAAATGTGGCTTTCATTTCACAAGTAGAGCCTAAAAATATTAATAATGCTTTTAATGATAAATTTTGGATGATTGCAATGCAAGAAGAGCTTAATCAATTTGAGCAAAACAATGTTTGGAAACTTGTTCCTAAGCCTCACAACTATCCCATTATTGGGACAAAATAGATGTTTCAAAATAAACTCAATGAGGATGGTATCGTCACTCGTAACAAAGCCCCGATTGGTTGTTCAAGACTATAACCAAGAGAAAGGCATTGACTAAGAAGAAACCTATGCTCCTGTTGCTCATCTTGAATCCATTCGAATGCTTTGTACTTTTGCTTGTTTAATAATTTTAAACTTTTTCAAATGGATATCAAATGTACCTTTTTGAATGGTATTATTGAATAAGAGGTGTATATCGAGCAACCTCCCGGCTTTGAAGATTTTAAATTTTCTGATCACATTTTTAAATTACACAAGGCCCTATATGGCCTCAAACAAGCCCTCCGTGCTTGGTATGAGCGTCTTAGCTCCTTTCTCATCTCTTATAATTTCTCCAAAGGCAAAGTTGATACCACACTTTTTATTAAAACGCACAATGGCACACTTCTATTAGTTCAAATCTATGTTGATGATATCATTTTTTGTTCCACTAACAAAACACTATGTGTAGAATTTGCCAAACTTATACAGGACAAATTTAAAATGAGCGTGATGGAAGAACTATCATTTTTCTTGGTCTAGAAATCAAGCAAGGACCTCAAGGCACATTCATCAATCAAGCTAAATATACAAAGGATCTTCTCAAGTGCTTTGATCTAGACTCATCCAAATCAATAAGGACTTCTATGGCCACAACGATAAAGCTTGATCAAGATGAAAATGGTGTCTTAGTCGACATTCACAACTATCAAGCTATGATCAGTAGCTTACTTTACTTAACTGCTAGTCGTTCCGATATTATGTTTAGTGTTTGTTTATGTGCACGTTACCAAGCAAATCCTAAATAATCACATTTATGTTACGTTAAAAACATTTTCCGGTATCTCAAAGGCACCATTAATATAGGACTTTGGTATCCGAAATCTCCATCCTTTGAGCTTATCGGCTACTCAGATGTAGATTTTGTTGGATGCAAGATTGACCGAAAAAGCACTAGCAGCACATGTCAATTCCTTCAAAAATCTATGGCTTTGTGGTTTAGTAAGAACTCAGTTGCTCTTTCTACAACTAAAGTCGAATACATAGAGGTTGGATGTTGTTGTGCACAAATTTTTTGGATGACACAAATACTTGTAGACTATGGTATATCTTCAAATGGTATTTCTATCAAATATGACAATACTAGCTCTATTAATCTCACTAACAACCCGATTTGTCACTCACGCACGAAACACATTGAGATTCGATACCACTTCTTGTGTGATCATCAACTTAAGGGCGATACTGTCTTGAATTTATTGTTACTGGGCATCAACTACCTGACATATTCACCAAGCCTCTTGCCGAAGATCGCTTCTCTTTTATTTGTCAAAAAATTGGCCTTATTGAAAAAATTCTAATTCCATACAGATAATCCGACGGATTATTCGACGGACTTCTGCGAAAGTCCGACGGATGATCCATTTCCTTACAGCTGGCAGATTCCTCCTTTCTTTTATTTTTGTTCATTCATTTTCCCTATTTTTTAAATTTCACACCAACGGGATCCACAAACGGATAACCGCGGCTTTCCGTCGAATGTTGTGCCTGCGAATTTATGTCAGGGATTGGAACGAATCCACCTTTTATATTCTCCAAAATTCTTTTTATTCCCAAAAACCGGCTGCTAACTCCTAAAATCCCTCACCCTTTCACATCCCCCATTAAAACACCCACCTACCTCCTTAAATACATCTTCTCCTTCTTTTAAAACCCCATTCATACATCTACATTCTTCATCTCACCACTATTTCCTACCTTTCCTTCGAAAATTTGCCCAAATCTGTCCTAAAATCTGCTCCAACAAAGTCTAAAAAATGCTCCTGATATGGCGCCTCCTCTTCCTCCTCTCAAGATCCTCCTCCTACATCTATGTTCCTACCCACTCCCTTCACCCACGGCCATAATCCAGCCATCTTCTGCACTGTGCACCAATTATGCGACTGGTTCAACATCTTCTACAAACTCCTAGTGTGCTCCAGCAAGCCTATCTCCTTCATCTTTTTGAAACCTTCGAAAAATCTTTACCAATGTTGGCTTCACCGATCTTTTGGAGAGGCAAGTGGATATGTATCCCGCCGTCGTCTAAATATTCTAGTGTACCCTAGTTGCAAGTAGCGACCGTCCGGAGTTCGAGACAAAGGTCGGTGGGACCAAGATTACTGTCAATGCCACCTCTCTGGCTTCCATCCTTGGCATTCCAAAACGCCCCAACCTTTAATGTCTTTCATATACTGTGGACACCATCAAACTATCCTCGGACTACACCTTCGAAGAATTCATCTTCTGCATCTGTGATCATGTCAACTCTCTCAAACTGGAGGATAAAGACTTAAGTCCTATTTATCACGATCTTCACCGCATTCTCTGCCACTCCATCACTCCGAAGTCTGGCAACATGGATAGCCTTACCACCGAGGAGCTTATCATAATGTACTACCTCTTTGCCCGTCGACCTTTCTCCCTTGCCAAGACTATGATCTACTCCATGATCTGGATCCAGGAGGCCACCCATCAATCTCTTCTCTACGGCATGTACATCACCATAGTTTTGGAGGCCAACAGAGTAGACCTCACCAATTGTTCCAAGGCCAAGAAGCCATATCTTCTTACCAAGGCAAAGTCGTGACCCCTTCGCTCATCTAGACCCTCAGCTTTTCAACCTCCTCCTGCTGGAACTTCAACTGCTCCTTTAGCTTCGACGCCGATTCCTCCTAAGATTCGTTAGTACATTGATCATCGTTTCAACTCCCTTACCATCGCCACCTCAAAACACATCCAGGCTACCACCCGGGGTCTGGGTACCCTGATCCATCATAGCTTTATGGATCAGGTGTACTATTTTAGTACTATTTCTGGAGAACAATCCTCTTTGCGACCCGGTTGTCCCCAATCCTGCCCACCAAAGACCTCAGTTCTCTTACCTGAATGTCGATGAATTTATGTATCTGGATGGCATTGATCCCTATGGCTTCTTCACTCCTACGATGGGGGTTGATGATGAGGAGGCTGATGATACGGACCCGATGGATGACCCTGACAACTGATGATCACGAGTACTAGTGGGTGGTGTCCTAGAGTCTATCAGGTGTCAGTTTTTCTTTTGTTTTCTTGTGTATAGTCCTTCGTGGACTTTGAAAAAGTTATTTTTAAGTGTGTCTCTGCTACTATCTTTTGTCTTCTAGTTGGGAATGGTATGTTATGCATGTTATCAAACTATTTCTCCTTGCCAATAAAAATGCTTATTATCTACTCTGCTCTTTTTACTACTCTTAGCATCTCATCTTTCATTTTGCATAAGTGACAAAGAGGGAGAATTTATGTTGATGGGGAGATATTTTATTACGAGGGAGCTATCTCACAAAAATAGTATTTTTGTCAATTATCAAAATAGGGGAGATTATTGGCACATTGATTTTGATACTTACATTTAATGCCTCTACAGTTTTAGATTTATCTACTTCTCAGATTAAAAGTAAAGCCTCAACCAAATGAAAGATTCTTGCATCCATCAACCTATCACTAAGATTCATTCAAAGGATCACAATCAAGGAACACAGAAGCTCATTAAAGGATCACAATCAAGAAATTAAGAAGCTTCACAAAAGTCAAAGATCCAGCTTCTCAAGAATCTGTAATACATAGAAAATCAGTGTAAACTTTTTCGTATGGATGGCCTATTAAAATCTTAAGAGTATTTATGAAAAAGATGGATCATCCGTCAAATTTTTGCGAAAATTCGTGCGACTATCCGTTTTGGAACAGCAAGTATTTGTGAGTCCAAATGGATGATCCGACGGATCACCGCAGATCACCTTCGGATGATTCGTTTTGAAACAGCATATTTTTGTTGGTTCTAACAAATCATCCATCGGATTTCTGCAAAAATTTGTCGAATGATCCGTTTTGGAACATCAAGTATTTTTGGATCCAAACGGATGATCTGACGGATCACCGCGGGTCACCGTCGGATGATCCATTCTTGCTGAGGTGGCTATTTGAATTTTAAATCTAATGATCCTCATTAGTGAGCAATTAATCCACCAAATGACTAGTTTTCTAGCTATTAATGTTTGAGTGGATGATCCGCCAGACATCACGGACAGCTGGTGGATCATCCGTTTGACTGTAGTAAATGCTCTGTCTTCTTGGATTTGTCTAAGACTTTATTCCTCTTCATAAAGAGCTATCCATTTGAGCTTTAAATTTTCTCATTACCAAAAGATCTCCACTATTACTCTACAAGCTTTAATTTGTCATCCAATCAAAAGTGCTAGAGTATTCAAGAGTTATAATCTAGATCTTCAAAATGTTCAAGAAGATCAAAAGCCTTTTCTTTCTCTTAGAATTGAAGTTGACGAGCCTTCTAAGGAAAACTTATGTGTAAGAAGTTGACGAGCTCTTCGGATCCAAACTCATGTTAGAAGTTGACGAGCTCTTCAGATCCAAACTCATGTTGTAACTATTTACTCAAATAGTGGATTAAAGCTGAAGAGAGTTTTGAGACTGGAGTGCCCCTTGGGAGGATACCAGGATACATCGAGTGTTTGATTCTCTCTTCCTTTACTATCCTTTAAATTGCTTATTATTATTGATAATATTTTTATTACCCTATTCACCCCCTCTAGGGTTCTACAGAATTCTCGTCATGCAAGTAAGCATAACTGTATTAAACAATAGAGTCCATAACTAAGGTATATACCTCTATAATTATGTTATTTAGAATTTTTATCTCGCCAACCGATATGGCTGTGAGAAACTCTAAATTCCATAACTAAGATAAGTATACCCCAAACTAGGCTTTATGTCTTTGCCATGCTAGCTAGTGTGGCTGCAAAAAACTATAGACTCCATAACTAAAGTAGACATTTACCTTTCATATTGTCCTCATCAAATATGTCATCAAAATATACCTTAATTTAATCCATAAAGTTCACCTCGATACAAAATCAAAGTCAACAACGAACATCAAGAATCAATTTCTACAACGAACAAGGTAGAGTATACGAAAATAAGTGGAAACATATTTCAAGATAGGGTTTATAGTAAGATTCTCAGGGGTTGTCCCAAGAATCTCTCAAGGAGTCCTATATTGTGATTGAGTACTCTCTTATTCTAATATCTTATTTCAACATCCTATCGCAGGCTTGTAGTAGTACAACTACACCGTTGTACTACCACGACATCGCTCTAATTGTGAAGTCTGACCTGCATGGGCCACTATAAAAATGTGTCACAATTCGAACCCAATATAGGGGCACGAGTACGTAGGTACGTCCAGCCTACGCCGCAGCATCGGATGTAGAACACTGTCGAGCTCAAGAATACTAACAAATATATATCCAATGAATATATGAGTCACAACCTGTCAATGATATCACATCTCCAAAGAAGGACTATATATTTTTTTAAGGAATATATATATATATATATATTTTTTTTATATATATATATATATATATATATATATATATATATATATAATAAAAAATAAAATAAAATAAAATGTTCATACTCAATCATAAATAACTAGAAGGAAGGTATGGCATACAATGATATAAAGATATAAAATAATAAATAGAAGAAGTCTAAGAGCCTAATATCTCATCATAAGTACATCTCTAATAAATATAACATCCCAAGTCTAATAAATTGGAGACAAATCCAGTAAAACTAGATATTAGCTAAGGCACTACTGGTGGTGTCTCCTCAATGGACACTAGCTCCAAAGGTAGCACCTGGCATACTCTTCGTCTACTTCGGGTCAATAATAAGTATGACATAAGTCCTCTAGATACTTTGAAAAATATTATTCAGTCAGAATTGGAACGAAGTACATAAATTAACAGCAGTTCTGTTAAATTGACAAAAACTATAAATTACAGTAAACAATGGAAATACATGATGGATAAGCAATACTGAATAGTGAGAAATAAATAAATATAGGTAAATATGTCATAGGAATATATGAGCTGTAAGTAATCATGAGTATGTATGTATCAACATATAATATCTAGAATAGAACATGTAATCCTAAACTGTGCCTTGAGACATTAGTTTATTATATGATCGGCTTGGAATAGGATCGGGCTATTCTATATGACTGGCTATGCACAAGTACATGTAATAGATTAGGCCGACCATACATGAAAAGCTATGCACAAGTATAATAAGATTAAGCTATACCCTGTATAAGGTGAGCGTGAGCTATGCACAAGTAGTTGGGGATATGATCACGTAATCTACTATCCCCTGATTAGTATAGTGGATTCAAGCATGGTATGTTACAACATGGGATTCTCTAAGAGGGTAGCTAATTTTCTCAGGAGTCGGTGTCTATACAAGTACAAGAATAACAACAAGACTAGTACAAGTACACCAAGATATATCAAAAATAGCATCTCATGACAGGATCCAAGATATACTAATTCATGTACCCTCGTGTTAGAAATTAAGTATAACATTATAGATTGATATCATAGAAGTCATCAAGATAACGAAAACTATCAGAGAATACTCACATGCGGTCCTCAGCAACAAGTGTGGATCGACGTTCAAAGTGGAGTCACAAAGACCTAAATATAAAATATCATTATCAACTAGTATTTTGGAGTGATAACCATGTATATCTAAATTGAAATAGGATTTCTAGGTCAATTCTAGGTCATAGAAGTCAAATTAGGTCAATACCTTGCTTATATGGTCAAATTAGGTCAAATGTAGGCTAACACAGTCAAACTAGATCATTTTCTGGTTTCTATATTAATTTTACCTATTTACAAGGTTTATAAAGTTATACTAGGTCTTAACAAGTCACTATTTGGTTTTTAGGTACTAACTAGGTCAAACTAGTCAATACTAGTTAATACTAGACAAATACTAGATTTCTAGGCTATACTAATAAGTTTCAAGCATATATTAGGCATATATTACCCTAATATATACTTTTATCTATAATGTCTAGCAATACATTGGTCTATAGCTATTTACCTCATCCCATATTTTCGTATCTCAAATCCCTTAACTATTAGTCAATACCTTAGTTCTTGGTCAATATCTTGGATAAACTAAGTTTTTTAGTCTATATTAGTCAATACCTTGTTTCTAGGTCCATACCTTGAACTTGAAGGTATTGGTCATACTAGCTAATATTACCAAGTATCAATATATATACCTTATATCTCTATTAGTTACCTACTATCTAGGATTACCTTAGCCAATTTACCTTTTATATATCTGTGGATGTACCCAATGCCAATTACATATATCATTATCTTTATATATCTATAACATATACCAATATGTCCTTTAGCCATATCTAAACATCTATCTTGTACCTATATAATATACTCTCTTTTTTACCTATATAATATACATATATCCATATATCCTACTATAGACCCATCTTCCTAACCATTTATCCATTACTATATCCTGTGGTGCTAGGTTACTTCCTTACTCATATACTATATATATTTATGTACCCTACATGTCATAGTACACCAAGTTGCTAACCATTTATCTATTACTAACTAACAGTTATTACCTAACAATAATATATATATATATATATATATATATATATATATATATATATATATATATATATATATATATATATATATATATATATATATATATATATATATATATATATATATAATTTTATACATATACTTGACAACCTATGATACCTACACTCACTTGATATCCATACTACATTGGCTCATTGGATACACAAAATGCCTATGTCGTATAGTCAGTTTTTTACTTGAACCCAATACTGCACCTATTAGACCTATTCACTAAATTCTTGGGTTAAAGTATGTCTTATTCCTTCATATCGCTTTTCGAACTTCAAATGGACCGTATTTTCTTGTCCGGAAGCTTCTGGAATTGCTAAATCACCGAAAAGCGTTCGTCTTTCGGACATCTAACACTCAAACAGTTTTATAGAAACTTTCAGAACAAATTTGGCCTATATATATATATATATATATATATATATATATATATATATATATATATATATATATATATATATATATGAAAGCTAAAAATATATATATATATATATATATATATATATTTTATTTTTATATATATATATATATATATATATATATATATATATATATATATATATATATATGAAAGCTAACTTTGATACGGTTCTTTTTTAAAAATGAGAGATTAATCGGAATCATGAGTTAGGAGTTATGGCATTTCTAAGTTGCTAGGGATGCTAAAAATGAGGATGATTACTATGACGAATTTGGGTTATTTTGGACAAAAGAACACATGTATACACTGAATTATAACAATACGTATCATGAGATACCATGACACAATACCACGTATCATATTTAACACATACACCCAATCTTGACTAAAAAATGACACGAAACTTTGCGGACACGTATCGAACACTTGGTGGTCACAAATTCGTAATAAATATAAATTGAGCATAGAAATCAATACTACTCGTGATAAAAACATATATCTACCAAATTGAAAGCTTCTAATACCTAGATCTATCATTAGGAAGTCGAATCCACCTATGGAGGTTCCTATGGGTTCAATGGGTGTTCCTAACCATGAAATTGGTGAAGAATAAAGATTTATCCAACTTGTGTGTCCCTCCTTTAGAGAACTCCAAATTTGGACACGAAAGGGATGAGTCGGACACGATCTTCTAGCAAGCTACTCTTATGTGGATATTTTTGTGCTCTCCAATGATCTAGGCATTCATGATGGTGAGGATGAGTGGAATTGGTAGAAAATTGGATTTGCTTGAAAAAGAAGAAGCTTTGAGAAAAATGAGGCTAATGATTGAAATGGAATGAATGCCTAATTAGAAATTATCTCTTATAGTAAGGTTTTGGTCATGCCAAAATATCAAGTTTTTTTCTCTCCATTTGTCATGAATGGAATCTAATTAACTAAAAGAAGGAATCTCTACAACTAAAAGGAATATTCCTTTTATGACAACTAATTAATTCTAATTGCTAAAGTCATGATTAACAATAATTAGCACTAACACTTGTAAAAATCTAATTGGCTAGCCACTAACTGACACTAATATAATTCTAGGCAACCAATAATATAAAATAATATATATTAAAAAATGAACATGCAAATTTACTAAAATACTCCTATGTTTGAAAGTGGTAGTTACAAAAATGCTCGTTTGGCTAATGGACAATCTAACCACTTGTTGTAAACCCCCTAAATTTTACTATAGATTTTTTTTTGTATTTATGCGTCGAGTATGAATACGTATATATGAAGTATTTAATATTTGTATACCAAAATATTTATTATAAGTTTTTATTAAATGTAGAAAATAAATAATCTTGTATCAAAATACTTATAAGGTAAATATTTTTATGTCCTGCCGAGTTTTAGTCAAACTTTATAATTATTTTATTATTATAAAAATACAATTTTATTTTAATACAAATATAGGTAATAATTTTAAAAATAATATTTTTTTAGTAAAGAATATGTTTTATTTTGCATGCGAGGAACATGAAAATAAATTCATATATCAATTTGATTTTCAAAATTTATTAGAAATTATTTTTATTTAGAAAAAGGTAAGTTTAAATTTATTTAATATTAATGTTTAAATATTATGGTGATTTAAATTGTGACTAGATTTGATTAAACTAGTTTCAAATATGTTTAAATTAAAGATGAGATTTATCTAGTTTTAAATTTGGAGTAGATTTTATTGAATTTGATTTTAAATTATTCAATTTAGTGTGAGATTAACTAGTAGGAATTTAAAAGAATCCTAATCCTTATTTACCTAGGAACCCACCTCCTATATAAGGAGAGCTCCCATGTTCTTTTTTCTAGAAATTTCATAAACCAATTTTCACCCAAAAAGTGTCTGTGCAACGTGTCCGTGTCCACTTTCTCCGTATCAGCCATGATGGCCTCAGGTTCAACCCCGAGTATCTTTCCACTATATTGTATTTACGTATACAATTATCCTCCAACTCTGTGTTCGACAACCCCGGACACCGACACACCTACGTGTCACGCAGGACATGATACAAAACCTGAACCCTAAACGTAATCCTAACCCTCACCCTAGCTAATCTGGCCGCCCCGCTATTGTCTCGATACCACCACCTAAGCCGACGCCCTGCCAACTTGCCACTTTTCTACCATCACCACCATGACTCTCCGACCGCTGCCACAGGCCACAACCACCACCATTTTCCCCCATCACCTAAACCACCACCATTAAGACCCCCACAGCTCAGCCTGACACCACCAAGACTGGCACCTCTACCACCTTCAGCGTCACCACTGCCACAATCAACAAACACCAATCTCATCATACGACCATGCTTGAAGGCCAACCCCCTCCGTTACCACCACTCTCCACCACCATCGTCGTCTCAAATCACTACCACCACCACCACTAAAACCTAAAACCAAACACTAAACTTAAAACGACCATGTGGGGGCGAGCATCCTCCTCCTCGAACGCTCACGCCGCCTCCCATGGATCCACCGCAGCGCCGCCGCTCGCAATCTTGCACCGGCAACAACACGAACGGCGTCTCCTACTACTGCTCCGCCCGAGCCAGAACCGCCTCACCGCACCAGGACTCCTCCGTTGAGCACCTCTTCCTATCCGCTACGAGCTCCGCAGGCTGTGCCTCCCGCCGTTCTCCACTCTGCGCCGTCACCGCCCAGTCCGGAACACGTAATTCACTGACGCCACCACTGCAGGTGAGCCGCTCTCCCCTCCATCCACTTTCTCCGATCTCCCTCTGCTAAAACACTCTCTCTCCCTCTCTTCCCCTCTTCTTCAAACTTCTTCTTCGTCTCTGTTTATTTTTATTTTACTCTCTGTTTCATTCTTTCTTTCTCCCTACCTTCTTTCTTTTATAAAGTGATTTTTAGTTTTATTTGTTTTTTAGGACTAATTGTTAGGACAATAGGCCTTGGTCATGAAAAAATGAAAGAAAAAAAATATGTATACAAATTTAGATTTATATATGGGCTTTAGCCTACTGATTATTTTACATTAATAATAATATTGGGCTAGGTTTTGTTAGGGGATGGACTTATAATAATTATAATAAGTTGTTTATTTCTATAAATTTTTGTGCTACCATTTATGAGCCTTCGTATATATAGATGTATATTAGATTGGTAAAATCGATGATTTTGGGTGTATATATTTTCAAAAAAAATAGAGAGAAGTATTTTAATTCATATAATAAAGTATTTTAATATAATTAATATAAATTATAGGTATTTCTTAAATGGGTTTCAAATATTTATTGAGCTCTAAATTAGTTTTTCTTATTAAATTTATAAGTTTATTTCTAAGTAGTTTATAAATATTTTTCAAGTGATTTTAAATAGAAGATAAATATATATTTTGAATAAAGAATATTTTTAAATCAAACTTCCTCTTAGATTTAGAAATATTAATTGTGACTAATCATAAATTCCTATTTTCTTGCGAATTCATACCCTTACACATCGACCATGACTATTGGACAAATCAGGACATTGTCAGAACATCGTACTCCACCAGACAAGATACCTTGCCATATTTATTGCTTATATTATTTGCATCTTTATTGTTTCGTTACTGCATGGTTACTGTTTATTTATTTCTAGTTTCTCCAGTTGCATCACAGTTTATTGTTTATGGTTTACTTTATTGTGCCTTCTGTGATACATGATGCAAAGTGTTAGTCATATTTTTTTTTGCTTACCTTTAAACTATGCATGTGAACCTAGAGTTAATGGACTACCACTTGTTTAGTGCATTTTTATAAACTTTGACACGGACGTGCCACGAGATGTGTATGAGTTGTGAGTAGCATATAGACTTCGGACTTGCGTGTTGGCCGATTACCAGTACGTTGGGACATACGTTAGGTCTACCTGCTAAATAAAGACATGTTAGGAGACTTGGCAGTTGGTACAGGTACAGTGTCATGGATACGAAAAAGATAGGTGCATAGGGTAGGGAGAACAGTTCCTTAACGTATAGGACACTATTGTACTTTCTTTTTTAGTAACCTGGAAGCTTGTCACTACCCACTCCCGCTTTTCGGATACGAATACGTGGCCAAGTCCAGCCTACGCCGAAACATCGGCGGTAGTACGCTGCCTGGGCTCAATATAAATCTCAAATACAACAAATATCTCTATTTTGCTCATTCACAATAATTATTTTAATTACAATTCCAACGATACATTCAAATTTGTATACAGATACAAACCCGCTACATGTGACTACTCTTAGCTAGAATCTACGGTTGGCCTCCAATATAGCTCTAACTCCACCCAAAGGAACCCAAAGGAACCCAAAGCAAGAGAGAAGTCATCGAGAATAGTCATCAAGAATCTGTCAACTAAAAAATGATTATCCAGTCAGGATTGGAACAAGTACAAGTCTAGCCAACATAATACAAATACAATATAAAGCAATATAACACTAAACATGGAAACAATGATCAATGGAAAACACGAACAATATGAACAAGGAAATATGCAATATGATAAACGACATAAGAAGGTAGCGAGAATGAAAAGACAAAGAAACTCATATAAAATATAATAGTGCACGTGTCATGAGAAGCACAACGTTCCTACACATGGACGACTTGGGCGAACGATGAGGTTATAAGGCCCGCCCCCGTAAACGGGAGAGTTGCCAACAATACAATCTGGACTTTGTCCACGTGCCTAATAATTGTACCCCTCTAATATCCATAGCTCACAATCATGAAAACACGGTCACGAGAACAATCATGATATTAATGAGAAAACATGAACAATAGTCAATCACTCAACTCTCGTGTGTGTAACAGTCAAGACACGAAAAAAACATGTATAAGTAAAATACGACAATATAAAATAAATGCACATGAAAGCATCAACAAGTACTTGCCTCCATTTGATTTGAATTTGACTGGCGTGATATGATCATGACGGCACGAAAATAGTCTCAGAAGTCAAACTACGCAAGATGATTTCAATTGATGAGACGGACCTCTAAAATAAAAACAAAAAATAAAATATTTTGAAAATTATAGAGAAAAATATTTGACGTGTACTTTTTTATCAACGTTCCGAAACTTCAAACGGATCGTGATTCCGATTCCTGGTTCTCCAGAAATCTCGAAAACACCGAAACATGTCAAATTTTGGACAACTGACACTCCACGAATTTTTCAGAAAATTAGATTAAAATTATTTGAAAATAAATTTTATATTCAGAAAATATACCTCGAGACGGTTACAACAAAAAAAACTGGAGGTCAAACGGAGTCCAGAGTTGGAAGTTATGGCCCTTCGAAGTTGGTAAAACATTTGAAAAGGAAGGCTGAATTTATGATGAATTTTGGGTAATTATGACGAAAAAAAGAGATTTTTTTTTGAAAAGAAGGTATGAGAGATGATTTTATTTTATAGGTTCAATATATATAGATAATGGAAAGCAATTAGTGAATTAGGATATGATTAGAACTCAATCAATAAAGATATGATTAGGATTACCAACTAATTTGGATAGGAATATGATTAGTTCAAATAAGAAATAATCTATCTAATACTAGATATAATTCAAATAGGATTAGAATTTCTAACGGACAAGTCTCTCCATAAATTTAAATCAAATAAATTATTTAAATCCAAATCATATGAATTCAAATCCAAATCTAAATTCAAATCAAATTCAACATAATAACTTTAAGATAAATTTAATGTTTATCAAAGCAATTTAAATCATATAATGGATAAATCGTTAAATCAAACAATATTTCAAATCTAGATTAGATAATTCTTAATGCCACAATTAGTCACCATAAGTATTTTAAATAATGTTTGATGTTATCAAATAAGGTAAAATATATTTTATAAATCTAAATCTTATTCAAAATAAGTTACTAAATCTATTTATTGCTCCAAAAATAATCATGATTTTCAAACTATTTTTGAAAACGATATTTTTTTTGAAAATCCAAACATAATAATAAATAACTTTATAATTTCAATAATAAAATTTCAAGAACAAATATTTATTAAAACTAAATAGTACTTTCAAACCGTTAATTACAAACTACATTTTGAAATGCAGAAAAAATAGTAAATATCTTTTACAAAGTTTCAAAAATAAATTACTTTCAAACACAATAAAATAAAATATAAAAAATATAAAAATAGGGGTTACAAATCTACCCACCTTAGAAAAATTTCGTCCTCAAAATTTAAGGATGACAGGAAAAATAGGCTTGGTTGGTCAAGAGAAAAGATAGAAAAATTTAAAAAGGAATAGTGATCAATGAGATAAAATAATATTATTTTTTCTTAATAAGAAGATTGATCAAGAAGAATGGAAGAATGTAGTCAGTGGATATAGTTCGGAGGAGTATTACCTACATGACATCTAAGTTATCACTCAACAATCTTATAAATTCGTATCCTTAAGAATATTTTGAAAAAAAAATCCTCAAATCTATCATTTTTTTTTAAATCACTAACTCAATTTAATATCGTGATCTAGCAATCATGAATATCATCTTATCAAATTCACAACCCTTAATCCAACTTGATAAATATCTTCAAAATCTAACTTTACAAAATTTTAAATTCCTCAATTTTATTTTAAATTCAAAATTCAACATTTTCATAATCTCCTCAAAATTTAAATTCCATAAATTTTAAAACATACCTCAATTTTATTGATCAAATCAAAATTATTTTCTTTAAAATTAAATATTCGACCTTATCAATAATTCATCGATCATATAGAAATTTAAACCTCAGAATACCAAAAGCTAAAAATTTCATCTTCAATAGTAACCAAAATATTCAATTTATCAATCGAGAATTCTATCCATCTTTGATTAGAGTCATTTATCAAATCACAATTTCAACTTCATCAAATAGGGCATCTCAAATTTAACGAATATCACCACCTTAATCATGTAGCCTATGTAACAACCTTAACTACCCATACAATTAATTCAAAATAATTCTATGGGTTGCCCACGGTATACCTAGTCCTAGGCCTAGTTATTTTTTTAAAAAATCAAATCAACTTAATTGTAAATAAGCATCCTAAACGCAGGCTTGCAGCAGTATGACTAATATAGGTACTACCACAAGTTTGCATGATTTTGCAAAAATGGACCCGCATGGGCCACCATAAAAACTTGTCACGACCCGCTCCCACTTTTCGGGATACGAATACGTGGCCAAGTCCAGCCTACGCCGAAGCATCGGCAGTAGTAGTACGCTGTCTGGGCTCAATATAAATCTCAAATATAACAAATATCTCTATTTTGCTCATTCACAATAATTATTTTAATTACAATTCCAACGATACATTCAAATTTGTATACAGATACAAACCCGCTACATGTGACTACTCTTAGCTAGAATCTACGGTTGGCCTCCAATATAGCTCTAACTCCACCCGAAGGAACCCAAAGCAAGAGAAAAGTCATCGAGAATAGTCATCAAGAATCTGTCAACTGAAAAATGATTATCCAGTCAGAATTGGAACAAGTACAAGTCTAGCCAACATAATACAAATACAATATAAAGCAATATAACACTAAACATGAAAACAATGTTCAATGGAAAACACGAACAATATGAACAAGGAAATATGCAATATGATAAACGACATAAGAAGGTAGCGAGAATGAAAAGACAAAGAAACTTATATAAACATAATAGTGCACGTGTCATGAGAAGCACAACGTTCCCACACATGGACGGCTTGGGCGAACGATGAGGTTATAAGGCCCGCCCCCGTAAACGGGAGAGTTACCAACAATACAATCTGGACTTTGTCCACGTGCCTAATAATTGTACCCCTCTAATATCCATAGCTCATAATCATAAAAACACGGTCACGAGAACAATCACGATATCAATGAGAAAACATGAACAATAGTCAATCACTCAACTCTCGTGTGTGTAACAGTCAAGACACAAAAAATAACATGTATAAGTGAAATACGAAAATATAAAATAAATGCACATGAAAGCATTAACAAGTACTTGCCTTCGTTTGATTTAAATTTGACTGGCGTGATATGATCATGTCGGCACGAAAATAGTCTCAGAAGTCAAACTACGCAAGATGATTTCAATTGATGAGACAGGCCTCTAAAATAAAAACAAAAAAGAAAATATTTTGGAAAATTATAGAGAAAAATATTTGATGTGTACTTTTTCATCAACGTTCCGAAACTTCAAAAGGATCGTGATTCCGTTTCCTGGTTCTCCCAAAATCTCAAAAATACCAAAATGTGTCAAATTTTGGACAACTGATACTCCACATTTTTTTTTAGAAAATTAGATTAAAATTATTTGAAATAAATTTTATATTCAGAAAATATACCTCGAGACGGTTACAACAAAAAAAAATTGGAGGTCAAACGGAGTCCGGAGTTAGAAGTTATGGCCCTTCGAAGTTGGTAAAACATTTGAAAATGAAAGCTGAATTTATGACGAATTTGGGGTAATTATGACGAAAAAAGAGAATTTTTTTGGAAAAAAAGGTATGAGAGATGATTTTATTTTATAGGTTCAATATATATAGATAATGGAAAGTAATTAGTGAATTAGGATATGATTAGAACTCAATAAATAAAGATATGATCAGGATTACCAACTAATTTGGATGGGAATATGATTAGTTCAAATAAGAAATAATCTATCTAATACTAGATATGATTCAAATAGGATTAGAATTTCTAACGGACAAGTCTCTCCATAAATTTAAATCAAATAAATTATTTAAATCCAAATCATATGAATTCAAATCCAAATCTAAATCCAAATCAAATTTAACATAATAACTTTAAGATAAATTTAATGTTTATCAAAGCAATTTAAATCATATAATGGATAAATCGTTAAATCAAATAATATTTTAAATCTAGATTAGATAATTCTTAATGCCATAATTAGTCACCATAAGTATTTTAAATAATGTTTGATGTTATCAAATAAGGTAAAATATATTTTATAAATCTAAATCTTATTCAAAATAAGTTACTAAATCTATTTATTGCTCCAAAAATAATCATGATTTTCAAACTATTTACGAAACCGATATTTTTTTTGAAAATCCAAACATAATAATAAATAACTTTATAATTTCAATAATAAAATTTCAAGAACAAATATTTATTAAAACTAAATAGTACTTTCAAACCGTTAATTACAAACTACATTTTAAATGCATAAAAAATAGTAAATATCTTTTACAAGTTTCAAAAATAAATTACTTTCAAACACAATAAAATAAAATATAAAAAATTAAAAACAGGGGTTACAAAGCTCCACTGGATACTGTAGCACCCAGTTTTCTGAAATTAGGATATTTTGAAATTTATAATCTTTTATTATTAAATAATGGTGATTTAGTCATGTTATGAATTTTGGTGATTTTTAGATAGTTTAAAACTATTTTCTAAGTCATGGCTTATGACTTTGTGATTTTACTAGTATAATCCTAGTGTAAACCCTAGAGATTTCATAACCTAGAGACTAACCATGACCATGTAAGCCTAACCAAGTGATTAGGATACCATTTTAGCCCTTTTTAGCCTAAAGGGTATTTTGGTAATTTTCTAGGATTTATTTGGAAATATTTGTATTTATGTGTTTTTTAATATTATTTAATTATTGTTAGTATCATGATTAGTCCCTAACCTAGTTTACCCTAATCTAGAGATTAGTCACTAACCTAGGAGGCTAATGTTAGATATTAGCTTTATGTGTAAATATCTAGGTTTGATAATATCTAGATATTTTACTTTTAGATATTTCCTAGAAACCTAAATATCTATCTACTTGGTCCAAGACTTAGGAGCTAAGTTAGCAAGGTGGATGAACCCTAAATATCTACCCCTACCCTACCCATGGCAGCCCAACCCTACCCCCTTCCATATAAACACACCCCCTTCATTCACACATCATTTTCATTACACTAAAAACCTAATTTCCCTACAATTTCACACCCTCACCACTTAACCATTTCAACTCCAAATTGAGCCTAGTTTCTTGCATTAGACTCCCCTACACTAGAGGATACCAATTGTGGCTTGCTAGCAAGGAATTGTGGAGCTTTGGACATTGGGAGTTGAAGGAGGATTTCATTCAATAGGCCTATTATTGAGGATTTTGCATTCATAGGTAACATGCCCTAAAACCCATTAATATTGTGTTTTCTCTTCATAGTTGCATGCATCTAGGTACCATGGAACTGTAGGTCAAGTTTGGTAGGAAGTAGGTTCGATTTGGTGTACGTATCGGACACGTGTCTGTGTC
Source organism: Iris pallida (assembly GCA_029216955.1). Classification (NCBI taxonomy): domain Eukaryota; kingdom Viridiplantae; phylum Streptophyta; class Magnoliopsida; order Asparagales; family Iridaceae; genus Iris; species Iris pallida. The sequence continues at coordinate 3,445,638 of JANAVB010010797.1, read as the reverse complement.
TTAATTTCAGTATTTGGTGAAATGCCACTTAGGAACAAAGGTTATTATTTTCCAAAACAAATTATATTTTTGGGTAGCCCTAGACATGTAGGACACAACCCTAGTAGACTGAGCACATTATCGTGTCGTATTCGTGTCCAAAATGGACACGAACACGCTGTGCGCACACTGTGCACTGTCCCTGAAACCCGACACTATTTTCTCCATGAATTGGACACGTGGACACGTGCCACTTGGCACAGAGGTGGGGGCACCCTCTGACAAGCCCCTTCTCAAGTTTTGTGACACTTCGTGTCGTGTCGAGTGAGAAATTTGACACGCACTGACTGTGCACTACACTGTACACAGTGTTAAACATACACTGACACGGCCTTCGTATCGTGTCTAGACACGACGTGGACACAAAGTGTCATGCCTAATCCCTAGCCCTAGACCTAGGCTACACCCTGACACGAGCACGACATGTATCCACGTGTGTGTCGTGTCCACGAGGCTCTGTCCTCGCTGCACGAGGCAGTGCACTGTGCCTGTGTTCTCCCCTGCTACTCGGGCTCGACACAGGACACGACACGACACTATATGGCACGAAACTTTGTGGACACATGGGCCTAATGTCTGACACGACACACACAAAGTTTGGGTCGAGTTGGTTTGGTATTCACGATGTTATCAAGCTCGCACTGATTTGTGTTGTCCACACACACACGCACAGTTAGGCTCTGATACGGGCCTCGTATCGACACTGTGAGACACTTGGACACGAGACAGACACTGGGACACCTAGCCTGACTCTAGACGAACCTACACGCGTGTGCACGAGACCTATGGACACGTGTGTCGTGTTCTACACGCGTATGCACCTTAGCACGACACTGTGCACTGTCAATTTACCCGATTGGGTATTTTTACCGCTGGACACGCCGTGTCGTGTCGTGGTGGACACCTAGGGACACCTACGACACATGTACACCTAGGGGCTCGATTACCAACCACTGTATGGGCATCTTAGTTAGGTTTTGGGCTTTGAAATCGGGTTTCCCCCAGATATCCTCACTGTGTTCAGTATTTCCCATTTTAGTATATTTTTCAGGTTTTATATTTGAATTTCAATTCGATTTTTGAGTGTATATATATATATATATATGTATTTGTGTATTTATACATTGTATACATATGTATATGTATATATGTGTGTGTATGTGAGATGTGAGGGTATATATCTATGTATATATGTAGTTGTGTGTATATATATATATATATATATATATGTATATATGTAGGGGTGTGTGTGTGTGATTTTTGGGTTCCAGAAATCTGGAACAACCCCCCCCCCCCCTGTGTTCTCTGTGTACACACACACCATGCCCCCTTTGTATCTCACCCCACTCTCTCTCTATTTCATTCTCTCTCTCTATTTCATTCTCTCTCTCTAATTCACTCACCCTCTCATTTCCCCTCTCTCTATATATAGTATTATATATATATATATATAAGTTTTGTATATATATATATATATATATATATATATATATATATATATATATATATAATATATATATATATATATATATTTTTATATATATATATATATATATATATATATATATATATATATATATATATATATATATATATATATATATATATATATATATATATATATATATATATATGTTATATATATATTGTATTAGATTATATATTGTGTCTATATATATATATATACTATATGATATATGAATATTACATAGGCTATAGGCCTATGTAGTAATATTTGTATATATATATATATATATATATATATATATATATATATATATATATATATATATATATATATATATGTAAAGTTATATATATATGTGTATATATATATATTATATAGAGGTAGAGACCTATACGATATTAGCCTATGGAACCTAACTACTAGCCTATGGCCAAATAGGGGGTTGCCCTATACTTGGCCTAATTTGCTCTTGAATGGCTGACCTAGGTAGCCTTGTTGACCATTGTTGACCAAAGTCAACTATAGGTCAAACCTTGACCTAATTGACCTAGAAATAACTTGGATGAACATAGAAGGACTATTTGACTAAGTTGACTAAACCCTAACTAGATGATTAGGTTAACCATATAGATTATGAGGGTAATCCTATATAGATGAAGATATATATGGGGTTAAGTGGGATAATTAGGAGTTGTGTCATGATTTGGGTTAGCCCTATGGAGTTGACTTAGATTGTTAATGGTTGACCCTTAACCTAATGACCTTGTGACTAGTCTATGTTGACCAAAACCTTAGTTAGTCTAAGTTTGACCTAGATTTGACTAACCTTAACTAGTTTGACATTGGTTGACCAAATTTTGACTAGTTTGACCTAGTTTGACTTTTAGAGTTGACTTTTGACCAGATTGACCTAGAATCATGTAGTATGCATTGTATACTCTAATTTTACCATTATGGATATATTGTGACCTGTTTTACTCTAAATAGTACTCTGTGACACCAGTTCGGACATCTATTCATATCAGTCATACAGGGTGACAGGCGAGTACATTCTCTGATCTTTTTATACTTGTTAGGATTTATATTCTTGCTCTAGATTACTTTACATGATACTGTCACATTATTATCACGGATTGGTACTATATGGATCTTGTCATGCGATGTTATCCCCCTCGGGATGCATCAAATACAGTTGTCATGTGCTTTTCACGAACATCTTGTATTTTATGTACACCGCTTTCATGTATACTCTGGTGCAATCTTGTACTCTCATGATCACGTGAGCAAACATGATAAAAACCTCTTGTGCAAGGTAACGTAACTTGACTGGATCCTTGTGTATTGATTGGGGAGGGTGAGTAGAAAATGGTTATATGATCAAAATTCCATCTTGTGCAAATCTTGTGAAATCTTGTATATGTCCTAACCCGTTTATATAACCATATCATGCTCTAAATCACAGGTTACCTACAGTTCTTACTTATCATATATATAGATATTTTCAGTTATCAAATCTCTCTCGTTTTTATATATATTTTTTACAGTCCATGTATCTTACTCTATGCATGCTTTATATTTCCCAACATAATATGAAGCGTGAGATGTATTGTGCTCGTTCCCGTCCTGACTGGACCTATTGAAAATATTACAGATGATGATGGTGACTGTCCTACCATCTATGGGACACATGATGGTGACCTTCAGGAGCCTGAGGAGCATCTAGCTCAGTAGAGGGTGTCTAGTCTAGTCTAGTGTTTATAGTTTTCATTTTGTATCGGATTGTTCTGATTGTTAGTTGTGACTTAGTTATATTTCAGGTTTTGTACTTATTGTGTTGGACATCTACTTTGTGTAGTGTGATAACTCTATTTATATTTCAGTTCCTTTCTTTCATCTGATTCCATATCATGTTCTATCTTTATCTTTCCTAGACTTGTGTTTGAGATATAGAGTTGAGATGTTATGTTATACCTCCGTGCGGAGATGACAGGTTTATATATCTTATTGTTAGTTGTTAGTTGTTATAGATAACCTATACAGCGTTCTACCGCCGACACTGCGGCGTAGGCTGGACGTACCCACGTTCTCGTGCTCCTAATCAGGGTGCGGGTCGTGACACATTTTTGTGGTAGCCCATGCAGGTCTGTGTCGTAATTAGTGCGATCTCGTAATGGTGCTCGACTTAGAGTACTAATTACGAGCCTGCAATTAGGACGTAGGACCTAGGACATGATAGGAGTTTCTCAATCACACCTAGGAAATTTTTGATCTTTTGATTATCATGATTACTTCCCTTATATTAATTAAACTGTCCTTCCTTGATAAATCTACTCATGTGCCATATTGACCACTTTGTTTCAATTCGTCTCCAGGATGACGAAGACGCACCCGCAGGCCACTGGATCGAGTAGTTTGCCTGAGAGATCTGATCAGGCAGAGGAGGAGGTTCACGAGACTGCCCCCAGTAATTCTACTATTCTGGAGACCCAGGCGGTTTGCACAGGGAGGTCTACCACCTCCACCCCAGAGGGTTACGGTCGTTCTTCCAAAGATACTGCCGCCACCACCACCGGTACCGACGGATACGCATCATATGTTCCTTCTCCTTCAGCAGATGATGGAGACACAGCGGGCCCAGGCAGAGGCATCGCAGCGCCAGTCGGAGGCGTCATACCGACAGATTGAGATGCTGAGGCAGAGTATGGAGAACTCGCATCAGCTTGCCCTGGTAGCAGTAGAGAGAGTGGCACCGGGTACGGTGCAGGGCCCTACTGGCCAGCAGCCGTACCAGCAGCAGTCCAGGTCGGGGACAGTATTGGACTTCAGGAAGATGAGCTCCAGGGACTTCACAGGCACGGAGGGCATCCTTATGCAGATGATTGGCTAGAGGATGTGCAGCGGAGCATGGAGCTGGCAGAGCTTTCTAGAGCACTTTGGGTTTCGGCCGCAGCCAGCCGATTCTTCGACATTGCGCTGACATGGTACCGCACGGATCCTCATGCGTCGGTGAGAGGGCAGACTTGGGAGAACTTCCGGAGGCTCTTCAAGGAGAAGTTCTTTCCGGACGTGGCTCTTACAGCATTGGAGGGCCAGTTCGTGGGTCTAGTGCAGGGAAACTCGTCGGTGGACGAATATGCAGCAGAGTTCTTCCGCCTTAGCAGGTTCGCTCCCGATATGATCCAGGATGAGGGCAGAAGGCTCGTAAGTTCCGTAGGAGACTTATTCATGCAGTGCGCACCCGCACCTGGGGACGCCGTGATCCGACGTTCGATCAGATATTGATGGACGCACAGATTGCGGAGGAGGACTTCGGCCTCAAGCCAAAGAGGGGCAGTGATACCTTAGGGGCTAGTTCTAGTGCAGGGCCATCCAAGCGCCCTCACATACAGCATAGGCCAGTTCAGCAGCCGTTTCAGGGCCAGGGACATATACTTCACCAGCAGGCACCCAGGCAGCAACAGCACCCTATATGTAACTTCTGTAAGAAGCAAGGTCACGGATGGGACGACTGCAGGAAGAGGCGGGGCCTGTGTTTGCTTTGTGGTTCAGCAGAGCATCAGTTGAAGGAGTATCCCAAGAACTTGGCACGATTGGCTCAGGCAGCAGCAGGAGCTAGGGCTCCGACAGGGCAGCAGACGGGACCACCATTGCAGACTCAGCAGCAGAAGTTCGTCCAGCATCAGCAGCAGGCCAAGGGAGGCCAGCCGGGGCGAGCTTTCGCCATGGCAGTCGATGATGTACAGGCAGAGGGAGAGCTGATTGCAGGTTTCAACCTTTTCGATTCTATTTTCGTATTTGCCCCCTTTTAACTGTCTTAAAATTTGATTCTATCTGTTCCTTGTAGTTGATAAATTTTTGTTCGAATATTTCATTGTGAATTATTTCTTCTGAGATAAGTCGTATGGGCTAGGTCGTCTCGATTATGGGATCTAGAGTCTTCTATAGTCATGCTAGCTGGCATAGTGAGGACATATAGTCGGATTTTGAACGTATTTTTCGGGTGTGGGAATTAAAGGTTTTTGCGGCCAAGCATGCGGCAATGCGAAAATTTTAAATACCATGATTCTAGAGGTATGTACCTTAGTCGAGTACTCTGTGAATATCGTAGCCTTGCTCACTAGCATGACGAAGATTCCGAGTATCATGATTTTGGATAGACGCATATGATTATCGGACTATGTGTTTGAGACTGTGATTGTTGGGGTGTTTAACCTAGAAGGAGTATGACCATTCTAATTTCGAGGACGAAATTTTTCTAAGGAGGGTAGACTTGTAGCACCCAGTTTTCTGAAATTGGGATATTTTGAAATTTATAATCTTTTATTATTAAATAATGGTGATTTAGTCATGTTATGAATTTTGGTGATTTTTAAATAGTTTAAAACTATTTTCTAAGTCATGGCTTATGACTTTGTGATTTTACTAGTATAACCCTAGTGTAAACCCTAGAGATTTCATAACCTAGAGACTAACCATGACCATGTAAGCCTAACCAAGTGATTAGGATACCATTTTAGCCCTTTTTAGCCTAAAGGGTATTTTGATAATTTTCTAGGATTTATTTGGAATTATTTGTATTTATGTGTTTTTTAATATTATTTAATTATTGTTAGTATCATGATTAGTCCCTAACCTAGTTTACCCTAATCTAGAGATTAGTCACTAACCTAGGAGGCTAATGTTAGATATTAGCTTTATGTGTAAATATCTAGGTTAGATAATATCTAGATATTTTACTTTTAGATATTTCCTAGAAACCTAAATATCTATCTACTTGGTCCAAGACTTAGGAGCTAAGTTAGCAAGGTGGATGAACCCTAAATATCTACCCCTACCCTACCCATGGCAGCCCAACCCTACCCCCCTTCCATATAAACACACCTCCTTCATTCACACCTCATTTTCATTACACTAAAAACCTAATTTTCCTACAACTTCACACCCTCACCACTTAACCATTTCAACTCCAAATTGAGCCTAGTTTCTTGCATTAGACTCCCCTACACTAGAGAATACCAATTGTGGCTTGCTAGCAAGGAATTGTGGAGCTTTGGACATTGGGAGTTGAAGGAGGATTTCATTCAAATAGGCCTATTATTGAGAATTTTGCATTCATAGGTAACAAGCCCTAAAACCTATTAATATTGTGTTTTCTCTTCATAGTTGCATGCATCTTGGTACCATAGAACTGTAGGTCAAGTTTGGTAGGAAGTAGGTTCGATTTGGTGTCCGTATCGGACACGTGTCTGTGTCTTAATTTCAGTATTTGGTGAAATGCCACTTAGGAACAAAGGTTATTATTTTCCAAAACAAATTATATTTTTGGGTAGCCCTAGACATGTAGGACACAACCCTAGTGGACTGAGCACATTATCGTGTCATGTCCGTATCCAAAATGGACACGAACACGCTGTGCGCACACTGTGCACTGTCCCTGAAACCCGATACTGTTTTCCTCCACGAATTGGACACGTGGACACGTGCCACTTGGCACAGAGGTGGGGGCACCCTCTGACAAGTCCCCCCTCGAGTTTCGTGACACTTCGTGTCGTGTCGAGTGAGAAATTCGACACGCACTGACCGTGCACTACACTGTACACAGTGTTAAACACACACTGACACGGCCTTCGTATCGTGTCTAGACACGACGTGGACACAAAGTGTCATGCCTAATCCCTAGCCCTAGACCTAGGCTACACCCTGATACGAGCATGACACGTATCCACGTGTGTGTCGTGTCCACGAGGCTCTGTCCTCGCTGCACGAGGCAGTGCACTGTGCCTGTGTTCTCCCCTGCTACTCGGGCTCGACACAGGACACGACACGACACTATATGGCACGAAACTTTGTGGACACATGGGCCTAATGTCTGACACGACACACACAAAGTTTGGGTCGAGTTGGTTTGGTATTCACGATGTTATCAAGCTCGCACTGATTTGTGCTGTCCACACACACACGCAAAGTTAGGCTCTGATACGGGCCTCGTGTCGACACTATGAGACACTTGGACACGAAACAGATACTGGGACACCTAGCCTGACTCTAGACGAACCTACACACGTGTGCACGAGACCTATGGACACGTGTGTCGTGTTCTACACGCGTGTGCACCTTAGCACGACACTGTACACTGTCAATTTACCCGATTGGGTATTTTCACCACTGGACATGCCGTGTCGTGTCGTGGTGGACACCTAGGGACACCTACGACACATGTACACCTAGGGGCTCGATTACCAACCACTGTATGGGCATCTTAGTTAGGTTTTGGGCTTTGAAATCGGGTTTCCCCCAGATATCCTCACTGTGTTCAGTATTTCCCATTTCAGTGTATTTTTCAGGTTTTATATTTGAATTTCAATTCGATTTTTGAGTATATATATATATATGTATTTGTGTATTTATACATTGTATACATATGTATATGTATATATGTGTGTGTATGTGAGATGTGAGGGTATATATCTATGTATATATGTAGTTGTGTGTATATATATATATGTATATATGTAGGGGTGTGTGGTGTGTGTGATTTTTGGGTTCCAGAAATCTGGAACAACCCCCCCCCCCCTGTGTTCTCTGTGTACACACACACCATGCCCCCTTTGTATCTCACCCCACTCTCTCTCTATTTCATTCTCTCTCTCTATTTCATTCTCTCTCCCTCTCATTCCCCTCTCTCTATATATATGTATGTATTATATATATATAAGTTTTGTATATATATATATATATATATATATATATATATATATATATATATATATATATATATATATATGCATACATATATATATATATATATATATATATATATATATATATATATATATATATGTATATATATATATATATATAATATATATATATATATACTATATGATATATGAGTATTACATAGGCTATAGGCCTATGTAGTAATATTTGTATACATATATATATATATGTAAAGTTATTTATATATATGTGTATATATATATTATATAGAGGTAGAGGACCTATATGATATTAGCCTATGGAACCTAACTACTAGCCTATGGCCAAATAGGGGGTTGCCCTATACTTGGCCTAATTTGCTCTTGAATGGCTGACCTAGGTAGCCTTGTTGACCATTGTTGACCAAAGTCAACTATAGGTCAAACCTTGACCTAATTGACCTAGAAATGACTTGGATGAACATAGAAGGACTATTTGACAAGTTGACTAAACCCTAACTAGATGATTAGGTTAACCATATAGATTATGAGGGTAATCCTATATAGATGAAGATATGTATGGGGTTAAGTGGGATAATTAGGAGTTGTGTCATGATTTGGGTTAGCCCTATGGAGTTGACTTAGATTGTTAATGGTTGACCCTTAACCTAATGACCTTGTGACTAGTCTATGTTGACCAAAACCTTAGTTAGTCTAAGTTTGACCTAGATTTGACTAACCTTAACTAGTTTGACATTGGTTGACCAAATTTTGACTAGTTTGACCTAGTTTGACTTTTAGAGTTAACTTTTGACCAGATTGACCTAGAATCATGTAGTATGCATTGTATACTCTAATTTTACCATTGTGGATATATTGTGACCTATTTTACTCTAAATAGGACTCTGTGACACCAGTTCGGACATCTATTCATATCAGTCATACAGGGTGACAGGCGAGTACATTCTCTGATCTTTTCATACTTGTTAGGATTTATATTCTTGCTCTAGATTACTTTATATGATACTGTCACGTTATTATCACGGATTGGTACTATATGGATCTTGCATGCGATGTTATCCCCCTCGGGGTGCATCAAATACAGTTGTCATGTGCTTTTCACGAACATCTTGTATTTTATGTACACCGCTTTCATGTATACTCTGGTACAATCTTGTACTCTCATGATCACGTGAGCAAACATGATAAAAACCTCTTGTGCAAGGTAACGTAACTTGACTGGATCCTTGTGTATTGATTGGGGAGGGTGAGTAGGAAATGGTTATATGATCAAAATTCTCTCTTGTGCAAATCTTGTGAAATCTTGTATATGTCCTAACCCGTTTATATAACCATATCATGCTCTAAATCACAGGTTACCTACAGTTCTTACTTTTCATATATATAGATATTTCCAGTTATCAAATCTCTCTCGTTTTTATATATATTTTTTACAGTCCATGTATCTTACTCTATGCATGCTTTATATTTTCCAACATGATATGAACTGCGTGAGATGTATTGTGCTCGTTCCGTCCTGACTGGACCTATTGAAAATATTACAGATGATGATGGTGACTGTCCTACCATCTATGGGACACATGATGGTGACCTTCAGGAGCCTGAGGAGCATCTAGCTCAGTATAGGGTGCCTAGTCTAGTCTAGTGTTTATAGTTTTCATTTTGTATCGGATTGTTCTGATTGTTAGTTGTGACTTAGTTATATTTCAGGTTTTGTACTTATTGTGTTGGACATCTACTTTGTGTAGTGTGATAACTCTATTTATATTTCAGTTCCTTTCTTTCGTCTGATTCCATATCATGTTCTATCTTTATCTTTCCTAGACTTGTGTTTAAGATATAGAGTTGAGATGTTATGTTATACCTCCGTATGGAGATGACAGGTTTATATATCTTATTGTTAGATATTAGTTGTTATAGATGACCTATACAGCATTCTACCGCCGACACTGCGGCGTAGGCTGGACGTACCCACGTTCTCGTGCCCCTAATCAGGGTGCGGGTCGTGACACGTTTTTGTGGTAGCCCATGCAGGTCTGTGTCACAATTAGTGCAATCTCGTAATGGTGCTCGACTTAGAGTACTAATTACGAGCCTGTAATTAGGACGTAGGACCTAGGACATGATAGGAGTTTCTCAATCACACCTAGGAAATTTTCGATCTTTTGATTATCATGATTACTTCCCTTGTATTAATTAAACTGTCCTTCTTTGATAAATCTACTCATGTGCCATATTGACCTCTTTGTTTCAATTCGTCTCCAGGATGACGAAGACGCACCCGCAGGCCACTGGATCGAGTAGTTTGCTTGAGAGATCTGATCAGGCAGAGGAGGAGGTTCACGAGACTGCCCCCAGTGATTCTACTATTCTGGAGACCCAGGCGGTTGCACAGGGAGGTCTACCACCTCCACCCCAGAGGGTTACGGCCATTCTTTCAGAGATACTGCCGCCACCGACACTGCGGCGTAGGCTGAACGTACCCACATTCTCATGATTTGGATAGATGCATATGATTATCGGACTATGTGTTTGAGACTGTGATTGTTGGGGTGTTTAACCTAGAAGGAGTATGACCATTCTAATTTCGTGGACGAAATTTTTCTAAGGAGGGTAGACTTGTAGCACCCAATTTTCTGAAATTGGGATATTTTGAAATTTATAATCTTTTATTATTAAATAATGGTGATTTAGTCATGTTATGAATTTTGGTAATTTTTAAATAGTTTAAAACTATTTTCTAAGTCATGGCTTATGACTTTGTGATTTTACTAGTATAACCCTAGTGTAAACCCTAGAGATTTCATAACCTAGAGACTAACCATGACCATGTAAGCCTAACCAAGTGATTAGGATACTATTTTAGCCCTTTTTAGCCTAAAGGGTATTTTGATAATTTTCTAGGATTTATTTGGAATTATTTGTATTTATGTGTTTTTTAATATTATTTAATTATTGTTAGTATCATGATTAGTCCCTAACCTAGTTTACCCTAATCTAGAGATTAGTCACTAACCTAGGAGGCTAATGTTAGATATTAGCTTTATGTGTAAATATCTAGGTTTGATAATATCTAGATATTTTACTTTTAGATATTTCCTAGAAACCTAAATATCTATCTACTTGGTCCAAGACTTAGGAGCTAAGTTAGCAAGGTGGATGAACCCTAAATATCTACCCCTACCCTACCCATGGCAGCCCAACCCTACCCCCCTTCCATATAAACACACCCCCTTCATTCACACCTCATTTTCATTACACTAAAACCTAATTTCCCTACAACTTCACACCCTCACCACTTAACCATTTCAACTCCAAATTGAGCCTAGTTTCTTGCATTAGACTCCCCTACACTAGAGGATACCAATTGTGGCTTGCTAGCAAGGAATTGTGGAGCTTTGGACATTGGGAGTTGAAGGAGGATTTCATTCAAATAGGCCTATTATTGAGGATTTTGCATTCATAGGTACCATGCCCTAAAACCCATTAATATTGTGTTTTCTCTTCATAGTTGCATGCATCTAGGTACCATGGAACTGTAGGTCAAGTTTGGTAGGAAGTAGGTTCGATTTGGTGTACGTATCGGACACGTGTCTGTGTCTTAATTTCAGTATTTGGTGAAATGCCACTTAGGAACAAAGGTTATTATTTTCCAAAACAAATTATATTTTTGGGTAGCCCTAGACATGTAGGACACAACCCTAGTGGACTGAGCACATTATCGTGTCGTGTCCGTATCCAAAATAGACACGAACACGCTGTGCACACACTGTGCACTGTCCCTGAAACCCGACACTGTTTTCTCCACGAATTGGACACGTGGACACGTGCCACTTGGCACAGAGGTGGGGGCACCCTCTGACAAGCCCCCCTCGAGTTTCGTAACACTTCGTGTCGTGTCGAGTGAGAAATTCGACACGCACTGACCGTGCACTACACTGTACACAATGTTAAACACACACTGACACGGCCTTCGTATCGTGTCTAGACACGACGTGGACACAAAGTGTCATGCCTAATCCCTAGCCCTAGACCTAGGCTACACCCTGACACGAGCACGACACGTATCCACGTGTGTGTCGTGTCCACGAGGCTCTGTCCTCGCTGCACGAGGCAGTGCACTGTGCCTGTGTTCTCCCCTGCTACTCGGGCTCGACACAGGACACGACACGACACTATATGGCACGAAACTTTGTGGACACATGGGCCTAATGTCTGACACGACACACACAAAGTTTGGGTCGAGTTGGTTTGGTATTCACGATGTTATCAAGCTCGCACTGATTTGTGCTGTCCACACACACACGCACAGTTAGGCTCTGATACGGGCCTCGTGTCGACACTGTGAGACACTTGGATACGAGACAGACACTGGGACACCTAGCCCGACTCTAGACGAACCTACACACGTGTGCACGAGACCTATGGACACGTGTGTCGTGTTCTACACGCGTGTGCACCTTAGCATGACACTGTGCACTGTCAATTTACCCGATTGGGTATTTTCACCACTGGACACGCCGTGTCGTGTCGTGGTGGACACCTAGGGACACCTACGACACATGTACACCTAGGGGCTCGATTACCAACCACTGTATGGGCATCTTAGTTAGGTTTTGGGCTTTGAAATCGGGTTTCCCCCAGATATCCTCACTGTGTTCAGTATTTCCCATTTTAGTGTATTTTTCAGGTTTTATATTTGAATTTCAATTCGATTTTTGAGTATATATATATATGTATTTGTGTATTTATACATTGTATACATATGTGTATGTATATATGTGTGTGTATTTGAGATGTGAGGGTATATATCTATGTATATATGTAATTGTGTGTATATATATATATGTATATATGTAGGGGTGTGTGTGTGTGATTTTTGGGTTTCAGAAATCTGGAACAACCCCCCCCCCCCCCTGTGTTCTCTGTGTACACACACACCATGCCCCCTTGTATCTCACCCCACTCTCTCTCTATTTCATTCTCTCTCTCTAATTCACTCACCCTCTCATTTCCCCTCTCTATATATATATATATATATATATATATATATATATATATATATATATATATATATTATATATATATATATATATATATATATATATATATATATATATATATATATATATATATATAAGTTTATATATATATATATATATATATATATATATATATATATATATATATATATATATATATATATATATATATATATTTATATATATATATATATATATATATATATATATATATATATATATATATATATATATATATATATATATATATATATATATATATATATATATATGTTATATATATTGTATTAGATTATATATTGCGTCTATATATATATACTATATGATATATGAGTATTACACTACCAAAATTTATCGTTTTAGCGACGGCCACATCCGTCGCTAAGACGACGGTAAATACAATTAGCGACCGAGTACCGACGGATATTGGCCAAAAACATCCGTCGGTAATCAGCTCGTCGCTAATAACCTTCCGTCGCTAAGTTGTCGTCACATGACGGACTAGCGACGGATATTCGACGTTACAATACGAAGCCTTAGCGACGGATGTCCGACGGACTGTCGTCCACTTCAGCTTTTATGTACTGAACTGTGTAGGCTATAGCGACGTACATTTCCATCGGTAACCCATCGTAACAGCGTATCAGATTGTATCAGTCCGTCGCTAATGCGTCGCAAGTCGTCGGTAATTAACGACCGCTTTGCGACGGATTTCTGACGGACTATCCGTCGAGCAGGTTCTGGAAAAGCTTGGCATTTCCAGCACCATGGCGACAGAATCGTAGTCGCTAACCCGTCGGTACTGCGATGCCACAGCGACGGATTGCTAACTGATTATCCGTCGCCATGGTTCTGAAAATGTCATGCATTTCCAGAACCATGTCGACGGATTTGCCGTCTCTACGCCGTCACTATTTAGAGCGACTGATTAGCGGCTGTCTACCAGTCGCCCCTGGCGACGGCCGTTCCGTCGCTAGTCCGTCGAAGCTTATACCACCAGAACGTTGCCAACGGATAATCCGTCGATAACCCGTCGCTGCCTGGAAACATTTTAAAAACTCCAGATAGCGACAGATTACCCGTCGACAACCCGTCGGAAACTGGGAGTATCCGTCGCTACACGGTCACTAGTCCGTCGCTAACTGGGTTTTTTGGAAAAAAAATTGCAGCACTTTCCCTGTTCACAAATATATGCATAAACCAAACCAATATATAATGCACACCAATTGTCCAACAATCACACAGACCAAATATATAATGCAGTCACATTATCCAAGAATCACATAGACCAAGTAATGCACATACAAATTTAATTGCACACCAATTATCCAAGAATCATATAGACCAAACCAAATTAATATAAAATAGACATCAATTATCCGGAAGAGTAACCTAATATCCATCGTTATAATCCGATCATTGCACAAATATTCCAAATTTTTCACAAATATTCCAAAACACATAGGAAAGAGTTGGCCAGTTACAGTAACCTAATATCCAATCCTGGCGACCAATCATAACACAAATATTCCAAAATTTTCACAAATATTCCAAAACACATAGGAAAATCGACTTTCGCCTCAACAATGACCACAAGTCAGACGATGAATTCTCACAGCCAGGGATGATAGTTGCGTTGAGGCATGTACCATTCTATCAGCCACTTTGCATACGAAGGCTCAATCTGGTTGAGGTCTTCTGTAGGGACAGGAGGGTCGGTCCCGATGCTACTACTGTCTGACGGTGGCTCCTCCTTAGCTTCAAGCTTGGGAGCAATCTCTTCCCTGATGGTCATCGGTTCTTCCTTGACCTCGACCTTTGGTAACACCTTCTCCTTAACAGTCACCGGCTCTTGTTTGACGACGGAGACTTCCTCCGTGTCGACCTCCAAGGATTTCTTGCCTCGACCCCTTCCTCGACTAGCAGCACCACCTCGACGAGTCCTAGGAGCCATCTTTCTGACAACAGAAATTTTCATATAGGGTAAAGAAATTTACTCAAGTTATAAAAGTTGTGACGTTGGTTTTTTGCGTTCATCATCATTAGAGGGAGCAGCACTGGAAAAGTTGTGACGTTGGTAGCATGAGTAAAAATCTGTATCACAAGACTAACAGAATTACTATGTAATCATGTATCACCAATAACCGGATGTAACTGGAGTCGTTGGGCCTATCGTGCAGTAATTTGTGGATCCGCTGGTATAGGCCAGATGTACTTAGTATCTAGTGTATCAAGCCTGTATCGGTCTATCGGATTGGTATAGAACGTATCATATTGGTATTGGCCTTAACAAATTGGTATCGTCCTATATCCGATATGTACATGTATCGGCCGTATAGCTAGGATTCATATTGGCCTTATCGATTTGGTATCGGTCATATCCGATATGTATCGGCCGTGTTGGATTATTATATACCATTTCGGATTAGTTTCATGGAAGGTTTAGTAACAACTGTACTTGGATTTCTCTCTTCTTGAGCTAGAATACCATTGCAAGAGAATCACCAGATCGTGATTGGCCAGTTATAGTAACATACATACTTCCTTTTCCATCAGGAAAAGCGAGATTGAAAAGGAAGTATGTATGTTCTGTAACTGGCCATTTACGCTCTCGTGACTCTCTTGCAATGGTAATCTAGCTCTAGAAGAGAGAAATCCAAGTACAGTTGTTACTAAACCTTCTACGAAACTAATCCGAAATGGTATATAATAATCCAACACGACCGATACCTATCGGATATGACAGATACCAAATCGATAAGGCCAATATGAATCCTAGCTATACGGCCGATACATATCGGATAGGACGATACCAATTCGCTAAGACCAATACCAACCGATACGGCCCATACCAAAACGATAGATCGATACTAATCCGATACGGTCAATACTTATAAGTACCTACGGTCCAGGAGGTTGATCCACTATAGTACACCCATATACGATCAACGAAGTAACGATCCATTTCAATTTGGATATGAAAATCTGTATCGTAAGACAAACTAAATATAATCAGTTCTATTTCACATGCTTAATTGCCAAGTATGGGAACGAATGGCTCAGAACACAACCCAAAATTCATTCTAGCATACATTAGTGTGAATCATCTACGTTCTGTACATATAGTGTAGTATATGTTCTTATCGTATCTAGTATCTGAAAGATGTAACAGAATCAAGATAAACTCACATAGATTACAGGTGCCCCACATTTGAGTGCTATACCAAGACTCACCGTGATGAGGTTAGTGATTTATTTAACCTAATATAGTAATCTTGTAATTTAAAGTTGGAAGAACGTGCAAGTAGCCTTATAGTTTCTGCCTCGCCAGTCGAATGGCTTAATTGCCAAGTATCGGAACGAATGGCTCAGAACACAACCCGAGATTCATTCTAGCATACATTAGTTAGTTCATCTTGATTCTGTTACGTCCTTCAGATACTAGATACGATAAGAACATATACTACACCATATGTACAGAACATAGATGATTCACACTAATGTATGCTAGAATGAATCTTGGCTTGTGTTCTGAGTCATCCGTTCTAATCAAGCATCTTCCTTCTCCTCTCCTCCACCATGGCTCTGAACAAATCTGCTCCTTCCTCTACTTCCCTTCTTCTTATTTGACTCTCTCAGCAACATATGACATCCAGCTCAAGTGTAGAGTCGGGGGAGAAGAAGTGGGCAGAAAGAGGAGGGGGAAGCAGCACAGCCGGCGGCATGACCCGGAGGAAGTATAGAGGTTTTCTTCAACAGCCGTAGGAGAACTATAAGGATATATCTTTTTAGCGACATATCACATTGTCAAAGACCCTTAATGTGACAATCATGTTACCGCGGTGTCGGAAGACTAACATGTCAAGCGAGATTCTAAGCCGTGTGTTTTGACATAATCCTCAAAACTCTTTCCTGCTATGTAATAATGCAAGATTACTACAGAGGAGGAAAGAGTTGGGAAGATTATATCACACGGCTTAAAAACTTATGACATGTTAGTCTTCCGACACCGCGGTAACATGATATTCACATGAAGGGTCTTTGACAAGATGACATGTCGCTAAAAAGATATATCCTTATAGTTCTCCTACGGCTGTTGAAGAAAACCTCTGTAATTCCTCCGGGTCATGCCGCCGGCTGTGCTGCTTCCCCTCCTCTTCCTGTCCACTTCTTCTTCCCCGACTCTACACTTGAGGTGGATGTCATATGTTGCTGAGAGAGTCAAATAAGAAGAAGGGAAGTAGAGGAAGGAGCAGATTTGTTCAGAGCCATGGTGGAGGACGAGGAGAAGGAAGATGCTTGATCAGAACGGACGGCTCAGAACACAAGCCAAGATTCATTCTAGCATACAACAGTGTGAATCATCTATGTTCTGTACATATGGTGTAGTATATGTTCTTATCGTATCTAGTATCTGAAGGACGTAACAGAATCAAGATGAACTCACTAATGTAATACTAAGACATCATCTACTACTATATAAGATATAGTGATAGTTTGTCGTATCATCATTGCCGAGGGATGAGGGTCGAAGGACAGTCAACTTTATCTAAGGCTACTTGCCTAGTTTCTGCCTCGCCAGTCGAATGGCTGCAGGGACTATGTCCTGATCACTAGTCTGTCGGTAACTGAGAAAAAATATGCATAAACCAAACCAATATATAATGCACACCAATTATCCAAGAATCACATAGACCAAATATGCACATACGATTTTAATGCACACCAATTATCGTATCTACGGCTATATAGTTTCTGCCTCGCCTGTCGAATGGCTGCAGGGACTATGTCCTGATCACCATGTCGTACCGTAGATTAAAATACAGAAACCAAAATACAAAATACAGAAACCAAAATACAAAATATAGAATCCAAAATAGGACCCTCTGTGAGAACGGATGGCTCAGAACACAACCCAACCGGAGAGAATACTCTGAGAGATCCATCTGTGTAGGACGTATATCTGAGATATCACCTTTACAAGAATGATATCAGTAGTGGGATCGAGTGTTGGAGGAGATACTATCAGAGTATACGTCCTACTCAGATGGGTCTCTCACCGTTACTATTTTTTTCTGACAGCATGGTGGATGTGCTCCGTCCACATATTCTTGCTCCGAGCCAAAACTTTGTCCCGGAGCTCATGTGGACATCCTTGGTGTAGAGCTCGAGTGAGAGGTTCCTGACAGCATGGTGGTCTCCTTTGTTAAAGTATCCGTGTTCGTCCCACAACCAATGTTGGATGAGCACGGATACTTTGACAAAGGAGGCCACCATGCTGTCAGGAACCTCTCACTCGAGCTCTATACGAAGGATGTTCACTTGAGCTCCGGGGCAAAGTTTTGGCTCGAAGAAAGAATCTGTTGACGGAGCACATCCACCTTGCTGTCAAAAAAATAGTAACGGTGAGAGACCCATCTGAGTAGGACGGATACTCTGATAGTATCTCATCCAACACTCGATCCCACTACTGATATCATTCTTGTAAAGGTGATATCTCAGAGTATACGTCCTACACAGATGGATCTCTCAGAGTATCCTCTAGTGATAGGTTGTCGTATCATCACTGCGAGGGATGAGGGTCGGAGAACAGTCAACTTTATCTACGGATACATAGTTTCTGCCTCGTCAGTCGAATGGCTGCAGGGACTATATATGTCCTGATCACCATGTCGTAGTCCAATACAATCCAGAGATTGACACAGTTCTAGTTCATATATGTAGTCCAATCCAAATAGTCTAATACAAAAACAACTCAATATGTAGTCCAATACAAATAGTCTAATATAAAAACAACCCAATACAAATAGTCCAATACAAATAAGTACTAATAGCTAATGAGAACCACGCTGCTCACGCAAACGCTCAGTGATACGTTCACGCAACCACCTCGAAAAAGCGAGATTTTTGGCGCGAGGAGAGCTGTCGTCCATTGCAAGGATTGCATGAAGAGTCCTCTCGGTCTCACTAGCTACCGGTGCTGGATGAATAGAACTTCCGGTCTCACTAGCAACCGGTGCCACTTCCTCCTTAACTGTAGGAGGAGCCACCTCAGCATTCACTGTTATCCTCAAACGACGTGCCGCTCCTCGGGTCATGGGTGCCATCTGGTAAGATCGATAGTCACAAATAATATAATTGTAACAGAAGCAAGCTAACTAAAGGAACCATCATGTAATTTGAGTACATTTTCGAAAGCCGATAAAGTATAAAAATTTCAATTTTTTGCCAAGTGTGAGAACGCCGCCGATGTCGATTTTTTTGTCGTATCATCATTGCCGAGGGATGAGGGTCGGAAGACAGTCAACTTTATCTACGGCTACATAGTTTCTGCCTTGCCAGTCGAATGGCTGCAGGTACTATGTCCTGATCACCATGTCGTACCGTAGATCAAATGGAGCTGGAACTGGAGCCAAAATACAGTACTACTTCACCATGTCGTACCATTTTACTCTCTCTCTCCTCCCCCCCTCCGGCGCTCTCACTCTCTCTGGCGCTCTCACACTACTAATCCCTATGTGTTTTAAGTGTGAGAACGGATGGCTCAGAACACAACCCAAGATTCATTCTAGTATACATTAGGTGAATCATCTATATTCTGTATACATATCATGTAGTATATGTTAACCTTATCGTATCTAGTATCTGAAGAACGTATGTAACAGAATCAAGATGAACTCACTAATGTAATACTAAGACATCATCTACTACTATATAAGATATAGTGATAGGTCGTCGTATCATCATTGCCGAGGGATGAGGGTCGGAGGACAGGCAACTTTATCTACGGCAACATAGTTTCTGCCTCGCCAGTCGAATGGCTGCAGGAAATATCCGTCACCATGTCGTACCGTAGATTAATACAATTAATGGAGCTGGAAATATCCGTCGCTAACCGGTAACTAGTCCGTCGCTAACTGAGATTGTCACATACACATATGTATATCACAGCTAGATGTATAGATATATACATCTATACAGAAGCACACAACTGATAGAACTCGCACTGTCCTTGAGACAGTGAACATATACACCATGAATCCAAACCCCATATATATTCACATTTACTAATCCAAACACCACCAAACTAATGGAACACCCAATATGGATAACACATTATTTAGCCAATATATAAACTCAGATGAATTTGAGAAGCAAAGCCACCCGCCGCCCCCAACCAAAGCCCGCCGCCCCAAGCCCGCCGCCTAGTAGTTCGGTTGCATATATATATGAAGAGTGCTTATGGGTGTGCGTCGGTTGCAAATAGCCCCGACGCACCCGTCCCAAGCCAGCCGCCCAGCCCCCGACGCCGCCGCCCCAAGCCAGCCGCCCAGCCCCCAACCCAAGCCAGCCGCCCAGCCCCCGACGCCGCCGCCCCAAGCCAGCCGCCCAGCCCCCAACCCAAGCCAGCCGCCCAGCCCCCGACGCCCCCGCCCCAAGCCAGCCGCCCAGCCCCCGACGCCCCCGCCCCAAGCCAGCCGCCCAGCCCCCGACCCAAGCCAGCCGCCCAGCCCCCGACGCCCCAACCCCAAGCCCACCGCCCAGCCCGCCGCCCCAAGCCCACCCGCCTCCCAGACCCCGACGCCCCCGCCCCAAGCCTACCGCCCAGACCCCGACCCAAGCCAGCCGCCAGCCCCCGACGCCCCAACCCCAAGCCAGCCTCCCAGACCCCGACGCCCCCGCCCAGCCCCCGACGCCCCAACACCAAGCCTGCCTCCCAGACCCCGACGCCTCCGCCCCAAGCCCACCGCCCAGTCCCCGACCTAAGCCAGCCGCCAAGCCACGGACGGCCCAGCCCTAATCGCGCCGCCCAGACCCTATAATCGAGAGAGAGAGAGAGAGATCGAGAGAGAGAGAGAGGGGGGGGTTACCTTCAAGAGAGAGAGAGGAGAGGACGCCGACGCCGACGACGACACCGACGTCGATTACCGAAGCCGACACCGGCGAGAGAGAGAGAGAGAGAGAGAGAGAGGAGAGAGAGTAAATTTGGGGGGAATGCGAAAAGTTTCCCCCGCCGTTCCATTTAAAGTCTGGAACATTTATTTAGCGATGGACGAGCGACTGGTAAAAAACCGTCGCCAATCGGTCGCCTTTTTGGATAAGTGTCGACTGCACATCCGTCGCTAAGGCGTCGAAAATATGTCCCGCCAATTTTCTACACAATTCCCGCCAAAATAATCGACTGTGTAACGACGACGAAAACTCCGTCGCTATAACACCGACACTCTAGCGACGGATGTGCGACCTTTCCTCCCCCTAAAATTAAAATAAAAATGACAAAGGATTATAGTCGGTAAGCAGTCACTGAGCGGCCACGAAACCGTCGCTAATACCGACGGAATAAGTCCGTCGCTAATAATCCGTCGCTAAATGAGTGTATTTTGATAGTGTTACATAGGCTATAGGCCTATGTAGTAATATTTGTATATATATATATATGTAAAGTTATATATATATATATGTGTATATATATATTATATAGAGGTAGAGACCTATATGATATTAGCCTATGGAACCTAACTACTAGCCTATGGCCAAATAGGGGGTTGCCCTATACTTGGCCTAATTTGCTCTTGAATGGCTGACCTAGGTAGCCTTGTTGACCATTGTTGACCAAAGTCAACTATAGGTCAAACCTTGACCTAATTGACCTAGAAATGACTTGGATGAACATAGAAGGACTATTTGACTAAGTTGACTAAACCCTAACTAGATGATTAGGTTAACCATATAGATTATGAGGGTAATCCTATATAGATGAAGATATGTATGGGGTTAAGTGGGATAATTAGGAGTTGTGTCATGATTTGGGTTAGCCCTATGGAGTTGACTTAGATTGTTAATGGTTGACCCTTAACCTAATGACCTTGTGACTAGTCTATGTTGACCAAAACCTTAGTTAGTCTAAGTTTGACCTAGATTTGACTAACCTTAACTAGTTTGACATTAGTTGACCAAATTTTGACTAGTTTGACCTAGTTTGACTTTTGGAGTTGACTTTTGACCAGATTGACCTAGAATCATGTAGTATGCATTGTATACTCTAATTTTACCATTGTGGATATATTGTGACCTGTTTTACTCTAAATAGGACTCTGTGACACCAGTTCGGACATCTATTCATATCAGTCATACAGGGTGACAGGCGAGTACATTCTCTGATCTTTTCATACTTGTTAGGATTTATATTCTTGCTCTAGATTACTTTACATGATACTGTCACGTTATTATCATGGATTGCTACTATATGGATCTTGTCATGCGATGTTATCCCCCTCGGGGTGCATCAAATACAGTTGTTATGTGCTTTTCACGAACATCTTGTATTTTATGTACACCGCTTTCATGTATACTCTGGTGCAATCTTGTACTCTCATGATCACGTGAGCAAACATGATAAAAACCACTTGTACAAGGTAACGTAACTTGACTGGATCCTTGTGTATTGATTGGGAAGGGTGAGTAGGAAATGGTTATATGATCAAAATTCCATCTTGTGCAAATCTTGTGAAATCTTGTATATGTTCTAACCCGTTTATATTGTATATGTCCTAACCCGTTTATATAACCATATCATACTCTAAATCACAGGTTACCTACAGTTCTTACTTATCATATATATAGATATTTCCAGTTATCAAATCTCTCTCGTTTTTATATATATTTTTTACAGTCCATGTATCTTACTCTATGCATGCTTTATATTTCCCAACATGATATGAACTGTGTGAGATGTATTGTGCTCGTTCTCGTCCTGACTGGACCTGTTGAAAATATTACAGATGATGATGGTGACTGTCCTACCTTCTATGGGACACATGATGGTGACCTTCAGGAGCCTGAGGAGCATCTAGCTCAGTAGAGGGTGCCTAGTCTAGTCTAGTGTTTATAGTTTTCATTTTGTATCGGATTGTTCCGATTGTTAGTTGTGACTTAGTTATATTTCAGGTTTTGTACTTATTGTGTTGGATATCTACTTTGTGTAGTGTGATAACTCTATTTATATTTCAGTTCCTTTCTTTCGTCTGATTTCATATCATGTTCTATCTTTATCTTTCCTAGACTTGTGTTTGAGATATAGAGTTGAGATGTTATGTTATACCTCCGTGCGGAGATAACAGATTTATATATCTTATTGTTAGATGTTAGTTGTTATAGATGACCTATACAGCGTTCTACCGCCGACACTGCGGCGTAGGCTGGACGTACCCACGTTCTCGTGCCCCTAATTAGGGTGCGGGTCGTGACAGATACGGTATGAGACTACCCTCTCAGGTTGGCCACCGATGTTTGTATAACGTTATGTGCTTAGCCCGTGGTGCCGCAAGTGGGGACTATGCCGATCCCATTTATAGCCAAAGAGCCCAGGCGTTAAAAGTTTGTTCTTAACTACGTGATCAAAGTAGAATGGTTAGGTAACCTTATTTGATGTCATACTCCGTTCCAATCATGTCATATGGCAGTGTCACATTACGAAATAGTATGCTACCGCTTGTCCTTATTAGGTTGCAGGGGTGGTCCACTGTTTCAAGGATGGGATACTGGACTTTGTTATGATTTTGGATATTTTACTTTTACTTGTGACTTGTGACATATTTTATATTCAGTTTATATGCCATATTTTTTTGTATCATGTTACGTTCCTCTGAGGACCTGGTAATCTCTCCAGGTGTATGTTTTCTTGACTTTCCGTAGGAGTCCTATCCAAGATCGTGGTCTTCTCTTTTCTATCGAAGATGACTTGCTTTTGAATCATCCTTTAACGTCGTGAGAAATTCTTTCAATTGTTATTTATTTATTTCCATTTAAAATGCTTGGTAGTGGATTTGTCTCCACCCAACTACTTGTACAAATGACAAATCATATTTGATTCTGTAATATCTTTATTCTTTTATTTTGTGGATGAGATTTAGTAAGCCATGACTTTACCGCATTTACAGCTTATGTATATTTATTATACGACTGGCATGTTTACGATCATAATCCTATGTATTTTGGGACTGCAGTGTTACACTTGTCGGTGAGATTTCTTTTTGAAATTTGGAAAGTAAAACGATAAACAAACTTTAGTCGAAGGATGCCCAAGACGTTAATGCCGAAGAGTCGGATTAAAGGTTCGGACATGATTGCATGTCCTTTTCTTGGATTGGTCGAGATTGTAGAGACATTCCCGTTCAATCACATCCCAGTCATCTTCCCCGAGCGTATGTCCTAGATGCCATAAACATTTCTGTTTTGTGAAGTAAGGCCCTATATACAGGTTTCCTTGCACACGGTTATGAATGTCATTCTCGACATCAACATAGAATAACTGAATAACCTTCACATGTGAGAATCGCTCGTGCAAATCGAACCACATATGTTTGCATCCTTGTAGTTGATGACACTACAAACAATCTGTTTGGACATTGATCCCAGCAACCAAGTTTTGACCAAATTGTTACAATTATTCTATTGTTGCAACTTTTATGTATTCTCATCATCAGGCTTCTTGATTGAACCATCTACGAGTCTAATTTTGTTTTTGGCTGTTAAAACCATAGTCATGGATTGACTTCATGTGTTATCATTGTCTTTGGCCAGGGGTTGTGGCTCGACAATAGCGCCATGCTGATCTGAATGGTGGATATAGAGTTGGTGATTGGGGTTAGCCCATTTGGCACTTGAAACGTGGTTTTTGGTTTCGCATCTCCCATGAAACTCTTCTAGGGTTTTGTGTTGTGTTTTATTTGATGCCCCGATCAATGCTTTGGTACCATAAAAAATAGCATAGAATGTATGAATATATTTAATTGATGTCTTATTGAATAGAAGATTATAACTTTATACTAATCACAGTACATTAGGATCCGACTCTATTGCCTATAAGCAAGTCTAATCAGTTACATATAGGAAAATAACTAACTATCAATCAATTTACAATATTGAAAAAATTTGACAGTCTATTCTAAGCATAATTTCCTTTAACAAATATGATATGATATTATTCTATTTACTTATTAATTGATTATAGTATATGTATGCATAAATTTATAAACACATTCACATTTTTAGTTCCCCTAATCATTAAACCATTACCCTTATTGTAAATTGGTCTTAATATATGTACATTATAAATTAATCCAAATATGATTTTTTTTTCTTTCATTTTTTTCTCTTTTTCATATCATTTTTATTTATTTTATTTTAGGTGGATACCTTATGGGCTAAGGTCTTCGCTTAGTAACCCATGAGGAGGCCACTTGGCTACCTTAACACCATGACACCCTCCCCCTCTCATTCCACTAATTTCATAAAAATTAGAAAATAAAAGTATAACAAAGAACAGAAGATAATAGGATGAGAAGAAGACGACAACCATCCAACGGACCACCAACACTAGCCCAGTCTGGCCGAAGAATGAGAAATCCCAACTCGCTCAAGGCAAGTGCCATCCTTTTATCTCCATTTTGAATTTATTTTCTTTCTTTCATTCAATTTCTCTTTCAACATCAAAATTTTCATATCCTGACACTATTGTGTGCACCCTTAATTTAATTAAGCTATATGCTTATAGGTTAATGTTGACTTGTAAAATATTAAAATGTAATCATGAATTATATGCATATCTTATGCCCCAAAACTAGAATACTACAGAGTGTGGGTACTACTAGGCCAGCTATGCATATTAGAGTACTCTGGTACCCCAAGATACGGTCACATGCCTGATGGACCTGGCAGTGCACCGTGGGAGGCTGGTCCCTTTGTTTCGGAGGGTGGATCCCCAGTTACCCACCTTATATATACAGACGATCTCTTGGTGTTCATTCAGCCATCGACGAAGGGTTTGCAGACGCTTGCGACGATTATAGAAGAATTGCATTCCCTCTCGGACCTCCAGATGAACAGGAATAAGAGTCGGGTTTACTTTAGCTCTCTATGTTCCCAAAAGAAGGAGCGGGCCGATGTGCTGGGTATCGCGAGGAGTGATCTTCCGGTGCGATACTTAGGAGTGCCTCTCACAGTCAACTATACGCGGGATCAAGACTGCCATAGTATGGTGGAGTATGTTCAGAGGAGAGTAGAAGGTTGGCAAGCCGTCGGTTTGTCATTTGGCGGACGCATCGAGCTGGTCAGATCGATGATTTCGGTTGTGGCCCATTTCTGGCTACAGTCCATCCTTCTCCATGTTGCCACCATTCAAAACATAGAGCGGCTCTGTGCAGACTTCATTTGGAGGGGGATATGCATGCGATCTCCTGGGAGCAGCTCTATCATCCCAGGAAGGAAGGAGGAGTGGGGCTCAAGCCGTTGCTGGAGATTAGGGAGGCCTCCGCGCTTAAGCTGGCTTGGAGATTCATCAGTGGGGGATCTCTCTGGGCGGACTGGATGCACAGTAGATATTTGAAGAAGGGCAACTTTTGGACGTGTGCTATTGACAACAATCACTCAGTCACGTTCAAAATTGTCTTGAGACACAGGGGGTGCTCAAATCTGTAATCCGGAAGGTCATGAAGGATGGGTCTGGAACGAACCTCTGGCGAAATCCTTGGATAGATCAGCGTTCGCTTGTGGACATCAGGGGAGCCCCGACACATCAGAAGGACTGGCGTGGTCTTATGTGCAGCCGCATCATTCGCGACGGGGAGTGGAGGCCGGAGTCTTATCGGTTTACTGAGGAGCTGGACGGGATCATTAGTTCTATTGTTATTGATCCGGCTTTGCCTGTTGATCAGTAGATTTGGGAGCCAACAGGAGCATCTCCGGAAACTGGGGAGTTCCAATTTCGGAGCTGCTACAACCTCATCCGGCGCACCTTTCCTCAGAGTTCTGACTACGAGTTCGTTTGGTGCAAGGGTCTGGCCAGGAAGATGCAGCTTTGTGTCTACAAGCTTCTACTGGGCCGCCTTTTGACTAGGGATCGCCTGAGTTCATTTGGAGTGCAGGTTCCGAATCCCAAGTCTGTGCTTTTTCTGTCTGGAGCATGAATCTATAAAGCACATTTTCTTCGAGTGTTGTCACGACCCGCTCCCGAATAATCGGACACGAGTCAGACACGCCCAGCCTTCGTCGATGGACACGACGAAGTAAACTGTACAATTCTAAGGAAAACTCCAAGATACAAGATACATAAAACAACACAGCTTCTATACACGTACCCAGAAAAGATCTCCACAATCTACCAAATCATACAATATCATCCGGAGACAAATCCAGTAACCAGAATAAAATTGTACAATCTTGAATCCTCAATACAATACATGATAAACTCCAAACAAATCTAAGAAAAGTCTAACTATATCTCTGTAATCTAAGCCTATCCTGAAATAGAAACTCCACCATCTCCGGGCTCTGACCCAAGGTGGTACAACATCATCAAGTAGACCTGTAACATATCATGTCAGGAAAAGAGTAAAGTACAGCCTCGACAAGAAGCACTAAACAATGTAAACTAAAATGCATGAAAAGAATCACAATATGAACTATGGTACAAGACATGAATATGAAATTGTGGTACATGAATAACAATAAAACTATGGTACCGGATCCAGAACAATGAACTATACTATCAGTGTAACATGCATTTGAAATAACTATCAGAGTATGTGACCGGCTGGATAAACAATAAACAATTAGCACATGAATAATGGTACGGCTTAGAGTCCCACATGCACGATGTGAGACCTAAGTTATTAGTCAATGCCTAACTAAAATAGGATTGGTCACATATCTGTAGTATTTTCCCACCCCAATGTACAAGTAAGAACAATAAACCATGAACAATGAACGGTGAACAATGAACAATCGTGTGTACAACGTGTTAATATGAGAACATAAAGCAAGACAGAAATACAAAGTAAAGGGATCGAGTCGGTGTACTTGCCTTGCTCCGGGTAATAGGTAGGCAAAAGAGCTGGATGTCCACCTGGTTATAATAATTATAAGTTGGTTAAGATAAAGCAATATTTGTTAGCTATATCTATATGCTTAGCCAATCACTCTAGTATTAAGTATAGTCTGTCTCTTTTAGAAAATATTTATAAGTTGTTTATAAAATGTTTGCTTGCCAAAACTTATAAGACATTAGTTACTTAACTTAAGTATAGATGGTACAAATATGTACACATTCTATAATAGTAAGTATTTAGTTGATACCACTATTTCTACATTATCAATATGTATACTCTAGCTAACATATATATATATTAACTAACTTATCTTAGAAAATATATATCCTATCTAAATCAAATAATTACTTAGTAAAATATCTTAACTCTATTTTAGAAAAAAAAATCATTTATCATGTTAAGATCAACACCTACAAGGTCTACAATATTAAGAATCGTCTTCTTAGCAATATATAAGTTTATTAGCAAAACATGATTAAAGTAATTTGTATATTTAGCATCTAAATATTATAAATTATTATAAAATATCGACATTAGCAAAATACTAACAATAAAACATTTAATAACAATATTCAATATATAACTATCCAATCATGACTAAGACTATCAAATATTTATTATTTATAAAAAAATTAGTATCAATTAAATTTTGGCAAAACAATCTCTCTCTAGTATTTATATATACTAATAATACAAATGAAACCTAGTCCAACCCAAAATAACAGATGTATAGGTGTATAATCATAAATATATTTTTCACATTTTATTCATTATATAAATTACCTGGCTTTTAAATCCAGCCCAATTTATCAAAGTATAATAAGCACATAACAATATTTTTGGGCTGTCCAGCTCGACAACTAAATCAACATGGCCTACTGGGCTGTAACTCAAGCCCACTGCTATAAGAACAAAACTTAAAGTGTGTTGGCCAGCCCACCAAAACATTAGGGCTTAAACCAACCCCATCTCTTCGTTTGAAGAGAGTGGTCACCATTTGGCTTCCACAGAATGGGAGCAAGAGAAAAACAACAAAAGGAAATGAAGTTCATGAGGGAGAAGAATCAAAGAGTGTCTCACCATGAGGGCTCTGGTCGTGTGACAACGTCAGCATCGGGGAACCGCTCGAAGGACGAAGGCTCGTCGAGGAGGAGTATGAGACAGTGACGCACAGGCGACGTTCGACGGAAGCTGTCGGTGGCCTCAAGACTTACGTGGAGATCCGACATGGAGGCACGCAATCCGACGGCTCTGATCTAGCGCTCGATTCGAAAGCAAAAAAAAAATTGGATGGCGGCACCTCCGACAACGGGGCGGCGGGGTTGTCGAGGCTCGTCGACGAACACCGGTCAGGTGATGACTTGGCAGAGGCGGATCAGGCAAAAGAGCTCGGTGGCGCGGTTGAACGGGTCTGATGGGTGGATGCGGTCGACGAGTAAGATCCGACCACACGAGGCGGTCAGAGCTCCAAAACCGATCGGGGTCTAGCGGCTTGGCCATGTGAATTCGTGAGGAGGATGTAGCGGTAGACGACATAGCCACCATACCCGGAGGAGGAGGGACGCGGAGATCGGGGACTGCCGATCTGAGGTGGTTGTTGGAGAATGACCGTGAGCAGATGAGGCTGGCGGTGAAGTTCGTCGGAGTAGGCGGTGGAGACCGATTTCCTGGTGGTGGATGATGGATTGACGAAGTCCGACGTGGTCCGGCGGCTCATGGTGGCGCACGGCCAGGGAACGGCCGCAGAGAGAGGATAGAGAGAGAGGGGTTGTCAAATGTGTACTGTGATGTGATGCGTGTGGAAAACTGTGCTGGTGTCAGAATATTTATAGTAAAATAATCTGTGTGTGTCTACAAGTGAAGGACGATGGCAGTATTGTAAATAATTACAGATCTGGGGGCAGGAATTAGAATTAGTAACAGATTTGCAACTGAAATAGTTACTCGCCTAACTAATTAATAATTAGGAATAAAATCAGCAGTAATTCATAGCCATCTACAAATCAGTAATTAATTAACTGTTAACAACTAAAAAACTAATTAACAATAATTGAGTACTAACTGGCTGGTAAAAACCTAATTAATTACTAGAGCTAAAATAGTGAAAATCCTTATAAATAGTATTAAGTACTAATTGAATCTAGTTAACAATGATTTGGATCAGGCTTTAGTAATTGAGGATTAAATGAGGATCAAGTAGTATCTAAATAATATTTAGAAATATGGTTAATAGTAAATAATATTTAGAAATAAAGGTAATTAGAGGGAAATTTAAAATCAATAAATTTATAAAAATGACACTCTTACTTTATTAAGCAAATGAAATCAATTTGACTAACTATTTTAATAAATTACTAGGCAAAACCATTTCTACTATGTCCAAATGAAACATAATATTTCTTCTTCAAAAATAGTATCAAAATACTTTCAAATGGAGAAATTTTAATAACAGTTAAAATTCATATTAATCAAATATTCAATCGAAATTAGGTTTTTTTTTTGTTTTTTTTGTTTTTATAAGAAAACAATATTAAATTTAAAAAAAATTGGGAAAAATCTCAAATTTTACTAGAATGATCCAGGGAGTTACAAATCTACCCCCTACAAAAATTTTGTCCTCGAAATTTCAAATAGCACAATAATCACTATTAAAATTGATCAAATACGAAAATTTAAAAATGATTAAAATTCAAATTTAAGTATAATCCATATAAATAAAATGTTTTTAGAGTGATCAAAGTTTAGACAATCATGATCAAGATTTACGTATGATTAATGGAGAAATTTGGTGGAACGGAATCAAATTTAACAATTATGCATAAATTTGAGAAATCAGATGATCCAGCGGTAAAATGCAAGAAGGGGAAATTTACAAGAGTTGATTGAGAAAGACATGTAACTATTCAGGTGATATTGGTACCAATTCAAGATGTAAGGATTTGTGATTCACGAAGAGTCAATAATCATATAAAAAGGAACATAGTCTCTATGGTATTCGAGAACATATAGATATTTGAACTCACTTTACTTGAAATTCCTGCCCCGCCAGTGTATATCTGGCTGCAGTGAACTTCGGCTCAATGAGTCGAATAACGATATTTTACCGAATATTATATCAACTTTATCCCTTTTCCACAATTATCAACGAAACAACCAAGAAATCAAGATATGAAGAATTTAAGACAAAGTCTTAATAATATCCAAAACCTATGAGTACCTGGAATTACTTTAACTTAAAGTCCATGCCTTGCCAGTGTGCAACTGGCTGCAGTGAACCCGCTGTCTCTATAATCCAGATAAATGACTGCAGTACACATCTTCTACGTCATGGTAGGTCGTCGAATACTCTCTCAACTTTATCCATAGGAATTTCAAAGGAGTATAAAAATTCAAATGAGTTTTAAGTCTTACTAATGATGGAAAGTGAAGTTATATGTTCAAGGAGTTTCATTAGGTACCAAAACGACAAAAGATCTAACAATGAGTATTAGATACTAAAAAGATGAACAAGAATTTTGAAATAAATCTCGAACAAACGAAGTTTCGAAATGAGATATCGGGTAGGAAATAAAATCTCAAATAACATAAGTTTGATTAGGGACCAATTTCAAAATAGAAAACAAAATAGGAGACAAAATCTCAATTAAGAAGTCAATTATTAACAAGTCGTATAGAAAACAAAATCTCGAATACGAAGTAGGATTACGAATAGTAAATAGAAAACAAGGTATTGAGTGGTGAAACAAGGTCTCAAAATAGAAAGCAAAATCCTAATTATTTAACAAGGTTGAAGCAAGGTCATGAACAAAAGAAATTTCGAATTAGAGAATAAGTCACGGGTAGGGAACAAAATTCCAAATAGGGAATGAGTCAAAAATCTCGAATAGAAACAATCTTCAAACAATACCTCGAATAAGGACAGCCTGCTCCCTCTGGTCATCAAGGAACTCTTTGGAACATCTCTATCAAGCGCGTACTACCAATGGTGATAGTAGGGATGACCCGAGGTGGTGGAAGTTCAGAAGCCTCAAGTGCAGGCGAATCGATAGTTTCTATATTGCGTATTTGAACCATCTGATAAACAGAAAACTGTTAAAATGCCTAACTACAAGCAAACTTAGTAAATAATATGTATAACCAGACTTAGTAATATATGCCCAGAACCATTTTCCCGTAATCCTATGCTGTGATCAAGTTTTCCCTAGTTTAGCAAGTCCCCAAATAGTACTCTAATACCTACATACTATTTGGACAGACCTGCATGGGCCACCACTAAAAATATGTCACGACCAGCTCCCGAATAATCGGACATGAGTCGGACACGCACAGCCTTCGTCGATGGACACGACGAAGTAAGCTGTACAATTCTAAGGAAAATCCAAGATACAAGATACATAAAACAACACAGCTTCTATACACGTACCCAGAAAAGATCTCCACAATCTACCAAATCATACAATATCATCCGGAGACAAATTCGGTAACCAGAATAAAATTGTATAATCCTGAGTCCTCAATATAATACATGATAAACTCTAAACAAATCTAAGAAAAGTCTAACTATATCTCTGTAATCTAAGCCCATCCTGAAATAGAAACTCCACAATCTCCGGGCTCTGACCCAAGGTGATAAAACATCATCAAGTAGACCTGTAACGTATCCTGTCAGAAAAAGAGCAAAGTACAACCCCGATAAGAAGCACTAAACAATGTAAATTGAAATGCATGAAAAGAATCACAATATGAACTATGGTACAAGATAGGAATATGAAACTGTGGTACATGAATAATAATAAAACTATGGTACCGGATCCAGAACAATGAACTATACTATCAGTGTAACATGCATTTGAAATAACTATGAGAGTATGTGACCGGCTGGGTAAACAATGAACAATGAGCACATGAATAATGGTACGACTTAGAGTCCCACGTACACGATTTGAGACCTAAGCTATTAGTCAATGCCTAACTAAAATAGGATTGGTCACATATCTGTAGTATTTTCCCACCCCAATGTACAAGTAAGAACAATGAACGATGAACGATGAACAATAAACAATCGTGTGTACAACGTGTCAATATGAGAACATGAAGCAAGACAGAAATACAGAGTAAAGAGATCGAGTCGGTGTACTTGCCTTGCTCCGGACAATAGGTTGGCAAAAGAGCTGGATGTCCACCTGGTTATAATAATTATAAGTTGGTTAGGATAAAACAATAGTTGTTAGCTATATCTATATGCTTAGCCAATCACTCTAGTATTAAGTATAGTCTGTCTCTTTTAGAAAATATTTATAAGTTGTTTATAAAATGTTTGCTTGCCAAAACTTATAAGACATTAGTTACTTAAGTATAGATGGTACAGATATGTACACAATCTATAATAGTAAGTATTTAGTTGATACCACTATTTCTACATTATCAATATGTATACTCTAGCTAACATATATATTAACTAACTTATCTTAGAAAATATATATCCTACCTAAATCAAAATAATTACATAGTAAAATATCTTAACTCGATTTTAGAAAAAAAATCATTTATCATGTTAAGATCAACACCTACAAGGTCTACAATATTAAGAATCGTCTTCTTAGCAATATATATATATATATATATATATATATATATATATATATATATATAAAATATATATATATATATATATATATATATATATATATATATATATATATATATATATATATATAAGTTTATTAGCAAAACATGATTAAAGTAATTTGTATATTTAGCATCTAAAATATTATAAATTATTGTAAAATACCCACATTAGCAAAATACTAACAATAAAACATTTAATAACAATATTTAATATATAACTATCCAATCATGACTAAGACTATCAAATATTTATTATTTATAAAAAAAATTAGTATCAATTAAATTTTGGCAAAACAATCTCTCTCTAGTATTTATATATACTAATAATACAAAGGAAACCTAGTCCAACCCAAAATAATAGATGTATAGGTGTATAATCATAAATATATTTTTCACATTTTATTCATTATATAAATTACCTGGCTTTTAAACCCAGCCCAATTTATCAAAGTACAATAAGCACATAACAATATTTCTGGGCTGTCCAGCTCGACAACTAAACCAACATGGCCTACTAGGCTGTAACTGTCACGCCCCAGAACCAGAATACTGGAGAGCGGGGGCAGACATAGCCAGCTACGTATATTGAAATAGAATACATCTCAACTATACGGTCACGGCTGTCTAGATATGAGGGTTTACTACAAGCCAGCAGTCTCTTAAGGTCAAGCCTATTGTCTCAATCTCAAGCAATTAACAGAGTTACAAGATATTAGAGCATCAAATATATATATAAGGCGTCCCAAATATTACATATTGGATGATCATGAAGCTAGTCGTACAAAATGATGGGACTAGCAAGAGTTCAGTCATACATGATCAACATTAGGATTTGTTAATCATGTTTACAGTCCGTAGGCAGACAGTAAGTAAATGTGCATCGAGCTAACAGGTGCTCGTCGGCTAAACGCCTCAAAAGAATAAATTTACATATAAGTGGGTGAAACAAAAAGGAAAACCTACTCTTGGCCCGGGTTCCGTCTAGTTGTCACCATTGGGCTGGAAGCTCAGTAGATCCTCGGGAGCTGCTCCAAAATCTGGCCACACAAAACCAGCTGGGTCAAACCCCAGAAAGAGCAAGTGCCACAAAGGAGGCCACAAATAAGAACAAAAGCCAGCATATCAGAACATAAGAATAAAAGAAGTACAAGTAGTAAAGTACATAGGGCGATAAACGACTAGGGACGTGGAACCATTCCGGGAGCTAGGTTACAATCCTTAAACCAAACAAGGATCGAGATTGTACCCCTTCGCCTGAATAGCTCACTGTCTCTACCCATTTATCGTTAAGATAAGTAAAACAAACATGCTCAGGAGATAGCAGGTACTGGAGCTAGACAAGACTTAGACAAGGCTGGACACCATCCATTCGCAATCGGCCAAACAAATACTACGGCTTACTACTTTAACTAACTAGGGTTATCATAAACCTAATTACTAACAAGATGCAAGTGAGAATTCCAGTCCCAAGCCCTGCAGACTATCCAGTTATCCTTCCGCGGGTTAAGAGTTATAGGTGGGTACATTGCCCGGAAGACAAATGTACCCTTAGGTGACTTAGAGGGTGCAACACATGACAGTGTGCTGGAAATATGCTCTACTCGTCGGCAAGCTACAAGTCCATTAAAGCGCCCAGATAACGAGATTGCCTGTGACTGGGAATTCTCCATGTTCTAGTTTGATCTAATCATTAGCCTAATCCAATTTAGCGCGAGTCCCTGGCCGTGGTACCCAGGAAGTCACGTCCTAGACATGATGCGAGACAAGACAAGTGGATTGTACAAGCAAGCAAGCAGGAGCACCCACGGTGTCAAGTTGATTATACGAGTCAAGTTACAAGTTACAAGTCAAGTCAGGAGTGCGCCGCCACGGGCCACTATCAAGTTATCAAGATAAATCATGTCAGGGTACTGTCAGGAGTGCGCCACTACGGGTCACTATCAAGTCAGGTTGGTCATGTCAGGAGTGCACCACTACGGGTCACTGTCGTGTTATGCTAGTTCCTTGTCATACCATGCCGTGTACAATAGTCATTCCAAACATATTAAGTAAAATCAAGTTCATGACAAAAGGCGTAAGGATGTAAAATGGACGTAAAATATCTAATAAAATACCAATATATATAGAGCTATAGAAGAGCCAAGCTTAAAGAAATAACCAAAACTCCAAAAGCCAATGGATTGCGCAAGGGGTCAGGGAGTTGGATTGTGCAGGTGTCAGTTGCGCAGGGTGCCAAGTGCGCAGGGGCACAGGGAACAGAGGCAGATTGCGCATGAACAGACTGCGCAGAAGTGAACTGTGCATGGGTGGATTGCGCAGGAACAGACTGCGCAGAAGTCAACTGTGCATGGGTGGATTGCGCAGGGGTTACTTTGCGCATGGCTGGCTTGCGCATAGATGGCTTGCGCCAGCGCAATCCAGCACAGCACAAAGCACTGGCTGAGGTCATGCGCAATCGGCCCTGCGCTAAAGAGCACAGGCCGGGGGTGCGCAATCGGCCATGCGCTAAAGAGCGCAAGGCAGAGGGATGTTCTTCCTGGCCGAGAGCAGGTCCAAGAACACCAAGAACTTCAATTCTTCATAACTTTGTCAAATCAAAACCAAATCTAGATTTTTAAAGTTCTAACTTGAGTAAAATCGAATTCTCTTCCACATGGAAGCATCAAAACATGCAAAAATCGAAGTTTAATAGATCAAAACCAAGGATTTTCAAAAATGGTTAAAACCTAGATCTAGAAGAATGAAAGCTCCAAATCACAAAATGTCAAGTTCTAAAGTTGTTCTTCATGGCCTAATCTATTTAATGGACAAATAAAAAGTGGTACTTATTTGATGGCAAGGTGCACTTGCCTATGGGTTGAGGAGTTGTGTGGAAGAAGGAAGAAGATGGAGAAGTTAATGGAGAATAAAGAGGAGAGAGAAAGGTTGGTGGAGATATAATGAGGGTGGGTGTGTTGTGTTGAGGGTAGAGTGTAGGTTAAAGTGTACCAATTCATATTAAACCAAACCTAATCAAACCAAACCAATTCCACAAAATAAAAACCAAGCCATGGTCCAAACCCATTTACGAGAAACCAAAATCCGCAAGTCGAGAAAATAAAATACGTGCCAAAATTAAATTACGAGTATAAATACGAAATACAAAAAATGGGGGTGACAACTCTACCCACCTTCAAAGAATTTCGTCCTCGGAATTTAATCAAGGAGCTAGAGATTGCCACGACAAGCTATACTAAGCACAGACAAGCTACACTAAGCAGTTCAATCATATAATCATACAATGCAAGCAAGGAAAGGGAAAGCGTAAGGCATAAGAAAGACATTATACCTCACGAGTCAAACAGGTAGGGATATCGCGATCGGATGTCGTCCTCACGCTCCCACGTTGACTCACCTAGAGAGTGATGACCCCAAGCAACACGGACTAAGTTAATAGTCTTGTTCTTGAGCGTCTTTTCTCTCCGGTCCAATATAGACACGGGCCTCTCCTCATACGAAAGGTTGGTACCAACAACCAATTCCGAATGATCTAGGATATGGCTCGGGTCCGGGATGTACCGTCTTAATTAGGATACATGGAATATATCATGTACCTCACTTAGCGACGGCGGAAGAGCGAGACGATAGGACATATCGCCTACTCGCTCTAGAATATCGAACGGCCCTATATACCTAGGACTAAGCTTTTCCCGTACGCCAAAACGAATGACGTCGTGGGTAGGCGAGATCCTAAAGAATACATGGTCGCCGACGGCAAATTCTAAGGGACGCCGATGAGCATCGGCCCAATGGCGCTGGCGATCCTGAGCAACTCGGAGGTGATCTCTGACTTTTCTGACCACTTCAACCGTCTGAGAAATCAGTTCTGGACCGAGCATCTGCCTCTCTCCGACATCGTCCCATGCTAACGGGGATCTGCACTTCCTGCCATACAGAGTCTCGAAGGGTGCCATCTGGATACTGGCCTGGAAACTATTGTTGTATGAGAATTCCACCAGGTGCAGGTGATCCTCCCACGAACCACCGAAGTCAAGGGTACATGACCGCAACATATCTTCGAGAGTTTGTATAGTACGCTCTGACTGCCCATCTGTCTGCGGATGATACGCTGAGCTGAACTTGAGACGAGTCCCCAAACTTTGATGAAGACTGCACCAGAAGTACGATGTGAATCTCGTATCCCTGTCTGATACTATGCTGACTGGCACTCCGTGAAGTCGGACGATCTGCCTAAGATACATCTCTGCTAGCTGCGCCGTCGACTGTCCAGCTTAAATGGAAGAAAGTGTGCCACCTTGGTAAGCCTGTCCACAATGACCCAAATAGCATCTCTGCCTGCCGGAGATCTGGGTAACCCAGTCACGAAATCCATGGTAAGGTGCTCCCATTTCCATTCTGGGATCGGTAAAGGTTGAAGAAGTCCAGCTGGCCTCTGATGTTCAGCCTTGACTTGTTGGCAAACCAAACATCGAGAGACATACCGGGCTATCTCTCTCTTCATACCATTCCACCAAAAGTGTTAACGAATATCTCTGTACATCTTCGTGCTGCCTGGGTGGATGGAATACTGTGAACTGTGAGCCTCTGCCATGACTTCCTGTCTGATATCTCCACTGGGTACACAAAGACGTATGCCGTGTCGAAGTGTACCATCCTCATGAATACATAACTCTGGCCTTCTTCCTGCTTCACACTCTGCTCTGAGCCGCTGAATCTTGGAATCTGTTAACTATGCTGTCCGGATCCTCTCAACTATGGTGGACTGAATCTGTAGGCTGGCCATCAAGGCCACATTGGAAAGAAGAACCACTTCAATTCCCATCTTCTGAAGATCCGACAATAACTCTGGTTGCGCCGTCAGGAAATAAACTCCGGCTCTCCGGCTCAACGCATCTGCTACAACGTTGGCCTTCCCTGGATGATACTGCAAATCCACATCGTAGTCCACCAGTAGCTCGAGCCATCTTCTCTGCCGCATATTAAGATCCTTCTGGATAAAAACATACTTCAGGCTCTTATGATCAGTAAAGATCTCCACTCTATCTCCATACAAGTAGTGCCTCCACAACTTAAGTACAAACACTACTGCTGCTAGCTCCAAGTCGTGGGTCGGATAATTCTTCTCATGATCACGGAGTTGACGTGACGCATAAGCAATTACCTTCCCATGCTGCATCAAAACACATCCCAATCCTCTGCCTGAAGCGTCGCAATAAACTGTAAATCCTCCGGTCCTATCTGGAAGGGTGAGAATGGGAGCCGTTATCAAACCTCGTTTCAACTTCTCAAATGATTCCTGACATTCTGCTGTCCAAACGAACGGCACATCCTTGCGGGTCAACTGGGTCATCGGCGCTGAAATCCTTGCAAAATCAGAGACGAACCGCCGGTAGTAGCCGGCCAATCCAAGAAAGCTGCGAACTTCTGCCACTGAGCTGGGTACTGGCCATGCCTCGATAGCCACAATCTTCTGGGGATCCACTTCTACTCCTCCTCTGGTAATGATGTGACCCAAGTAAGAAATGCGATCGAGCCAGAACTCGCATTTACTGAACTTGGCGTACAACTGGTGCTCTCTGAGAATCTGGAGGACAATTCTGAGATGCTGCTCGTGCTCTGCTTCACTCTTGCTGTAGACCAGGATGTCATCAAGGAACACTATCACAAACTGATCCAAGTAAGGCATAAAAATACGGTACATGAGGTCCATGAACACTGCCGGCACATTGGTCGCTCCAAAGGGCATAAATAGAAACTCCCAATGCCCGTACCTAGATCTGAACGCCGTCTTCGGGATGTCCTGCTCTCTGACTCTGATCTGGTAGTATCCTGACCGCAAGTCTATCTTCGAGAAAACTGAAGCCCCCTTGAGTTGATCAAACAAGTCATCTATCCTCGGGAGAGGGTATCTGTTCTTGATTGACACTGAGTTTAAGGTACGATAATCAACACATAGCCTGGACGTACCATCCTTCTTTTTCACAAGAAGCATCGGGGCTCCCCAAGACGATCCACTTGCACGAATGAATCCCTTGGTCCGGAGTTCTTCAATCATCTTGTACAAAATCTCCAACTCTGAAGGCGCCATTCTGTAGACTCGCTCTGATACTGGTGCTGTCCTGGGAATCAAGTCGATGGTGAACTCGATCTCCCGCTCTGGTGGCATCCCTGGAAGTTCCTCTGGGAAGACATCTGGAAACTCTTCAACTATCCGGGGCAACTGCACTGCTGCTACTGCCATCCGCAATACTGGAGGAGATGGCTCTACTGTGCCTCTGGAAAATAAAAACTCTGGCTCTCCGGGAATACTAAAGACAACTCTGCCAACATGGCAGTCTATCCTAGCATAATGGTTCCTCAACCAATCCATGCCTAGGACTACATCATAGTCTACCATAGGGAACTCTATGAGCCTAGTGGGGAACTCTCTACCGCTAACTACGATCCGACACGAGGAAAACACTCGATCTACTCCCACAAGACCATTACCAGTAAGTATATTAAGCCTCACTGATAATGACTCGGGCTCCAATCCTATCCGTGTCGCGAATCGTGCAGACATGAATGAATGCGATGCACCAGAATCAAATAATACAGATGCTGGAAAGGTGTTGACGAGAATAGTACCTGCCACTATCTCACCTGGTGCAACTTCTTCTTCCATGGTCATCATCATAGCCTGACCTCTAGCTGCGGGTCCCCTCTGCTGGAAACCCCTCTGTCGATTCTGTGCTGGAGCCTGGGTGAACTGCTGCTGGTTCTGCTGCTGAAAGGCCTGGGCCTGGGGCAACAATGGCCTCGGGTACTGCTGCTGCTGCTGCTGGACTGGAACTGGGGCTGGTCCTCTCACCGAAGAACTAGAAAGGTTGGATGATGATGGACCTCCCCTATTCGGACAGGTCCCTATCTGGTGGTCTGCTCCTCCACAAGCCAGGCACAATTCCTGTGCCCTACGACACTCTGCCACTATATGGCCCGGCTTCCCGTAATGCGAACATCCCACCGCGGAAGACTGCTTCTGCTTCTGCTGCTGCGGATACGTCGGGGTTGAATGCTGAACCGACGTCACTGAGGCCGCCCGCCTCGGAGTTCCAATGGTCAATCCCCTAGCTGTCGGGGCTGGAGCTGATGATTGGTACATCTGGTTGTGGGACCGCTTCCTGTCTCCGGTCCTGTCCACAATTCTACGGGAGGTATACTCATGCCTCCTAGCTGCCTTCAACACTGCATCGAACGTCTGGTGCTCGAACTGCTCCACAGCCAATAATATCTCTAAGTGCAGCCCTTGCTGGAACCGCTGAGCCCTATCGAACTCGGTCGCCACCAAAGTGGGGGCGAACCTACTCAGCCTGGAAAACTCGGTCGCATAGCCATCGACCGTCCTGCCTCCTTGCTTCAAGTTGGTGAATCTGGTCTGCAGGTCGTACCGTGCCACCGCATCGAAGTACTTTGTCTGGAATCTCTCTCTGAACGTCGCCCAAGTAACTGGTGCTGCTAATCCCATGGCCTGAGCTGCCCACCAATCGCGAGCCAAGTCTAACAACTGTAGGCGTACCACCGCTACCTTCTCATTTTCAGGTGTTCTAGCTGCTTCTAGAACCACCTCGGTATCCTAAAGCCAAGCGTCCGCGGCAATCGCATCTTCACTGCCGTCAAAGAAGGGAGGGTTCAAGCGCTTGAAACTGTTGGCCGCCTGATTCCCTTGGGGACCTCCTCGGTTTAGTGCATCATGAACTTCCTGGTGCAAGGCGTCGCCTCGACGATCTTGGGATACAAGCAGTTCTCTGATAAGCCCTACCAAAGGTCCCTCATCCTGTCTAGCTGGTTGAGCGGGCGGAGCTGCCTGAACTGGAGGTACTGAGCCTCCGAAAAGCATAACTCGGAAGGCTACTCCAGAGTGCTGAGCTTGATCTTCCTGGCACTGGGGTGCTTGTCGAGCTCCCTCTAGCTGGTTGGCAGGTCCGGGAGTAATGTCGCTGAAGAAGACGACATAAGGAACAATAAGGAAAGGACCAGGACAGATCAATGATACAAGCAATGTGATCAGGTCGAGATTCTCAGGGATTTGAAGATACGAGCAGAGATCAAGGACGAATATTGATTGAGACATCTATTCGGTAAACCCTCACATTTCTTGAATGCCAAGACCTGCATGGGCCACCACTTAAACCATGTCACGCCCCAGAACCAGAATACTGGAGAGCGGGGGCAGACATAGCCAGCTACGTATATTGAAATAGAATACATCTCAACTATACGGTCACGGCTGTCTAGATATGAGGGTTTACTACAAGCCAGCAGTCTCTTAAGGTCAAGCCTATTGTCTCAATCTCAAGCAATTAACAGAGTTACAAGATATTAGAGCATCAAATATATATATATAAGGCGTCCCAAATATTACATATTGGATGATCATGAAGCTAGTCGTACAAAATGATGGGACTAGCAAGAGTTCAGTCATACATGATCAACCCTAGGATTTGTTAATCATGTTTACAGCCCGTAGGCAGACAGTAAGTAAATGTGCATCGAGCTAACAGGTGCTCGTCGGCTAAACGCCTCAAAAGAATAAATTTACATATAAGTGGGTGAAACAAAAAGGAAAACCCACTCTTGGCCCGGGTTCCTCTAGTTGTCACTATTGGGCTGGAAGCTCGGTAGATCCTCGGGAGCTGCTCCAAAATCTGGCCACACAAAACCAGCTGGGTCAAACCCCAGAAAGAGCAAGTGCCACAAAGGAGGCCACAAATAAGAACAAAAGCCAGCATATCAGAACATAAGAATAAAAGAAGTACAAGTAGTAAAGTACACAGGGCGATAAACACTAGGAACGTGGAACCATTCCGGGAGCCAGGTTACAATCCTTAAACTAAACAAGGACCGGGATTGTACCCCTTCGCCTGAATAGCTCACTGTCTCTACCCATTTATCATTAAGATAAGTAAAACAAACATGCTCAGGAGATAGCAGGTACTGGAGCTAGACAAGACTTAGACAAGACTGGACACCATCCATTCGCAATCGGCCAAACAAATACTACGGCTTACTACTTTAACTAACTAGGGTTATCACAAACCTAATTACTAACAAGATACAAGTGAGAATTCCAGTCCCAAGCCCTGCAGACTATCCAGTTATCCTTCCGCGGGTTGAGAGTTATAGGTGGGTACATTGCCCGGGAGACAAATGTACACTTAGGTGACTTAGAGGGTGCAACACATGACAGTGTGCTGGAAATGTGCTCTACTCGTCGGCAAGCTACAAGTCTATTAAAGCGCCCAGATAACGAGATTGCCTGTGACTGGGAATTCTCCATGTTCTAGTTTGATCTAATCATTAGCCTAATCCAATTTAGCGCGAGTCCCTGGCCGTGGTACCCAGGAAGTCACGTCCTAGACATGATGCGAGACAAGACAAGTGGATTGTACAAGCAAGCAAGCAGGAGCACCCACGGTGTCAAGTTGATTATACGAGTCAAGTTACAAGTTACAAGTCAAGTCAGAAGTGCGCCGCCACGGGCCACTATCAAGTTATCAAGATAAATCATGTCAGGGTACTGTCAGGAGTGCGCCACTACGGGTCACTATCAAGTCAGGTTGGTCATGTCAGGAGTGCACCACTACGGGTCACTGTCGTGTTATGCTAGTTCCTTGTCATACCATGCCGTGTACAATAGTCATTCCAAACATATTAAGTAAAATCAAGTTCATGACAAAAGGCGTAAGGATGTAAAATGGACGTAAAATATCTAATAAAATACCAATATATATATAGAGCTATAGAAGAGCCAAGCTTAAAGAAATAACCAAAACTCCAAAAGCCAATGGATTGCGCAAGGGGTCAGGGAGTTGGATTGCGCAGGTGTCAGTTGCGCAGGGTGCCAAGTGCGCAGGGGCACAGGGCACAGGGGCAGATTGTGCATGAACAGACTGCGCAGAAGTGAACTGCGCATGGATGGATTGCGCAGGAATAGACTGCGCAGAAGTCAACTGTGCATGGGTGGATTGCGCAGGGATTACTTTGCGCATGGCTGGCTTGCGCATGGATGGCTTGCGCCAGCGTAATCCAGCACAGCGCAAAGCACTGGCTGAGGTCATACGCAATCGGCCCTGCGCTAAAGAGCACAGGCCGGGGGTGCGCAATCGGCCATGCGCTAAAGAGCGCAAGGCAGAGGGATGTTCTTCCTGGCCGAGAGCAGGTCCAAGAACACCAAGAACTTCAATTTTTCATAACTTTGTCAAATCAAAACCAAATCTAGATTTTCAAAGTTCTAACTTGAGTAAAATCGAATTCTCTTCCGCATGGAAGAATCAAAACATGCAAAAATCGAAGTTTAATAGATCAAAACCAAGGATTTTCGAAAATAGTTAAAACCTAGATCTAGAAGAATGAAAGCTCCAAATCACAAAATGTCAAGTTCTAAAGTTGTTCTTCATGGCCTAATCTAGTTAATGGACAAATAAAAAGTGGTGCTTATTTGATGGCAAGGTGCACTTGCCTATGGGTTGGGGAGTTGTGTGGAAGAAGGAAGAAGATTGAGAAGTTAATAGAGAATAAAGAGGAGAAAGAAAGGTTGGTGGAGATATAATGAGGGTGGGTGTGTTGTGTTGAGGGTAGAGTGTAGGTTAAAGTGTACCAATTCATATTAAACCAAACCTAATCAAACCAAACCAATTCCACAAAATAAAAACCAAGCCATGGTCCAAACCCATTTACGAGAAACCAAAATCCGCAAGTCGAGAAAATAAAATACGTGCCAAAATCAAATTACGAGTATAAATACGAAATACAGGAAATGGGGGTGACAGTAACTCAAGCCCACT
Organism: Iris pallida; assembly: GCA_029216955.1. NCBI lineage: Eukaryota > Viridiplantae > Streptophyta > Magnoliopsida > Asparagales > Iridaceae > Iris > Iris pallida. The sequence goes on along the minus strand of JANAVB010010797.1, from coordinate 3,401,031 downwards.
GCTATAAGAACAAAACTTAAAGTGTGTTGGCCAGTCCACCAAAACATTAGGGCTTAAATCAACCCCATCTTTTCGTTTGAAGAGAGTGGTCACCATTTGGCTTCCACAAAATGGGAGCAAGAGAAAAACAACAAAAGGAAAGGAAGTTCAGGAGGGAGAAGAATCAAAGAGTGTCTCACCATGAGGGCTCTGGTCGTGCGACGACGTCAGCATTGGGGAACCGTTCGAAGGATAGAGGCTCGCCGAGGAGGAGTATGAGACAGTAGCGCACAGGCGGCGTTCGGCGAAAGCTGTCTGCGGCCTCAAGACTTGCGTGGAGATCCGATATGGAGGCGCGTAATCCGACGGCTACGATCTGGCGCTCGATTCGAAAGCAAAACAAAAATTGGATAGCGACGTCTCCAACAATGGGGCGACGGGGTTGTCGAGGCTTGTCGACGAACAACGATCAGGTGATGACTTGGCAGAGGCGGATCTGGCAAAAGAGCTCGGTGGCACGGTTGAACGGGTCCACTGGGTGGATGCGGTCGACGAGTAAGATCCGACCACACGAGGCGGTCAGAGCTCCAAATCCGATCGGGATCTAGCGTCTTGGCCATATGAATTCGTGAGGAGGATGTAGCGGTATACGACATAGCCGCCATACCCGGAGGATGAGGGACGCGGAGATCGAGGACTGCAGATCTGAGGTGGTTGTTTGAGAATGACCGTGAGTAGATGAGGCTAGCGGTGAAGTTCGTCGGAGTAGGCGGTGGAGACCGATTTCCTGGTGGTGGATGATGGATTGACGAAGTCCGATGTGGTCCGGCGGCTCATGGTAGCGCACGGCCAGGGAACGGCCGCAGAGAGAGAATAGAGAGAGAGAGAGGGGGGTTGTCAAATGTGTACTGTGATGTGATGCGTGTGGAAAACTGTGATGGTTTCAGAATATTTATAGTAAAATAATCTGTGTGTGTCTACAAGTGAAGGACGATGGCAGTATTGTAAATAATTACAGATCTGGGGGCATGAATTAGAATCAGTAACAGATTTGCAACTGAAATAGTTACTCGCCTAACTAATTAATAATTAGGAATAAAATCAGCAGTAATTCATAGCCATCTACAAATCAGTAATTAATTAACTGTTAACAACTAAAAAACTAATTAACAATAATTGAGTAGTAACTGGCTGGTAAAAACCTAATTAATTACTATAGCTAAAATAGTGACAATCCTTATAAATAGTATTAAGTACTAATTGAATCTAGTTAACAATGATTTGGATCAGGCTTTAGTAATTGAGGATTAAATGAGGATCAAGTAGTATCTAAATAATATTTAGAAATATGGTTAATAGTAAATAACATTTAGAAATAAAGGTAATTAGAGGGGAATTTAAAATCAATAAATTTATAAAAATGACACTCTTACTTTATTAAGCAAATGAAATCAATTTGACTAACTATTTTAATAGATTACTAGCCAAAACCATTTATACTATGTCCAAATAAAACATAATATTTCTTCTTCAAAAATAGTATCAAAATACTTTCAAATGGAGAAAATTTAATAACAGTCAAAATTCATATTAATCAACTATTCAATCGAAGTTAGGTTTTTTTTGTTTTTATAAGAAAACAATAATAAATTCAAAGAAAATTAGGAAAAATCTCAAAATTTACCAAAATGATCCAGGGAGTTACAAGTGTGCACTGGCATGACAGATCTGGTCGGAGCAGAGTAGAGTGTTGGGAGTGTACATCTCCGGGAAGGGTATTGGGGACATCATCACGGTGCTCCAGGATAGCAAGGGTCGAGGGCAGAACTGATTTCGGACCGCCAGAGTTCGTCTGGCTGCTTCAGTTTAGCATGTATGGCAGAAACGAAACCGTCGAATATTTGAGGGGCTGGTCACCCCTCCTGTAGGCATTCTCCATAACATCGAGTTTGATGTAAATGCTATGGAAAATTGATGAGTGGGAGTCCCATTTTGATTGTATGTTGTAAGACTATTGCATTACTTTTGGAATAAAATTTATTCTTGTTCCAAAATATATATATATATATATATATATATATATATATATATATATATATATATATATATATATAATACGTACAGAAAAGGAAGACGGGGCACGATTTTACATGAGGGAGAGATTTGGGAGAGGTTTGGTTTTAGTTTGGTAGGATTCAGTTAAGATTAATATTGTTTTGAATTAAAAAGAAAATGAAAAGATTGAGCTAGATTTATTATTTTCAAATAACCCTCTCTTAATTTCCATAATACATATTTGCATTTTCCTCTATAGGTGGATGTACAATATTAATAAAAATAATTAATAATGGCCCCATTATGCTATACCAACCTAGAATAGGCTCTATCTTTCCTAGGTCGGTTAGTTTCGGGTCGGTACGGCTCGTTGGGTTTAATTGGGTTCAGAAAGTATATTAATTGGGTCTTGTGTGCCATTTGAAAATAAATAGCACATGAGAACTTAATTAAGTGGGACACTATTGATGTGTGTAGTAGGTTCAAAATAGGTCAAAATTATATATTGAGTCTAATAGTTTGGATTGGTTTGGGTCCCAAATTCCAATTGGAAAATATATTGTTGTTATGGTAAATGGCAAAAATGACCATTTTGATCCGAAAATTGTACAAAAAATATAGTGTAAGAAAACATGTTTGAATGGGATATGTTATGCTTAAACGAAGGTGACTCGTCTAAAACACGAATATGAAATTGATTTCGAAGAATTGGCGAATGTTGTGCTTCAAAAGTCAAAGCTACGACAAAGTGTACTTATAGTCATAATTAAAATTAATTTTTTAAAATAATAATTAATCATATTAAATAAATAAATTACAAAAATCAGAGGGCTTACAAGTATGATATAATATGTACATGTTGGAGGATGCTAGACATGATATCGATGCCTTGCCATAAGTAGCCAATCATAATAGTACGTTGCTATAATCAAGCTAACTCTATATAGTAGCTACATAGTGTAAAGAATACGTACGTATCTGGACAATTCGTGAAAATATATAAAATGATATGGTGCTCCAACACGTGATATAAACAATATATAATAGGGATATCCTCGTGCACTAGACACGGATATCGCCACGGTCAATCCATACAGTTATTAACTAAAAAGGAATCATGATTGAACAATAAGTATTCAGAAAATTTAACAGAAATTAAATAAGAATTTGTAATGAGAAGTTTTTCGTATATCCTACTATATCAAAAACAATATGATACGAGAGATCCGATTATTAGATTCTTTTAAAAATTTACTTACACCCTCTCATATAGGTCATGATACTGTGTGTCAATTTTTAGGTCCATCTGCATCGGATCGACATGAAAATGAATCAAAAAATTAGTAAAAAAACATAAAAATTAACATTACTACATTGATAGTATAATGGGCAGTATACTATGTTGATGCTTTCTTTACATGGAGAGAGCTTGCTCTCAACATGCCTTGTAAATTTTAGTCCCACATCGAAAATACACCATGAGTTATCTCAACATATATACTTGGGTGTGTTGTTGAGAGATGCACATGGGGTGGTGACTCTAAGGAGGGAACCATGTGGGTAATTTTACTAGGAGGTAAGAATAAGGCTCCAAGGATTAAGCACTAATGCTTTTGTCATTCTCTTGGATTAATTTCCATTTGGAGCTAAGCCCCAAAGGGGCTTAGCGACTCAGACTCGGACTCGGGCTCATGAGCTCATGAGGCGTAATGTGGCATTTTGTTGGCGCACTTTGCACTTAGCACGTCAGCAGTCATGCGGCTCATATGCGGCCATGCGGTCTTATGCGACCTCATACGGCTATGCGGCTCATGCGGCCATGCGGTCCATGAGGTTCATGCGGCCATACGGCTCATACGGTCCATGCGGCTCATGCGGCTCATGTGGTCCATGCGGCCCATGCGGTCCTTGCGGCCATGAGGCTCATACGGCCAGGCTGCTGCTGCTGCTGCCGCATGGAGGGCTCTGCTGACTGTACAGATTATAAGTCAGTTATGGTAAGGCTGAATCAATGCGATTAATTCAGATCCTATCTTTGTGGGATTTAAATTAATTTTGTTCCTATCTTTGTGGGATTTGAATTAATCTCGTTGCTATCTTTTTGGAATTTGATTCAATCTTTCCATAACTGAAGAGGCGGCTAGGGTTTCCACCCTCTCTCTATAAATACTCTCTTCTGGCCTCCTTTGTGACTACTACGAAAAATATAAGTCGGAAAAGGAGAAAGAGAGAGAGAGAGAGCTACTGATGCCATTGCAAGTCCATCCGAGGAGTCAGAACAAAAGTAACTTCGAGCGTTCCACAAGTTCTTTAAACTTGCTGGTTCCTGGAAGCAGATCGTGTGGGGCGAATCTTGCTTTGAGCAACGGTGTTTTGACACCCCAGTATTGTTCTTCTTCTCATCTCTCTCTAGATTATTATAACTCGTTCTGTCCCAATTGTAACACGTTTGCAAGGAAGAACGAGAGATCTTCTCTTCTCTATTTCCCTCCTCCATATTGTAATCGGGTTATTTGGTATTTGTATCATCGTAGATCTTTGATGCATCTGTTTTACCATCTTTGATCAAGCCCCGGGACTAACAATCTCAAAGCAAGATCTGTGTAGATGGAAAACATTAATGCTTCGCTTCTCCAATCGGACTTCTGCAAGTTGAAAAAGTTCGATGGAGAGCATTATCAAGTCTGGAAAAGAAAGGTTTACCTAACTCTTCAACTAAAAGACGTTGATCATGTTCTGTTGGAGGAAGAACCCTCTGTTCCAGATACTGGATCTACTGCCGCAATCAATACGGCTACCAAACTCCAGGCCAAATGGAGAAGGGAAAATAGCATCTGCAGGCTTCTCATCCTGAATGCTATGGAGGACTCCCTGGCAGAATCCTACTCGAAGAAGGAACTTGCAAGAGACATATGGAAGTCTGTAAAAAATCTGTATGAAGAAGACAAGAACATGAGCAAAATGTTTGTGGTTGAAAAATATCACAAATTGCTCTTTGAGGACGAAAAGTCCATGCTGCCACAGGTGAAGGAATTTCTGAAGCTGCGTCAGAAACTGGAAGACGAAGAGATGCCCCTTCCCGACAAGTTTGTCGTAGGAGGGATCGTCTCAAAATTTCCTGCTGGATGGAGTACTTTCTATGCAAGGATACACAGAAAGAAGCTAGACATTAGCTTGGGAGATCTACTTCAAGAGATCCATGTTGAGGACGAGATGCGTTCCCAACAGAAGGTGGACACTCTGTCCAAACAGTTGGCTAAAGCTAATCTTGTGCAGACGAGAGATCCCAAGGGGAAGCAGGCGGCTTCTCATCCCAAGAAGAAGGACTTCACTAATCTAAAAGTAAAGGGTCCTTCTTTCAAGCAACAGAAGACTTAGTCCCACGTGACTTGTTACAATTGTGGCAAGAAAGGCCACTACAAGAGTGAATGCAGATCTAAGCCTAAACAATTAGAGAAATGTGAGCCTAATAAAGTTTCATTGGTTTCTAACTTTGTTGCTATGATCGCACAGGTCACAAATATGGGGGTTGACTCTGACTGGTGGATAGACACTGGTACGACTTGCCATGTCTGTTCTGGCAAGAAATGGTTCGTCACGTACCAGCCGATATTTGAGAAGGTTGTCATGGCGAAATAGGCCCAAGCTGAAGTTCTGGGGATCGGGACCGTGGGACTGAAACTCACTTCTGGGAACACTCTGACGCTTCAAGGTGTGAAGCATGTTCCGGCGATTGCCAAGAACCTGATCTCTGGGAGCCTGCTCTGCAACGCAGGCTTGAGGATGGACATCAATGCTGGTCAGATGGTGATGTCCAAGAAAGGAACATACTTCGGGAAGGCTTATCAAACCGAAGGAATGTTTAAAATTCAGCTTGTCAACCAGTTTGATGACATTAATGCAGTTGCATTTTCTGATTATTCTCTTGAGTTGTGGCATAATAGACTAGGACAAGTTTATTGTAAAAAAATTAACAAAATGTCTAGTCTAGGACTTATCTCCAAATGTGGAGGTAAGGTGGAGAAGTATGAAGTGTGTGCTCAGACGAAGATCACAAGGAAACCCTTTCATCGGGTCAATCGAAGCACAGATCTTCTGGAGTTGGTGCACTCCGATATCTGTGACTTCAAACATTTCTCCACGAAGGTCGAAATGAAGTATTTCATAACCTTCATCGACGACTTCTCAAAATACGCGTTCGTCTACTTGCTCAAGTCTAAAGATGAAGCCTTCGAGAAGTTCAGAGAGTTCAGGGCCGAAGCTGAACGGCAGACTGGACAACAACTCAAGAGGTTAAGAAGTGATCGAGGTGGGGAGTACAGGTCTCATAAATTCGCATCGTTCTGCAAAGAACATGGAATCATATGCGAGACTACTGCTCCATATTCTCCTTAATCCAATGGAGTAGCGGAGAGGAAGAACAGAACGTTGACAGAAATGATGAACTCAATGCTGCTAACCGCGGGTCTTCCTAAATGCTACTGGGGAGAAGCTGCATTGACGGCCACTTTTATTCTAAATAGAGTGCCATATGCAACTTCGGACGTAACTCCTCATGAACTCTGGTTCAAAGTCAGACCAAACTTGAATGTCATTCGAGTGTAGGGGTGTCTGGCGTATGTAAAGCTCCCAGATCTGAAGATTCAGAAGCTAGGGACAAGGACTACGAAGGCAATCTTCTTGGGGTATGCCGAGAAGAGTGATGCTAGGAGATTTCTTGATATTGAGTCAAATCATATCATCGAATCTCGCGATGCTGAATACTTTGAAGACAAGTTTGCAAAAGACAAAAACATTATTCTTTCAGACATTTCGGAAAATGATGTAGGTGCAAATGAGACTGAAATCTTATATGAGCCAGTAGTCCAAGAAGAAGCTGTTGTTGTGTAACAACTCTTGTACCAGAACTCTCAGAGCCGTCAGCTAAGCGAGCGAGGAGACCGAAAGACTTCGGAGATGACTTTGTCACCTATCATGTGGAAGCAGATCCGTTTACCTATTATGAGGCGATGAAGACTAGAGATGCTATCTTTTGGAAGGAGGCAGTGAATGACGAGTTTGACTCTATCACCTCCAATAACACATGGGTGTTGGTAGATCTACCTGAAGGAGAAAAGCCCATCGGATGTAAATGGATCTTCAAGAAGAAGATGAAGGCAGATGGAACTATTGACAAGTTCAAGGCCAGGCTGAAAGCCAAAGGATTTTCTCAAAAACAGGGGATAGACTACTTTGACACGTACGCTCCAGTAGCTCGGATGACCACCATCAGGATGTTAATCGCTCTAGCAGCCATACATAAGTTGGTGATACATCAGATTGATGTAAAGACCGCATTCCTGAATGGAGAGCTGACCGAAGAGATTTACATACAACAGCCAGATGGATTTATCGTTAAAGGTCTTGAAGACAAAGTCTGTAAGTTGGTGAAATCATTGTATGGTTTAAAACAAGCTCCCAAGATGTGGCATGAGAAGTTTGACAAAGTTATTAGCTCAAACGGCTACAGAGTCAGCGAGACGGACAAATGTGTTTACACAAAGTTCGCTGATGGAAGAGGAGTCATTGTTTGTCTGTACGTGGACGACATGCTACTCCTAGGTATAGATATAGGTTGTGTCACAGAGACAAAGAAGTTCCTCTCAACCAAGTTCAGTATGAAGGACTTAGGGGATGCAGATGTCATCTTGGGCATAAAGATCATCCGGACAGACACTGGAGTAGCGCTGTCACAATCTCACTACATTGAGAAGATGCTCACACGCTATGGGTATAAGGATCTTCCAGGGATCGATACGCCATACAGGTGTGATTAGAAGCTGAAGCCAAACTCAAGGAAAAGCGTCGGGCAGCTGGAGTATTCTAGCGTTATCGGAAGTTTGATGTACGCAACAACTGCCATAAGGCCTGACATAGCTTTCGTCGTGGGAATGCTAAGTCGGTTCACAAGCAACCCAGGGGTTGAGCACTGGAAAGCTGTGAAGCAGGTGATGAGATATCTCAAGAAGACTCAGACATATGCACTGCACTACAACGGGTATCCGACAGTAGTGGAAGGCTTCAGTGATGCTAGATGGTGTTCAGAGGTAAAAAGCGAGAGATCCACAGGTGGATATGTCTTTTCCTTGGGTGGAGCTGCTATATCGTGGAAGTCGAAGAAGCAGACTATACTCTCTCGTTCCTCCATGGAATCTGAATTCTATGCACTTAAAACTGCAGCAGATGAAGCAGAATAGCTTCGGGAGCTCATGTATGATCTTCCAGTAGTTGGGGCTCAGATACCGACAATATCGATATACTGTGACAACCAGGCGACTGCGGCGGTAGCATCAAATGACCTCTTCAACGGAAAGAAGAGGACTGTGCGGTTGAAGCACAGGGCAGTACACGATCTTATCAAAAGAGGTGTAATTGCAGTGGTTGATGTTCAGAGTCAGGAGAACCTGGCAGATCCGTTCACAAAGGGCCTCAAGCGCCAGTTGGTCGATGACACAGCTTGTAAAATGGGCTTGAAGACATTCTGATAGTGTGTCTTTGTAATCCTACCATAAAGTTTTATGCTATTAGTTCAAAGAAAAATCTACTAGACATCTAACTTTTGGTTCAAAGGAGGATCACTGACTGGAAAACTATCAGGTAACAGTGGGTACTTGTTCTCTGGAACATGGAAGGGATACGGACCCATAACCACTATTGTCTACTATGTATTTTTTGCAAAAAAAACAGATCCTGTGGAAGGTTGGCTTAAACGCCTTAATGAGTTCTCAGGCAGAATGAATGCCTGGTGTGCTTTACAGAAAGCACAGTAGAGCAGCACTACAAGGAGTGAAACTCCATGCTACAGTGGGGTGACTCCACCATGAGGTTCCCAGGTAGGGGTAATGCCTCGGCTTTGCAAGCCAAGTCATAGCGGCGTAGCACCGCAAATAGGCAGGTAGCCTAATGCTGTAGGACGTAATTAAAGAGTTATAGACAGTACTACAAAGGGGAGGATGGCCCCATGTTACAATGGCACGACACCACGATGAGGTACCCAGGTAGGGGTAAAGCCTCGGCATTGCAAGCCATGTCGTTGCGACGTAACACCGCAAGGAAGCCTTAGGCTTCATGCTGAGTAGATTGGCACTACAAAGAGGCTGAGACCTCATGCTATAGTAGTATGACACTACGATGAGGTTCCCAGGTAGGGATAATGCCTCGGCTTCAGGCCATGTCATAGCGGCGTAGCACCGCAAAGAAGCGCAAGGCTTCATGCCATATCTCTTTAATAAAGAACTCACCTATAGTGTATGGAAAGAGATATCAGGCCATCTCTTGAGGGTAAACTTGTAAACGCCCAAAATTATACACTGAAACCAGGCTGGCACAGGGCCTTTAATGTGCAGCTAGAAGCACACGTAACTACACTTTGTGAGTGGAAAGAATTACAATTGTGGTGCAGAATTCAAGGCGTAGTCCATTCTTGTATCACATTGTTATTTAACCCATGCAGGAAGATTCAAGTCGTCAGCGACATCTAGCAAAATGGACAGTTACTGTGGGGAACGCTCAACCCTGGACACATAAATATGTTGTGATATGTGGAAGATTGTTGGTGCTTTCTTTACATGGAGAGAGCTTGCTCTCAACATGCCTTGTAAATTTTAGTTCCACATCGGAAATGCACCATGAGTTATCTCAACATATATACTTGGGTGTGTTGTTGAGAGATGCACATAGGGTGGTGACTCTGAGGAGGGAACCATGTGGGTGATTTTACTAGGAGGTAAGAATAAGGCTCCAAGGATTAAGCACTAATGCTTTTGTCATTCTCTTGGATTAATTTCCATTTGGAGCTAAGCCCCAAAGGGGCTTAGCGACTCGGACTCGGACTCGGGCTCATGAGATCATGAGGCGTAATATGGCATTTTTTTGGCGTACTTTGTACTTAGCACGTCAGCAGTCATGCGGTCTTTATGCGGCTCATATGCGGCCATGCGGCTCATGCGGCATGCGGCTCATATGCGGCCTCATGCGGCTCATGCGGTCCATGCGGCTCATGCGGTAATGCGGCCATGCGGCTCATGCGGCCATACGGCCATGCGGTCCATGCGGCACATGCGGTTCATGCGGCCATGCGGCTCATACGGCTCATGTGGTCTATGCGGCTCATGTGGTCCATGCGGCCCATAAGGCTCATGTGGTCCATGCGGCCCATGCGGTCCTTGCGGCCATGAGGCTCATGCGGCCAGGCTGCTGCTGCTGCTGCCGCATGGAGGGCTCCGCTGACTGTGCAGATTACAAGTCAGTTATGGTAGGGCTGAATCAATGCGATTAATTCAGATCATATCTTTGTGGGATTTGAATTAATTTCGTTCCTATCTTTGTGGGATTTAAATTAATCTCGTTGCTATCTTTTTGGGATTTGATTCAATCTTTCCATAACTGAAGAGGCGGCTATGGTTTCCACCCTCTCTCTATAAATACTCTCTTTTGGCCTCCTTTGTGACTACTACGAAAAATATAAGTCAGAAAAGGAGAAAGAGAGAGAGAGAGAGAGCTGCTGCTGCCATTGCAAGTCCATCCGAGGAGTCAGAACAGAGGTGACTTCGAGCGTTCCACAAGTTCTTCAAACTTGCTGGTTCCTGGAAGCAGATCGTGTAGGGCGAATCTTGCTTTGAGCAACGGTGTTTTGACACTCCAGCATTGTTCTTCTTCTCATCTCTCTCTAGATTATTGTAACTCGTTCTGTCCCAATTGCAACACGTTTGCAAGGAAGAACGAGAGATCTTCTCTTCTATATTTTCCTCCTCCATATTGTAATCGGGTTATTTGGTATTTGTATCATCGTAGATCTTTGTTGCATCTGTTTTACCATCTTTGATCAAGCCCCAGGACTAACATACTATTCGATATATTGTCTTTGGACATAGAGCAGTATATACCAAATCATGTACATACATTATACTATCACTATATTGGCACTATATTGTCAATATACTGCTTGCGGACAGAGAGCAATATATATAACTTTATTGTGCAGACATTATACTAGGCAGTATAGTGTCTACACATATCTGGGCCAGTATCGGGCAAAAACTTGTGTTGTAAAGTATGGAATCAGTCATTGGGTGACTGATACATAACAAAATCAAAATATGGAAAGTGTGTCATGCTCGTAATCACGTGTACGTGTAGTAGAGAAAGATCCATGATTTTCCATCACAATAAAATGGGTTGTCAATAAAACCTCAAAAATTTAATAAAATGATCGATACTCGATTGGTTCGAGTTCCATCAAAGGCAAAGGGCTCGATGTGGCGAGTACTCCCCATTGCAAACAATGCAAGTCGAAATAAAAAAGAAAACCCAAATGCTCACCTGGAAACCATATTAAAACCCAACTGAAACCATGAGTAATATATCAAAACCTAATCAAAACCAAATTCATTATCAAGAGCAAGGTGCACTTGCCTACGGACTGACGATACGATCGATACAAGACCTACAATGTGTGCTCGTATCAAGCCCTCCACCAGGCTGTCTCAAAAGCAGACCCTTGCTCCCTTAACTCGTGAGCTCCTGAGAAATGGAGAAGAGTGTGTGGGGGAGAGGAGAATGGAAGCTCTCTTTCTTTGCTTTCAAGAGGAAACACACACACACAGAGAGAGAGAGAGAGAGAGAGAGAGAGAGAGAGAGAGAGAGAGAGAGAGAGAACTAAATGATGGAATGAATGAAGGTAAATGGTTTATATTGACGGTTCCACGTAGACCACGTCAGATACTTAGGCTACTAGCACTACCCAGACCGGACCCGTAATGAACCTAATAATAGGGTAGTAATTATTCACTACCAAAAAAGTTTATTTTTGTTCATCCACCAAAACTAGGATGAATGTTCACCATTCTATTCAATTATTACCATGTGTCAAACTCGTTGTCAAAACTAGTGAGAATGTTCACTAGTCTACTCCTAAAGTAGTTTTAGGTTAAATAAAAAAATGATACATGACAACCCTTGATGAGTGGAGGGTTAGGCCCTGTTTGGATAGTCACTATAACTCAGATTTCTGAGTTATAATGCATAGAAGAGAATAAAACATGTTTGGATACACACAACTCAAAAATAAAGTTATAAAAAAATTCTTGGAATGTGCTGTTTAAAAGTTACTTTATGAAAGTAACTTTTAGTTGTTTTCTGGAAACAACTTTTACATTCTCCCACAACCTCACGTTTCTCTCTCCTCTCCTTTCACATTGAAGAGAAAAAATTATACAAAGAAGCCGCTGCCTCCTTCTCCGGTGAAGACGAACTCTTCTCCGGTGAAGACGAACTCGCCGACCTCGACGTCGTCGAACTCGAAGACTATCTCGCCGACCTCGACGAACTTGCCGATCTCGACCGGGGACGACGAGGTCCTCCTTGAGCGGTGGTGGGGTGGTCGACGACGGCGCGGTCGACGACCAGATTCGACCACTACGACCACGATCGGAGCCACGACGACGATGAGACTCGACCATGGCCGGAGCCTAGCCCTAGACGCCGGATTCGGCCACTACGACCACGATCGGAGACAGAAGATGAGAATCGACCATGGCCGGAGCCTAGACGCCGGGAGGGACGGAGCCTAGCGGTCCTTCATGGAGGCCCTCGTCTCCCTCCTCCTTCCGGTCGGGAGGGACGCCGCCGCCCAGCTCCTCCCCTGCGACTTCCTCCTCCGGCTGCTGCCTGCCGCATGCATGGTCGGCGCTGGCACCGCGCACCTCGACGACGTGGAGGCGCGGGTGGCGCGCCAGCTGGACCCGGCCACCCTCAGTGGTGGGTCGTCGACGAGAACACATGGAGGACTCACTGGAGGTGGTGAGGCCGCTGCGGTCTTCGGTCGACCTGGCCCCCATCTCGAGAGGACACAGGGAACATGGAGGACACATGGAGGACTCACGATTCTCGTCGTCGACGAGAGGACACATGGAATATGGAGGACACATGAAGCATGACACAGAAAATATGGAGGACACATGAAGCATGATACAAAAAAAAAATGAGAAATTATTTTCTAAAATTTTATCACCAAACGGAATCCTAATTTTTTTCTTCCAGAAAACTACTTTTTAGATAAAAGTAACCAAACGTAAACGCACAATTTTTATACTCCCAAAACAACTTTATAACTTACTTTCAAAAAATCGTTTTCAGAACAAAATTTCAGAAAATCTATCCAAACGGACCCTTAACATCCATCTAGTTTTGGTATATGAACAAAAATGCACTCATGCCAAAAACACCCTCAACGGAACCGAGCCAACCTACAACATTCCAATTGTGCAATTAACGGATAGTCCGAGGTCCTTTTCATGAAACTTTTTCACCATTAACAAAGAAGACGAACCTATCATTGCTTTCCCCAAATCGCTTAAAAAGAGGAAGGAAAAAAAATCATTCGTTAATTTCCCCAATAAAATTTCAATTCCTATCGGAAGCAGCGCGTCTAGATCGCTCTCTTGTGTAATTCTGGTATTCCTCTCTGATTTATACATTTTTCAAGCAATTTTTTACAAATTAGGGCTCATCTTTTCCTCAATGATTTGTGATTGCCGCACTGTGTGATTATTTGGAAATTGGAGGGGGAAAATGTGTTAAAAAATGCGATTTTTTGGGATGTTATGGACTGTCTTGTTTCGGTTGATGGGTTGTTGGAATTTTTCCATTTAGCAATTTTGTTGCATTCAGTATGTGAATGTATATGAACATATGTTGCTGTAAATGTAGCTGCTTGGAGGAAAGAATGCAGTGGGAACGACCCGTGTATTTTTTTAGTAAATTGCGGTGTTTTTTTTTTAATATTTATTTTAAATATCCCTTTGAATGCTGCAGTTTTGAATTTTTTTTTTCTTTCCAAAATACGATAGTTTCCAAAGTCACGACTAATGAAAATGTGATATCCTTAAATAAGAGAAATTATTCTGTGTGCCTGGCTAACCATGCACCCTCCCTGCCATCCATTGGATTGCACGAGGATTTGTGCTTGCACTCATCCCAATGCCATATCATGGATGACATTGAAGGGTGCACGGTGAGCCCGGCACACAAAATAATTTCTCCTTGAATAAGTCACATTTTCCAACTAGTTCGACTACATAAACTCATAATAAGAACTTGCAATCACGTTATGACACATGTACAAAATTTTCTATTTAGGTCCTTTATTATTTTTGTTTAGGCCCTTTAAATAATCAAAGGATGAAATGCATGTAATCCAACGGCTTTTCATGGCCGAGTTTAAAATATTAAGAACTCATGAGTTCCTTTGGGATTTTTGTTTTCTAAACGCGACTTCACTTTCTTTTGACATGAAGCTGCATTTTCAAAATGCAGACTTTGGAAATTACCATATCCTGATGATGTCTTTAGAATCTAAACCATTTTTGGAGAATACATTTTTTCTTGGCAAGAACTTATTTTAACAATAAAAAATTCCAAGGAAGGTTAACATGAATATCAACTATCTTGTCAATGCCAATCATGCACCATTTCTAGGCATTCCATTTCGGTAGAGTGATTGTTTACTTAATATCCTCTGGCACCACAATTCGTGCTCTAGTCATACCGAGCTTATTTTTTAGCTAATTTGTTTGTCTATCTTTGAGTATCACTTGTATCCATGAGCCAATTCTTTTATTTAGTAGCATATTGCAACAGGAATTTCTGTCGGGAATGCCAGTCCTTTTTGCTCTTTGGTTTAATGTTCATAGAGATGTATGCATTTTTCTTGGACACATCTGATTGTCTTGTCTCTTTGTCTAGACTTTTTTACAGTCCAGTGGAATTAGAGGGCACTACGTGGTTGCATGAGCCAAACGCATGACAGGAAATGCAGGTACCTACTAGGTTTTTATCGGACATCATGTCTTATAGATACATTTAAAACATTTAGCAATAATAAGTAGCATTTGCAAGAAATAAGTAACAAGTTCATCATAAAGTTGATAAGGAAGAACAAAAATTATAACATAAGTATTACATTGTTCATGGCTGTAGCATCATTGCCCTGATAGGAACTTGATTCTTAAAATAACAATTTGTTGTATATTATAGATTCTAAACAATGTATAACTTGTAAAAGCCCCAGAAAATAGAGATGGAAAGGTATAGTTCGTAGTATTGGCTAATACCAATATAGTTTAGTATGTTCCGATCTGATATCAACCACTATGACGGGGGGGGGGGGGGGGGGGGGGGGTCTCTTTCTCCATCAATTCGGCAGATAAAAATTGAATGAAAAAGATAGAAAAATGAAAAATAGTGTCAACACAATTATACTGACGATGTTACAATGTATCATGGTTCCTTATTGATAAATTGTAACCAATACCGTTTGTCAAAGTTGTATATATATAAATTTACAACATTCATGCATACGAATATTTTTCCACTTAAAAATAACAAGAAACAAGATGTAATATATAAAATATCTAAATTTATCAAATATTTTTCTAGCTTCTTAAAGGACAATATTTTGTCTTTCTGAAACAAATAACTTGATAAACAACCGAAACCGTTGATACTGATACTCATAGGAAGGGGCGAAATCTATCCCGATACCGATATTTCGAACCTTAGGAAATACCCTTTAGGAAGAAAACCAATACAAAACATAGTGAAAGTTCAATCAATCTTAAAAAGAGAGAAATATTACCTAAAAGGAAAAAAAGAAAATCAAAACTTTACTCTGTTAAGAAATTTGAAGTCACCGGAGATGCTAAATGTGATCCTCAAAGATGTTAGGTAGTGTCTTTGGAGATGTTGGAAGTCGAAGAAGGATCCCATAAAGGAGATATTTGTCCAAAGAGTGCACTCACAAGAAAAGGTTGAATGAAAGATTTTAGATGGATTCAAAGAGTTATATGAGTATCTGGTTAGGTTTTAGATGTCTAGTGCGGTTATAAAAACATTAGTTTCTATACCACTTAATAGTTGGCTTAAATCCATTTAAATCCTGGTTAACCAATAAATTTCGTATCAGATAATAGATCATATTAGCTGTATGAGCTGATATGTATAGTATCATATGATTAATAATGTATCATAAGATAATTGTCACTCTCATACCGTTCAACGGCACTGTTGTAAAAATTCGACTAGTCTCCGACTAGTCGGTAATCGGCCTTCGTCGACTCGACTAGGGAGATAGTCTGCAAAAAAATAGGCTCAAGCAATAATCAGACCTAGGCAGCCGGCTAGACGGGCCTAGTCGGCCGACTAGGCCTCGGTTCTCAAAAAAGGAGGTAAAAAAGATCAAAATTCGATCCGAAATTCAGTTATTTCAAAAATTTAAAAGCAACCGACAGAGAAGAAGAAAGAAGAGAAGGAGAAGAAGTTTCCCAAAAGGTGCATACCAAGACATATATTGCGTATATATATATTTTGGTGGTACTTAAGTTAATACTTTGATGACATATATATATATATATAAAATCGATTAATCCGACTAGTCCCCCGATTAATACGATTAATTATAGTCTTCCTAGTCCCCGCGAACCGACTAACGGCCGACTAGCGATTTTTACAACCTTGATCGACGGACTATCTATAGGTTGTATCGTATCGTATTATAAGACAATATTGGGTATCGTAAGATACTGCTAACAAAGCCTACTACATAAGCAGGGTTAATGCTGCATACATCTTAACCTTCCCCTTAACCTGCATTCACGAGAACCTTGTGGCCATAGGACATCCTGGCGGATTACGTCTAGAGTTGACAACTTCATGTTGCCATCAACTTACGATCTGTCAACACAGACAATATATTTAAAAGACAAGAACAGAAATGCTGTGTAAGCTCTGAACTTCCTTGCCCTGTTTCATGGTAGCACTTTTCTACCTTCTTTACCTCCATTTTCTTTACCCTTTTCCTATTCACCTCATTGTCTGTTGTCATGGGCTCTTGCTTCTCATCTGGAGACTAATTTGGTGGTTATACATTGCCTCACTTGTACCCCAACACTCAGTAAACCACGTAGCCCATTATGTGCCATTTCTTATAAAATTTTGTTTGTGATTCTTGATTGTCTCATTATCAACAGAGAGTGTTGTCAGTTTGCATGGTTCCCATCCTATCCCGTCTGCAATCTTCATGGATTCCATTCTATTTCCACGTCATAAATTTCTAGCTTCCTCAACGTGCCTACCCTCTTTATATTCTCTCATTCTCTTGAGTTCTCTCTCATAACACAGGGAACAACCTGTTATTCTTGTTTTCTTCTGGTATGTCTTCAATCTCCCCTTTCCCTTTCTTATTTCCCTTCCCTGCCATTTTGTTTTCCTTTAGTGCTTTCACTCGTGTTTAGGTGCTTCTTGGCCTTTCTTTGTCCTACGTCATAGATCTGCGTATGTTTTAACTTTCCATTTTTGGTGTAAGTCTTCCTTGCACGTGATTTAATACTTACTGATAGGTTTTAGTCTCATGTTTCTTCCTTCTATAGAAGAAGTTAATGGATGAGTTTTTATTTGACCTTTAATAGAAGGAAGATGGAGCTTTTATGGATTTCCCCCTCTTTGCATAGTATGTATCTTATTTTGCAATTATGTATAGCATCAACAATTAGGCAAAAAGTTTAGTATGTTTCTGTAGCTTCAGATGGTTTTATGTAGCCTATACATCTTTGGTGTTTCAACTCAAGATTTTTAATAGCTGGCCATTTCAGATAGATTTGACACATAAGCCGACCAAAATTGCCTTGTAAAATAGGTAATTGCCCATAATGTCCAGTATTAGGGAATCAATTTACAGTTCCTTACAGTTTTGACCAAGCTTACTCCGAAAATTGGCTGAATTGAAAACTAAAATTAAAAGGGGGAAGATGGATGAGATGCATTCTACTGAACTGCATGGAATATATGCATCTTAGCCATCAACCTTAACCTGAACAGTTGTGATTGCACTGTTCATATAAATAATACCAATGTTACTTTGATAAATACATATGGGATGGATCCGACTTCGATTTATTGTTTACTGTAGAAGCAGTTGACACATTTTTTTTTCAATGGTAAAAGTTTGTAATATCTGAATTACCTTAGATATTAATTGAGTGAAATTTTGATTTAAAATTGATGGCTTGTTAATGATGTACTGAGTCTCAGCATATTGTATCATATTGTTAGCTTCTTGTTTTCAATATTTTCTTGGTTTATGCAGTATGTGATGATTAAGTGGATCAATGAGATGGATTCAGATTAGACTTAATTTTGATAGGAATAGTTGAATAGTTGTTGGGGTTTTCTAGATATAAGTTGCTTACATTTTGTCGGTTTGACTTAGGTCCCCTAAATCTTGTTATTTTCTTAGAGTTCCCCAAATATAAGATTCACTAGATATAAGGGTACCATTTGCTTCATCCAGGTATAGGTATAGAGGATGTCGCATTCCACTAGTTAGTTTTAGAAGCTTGTCTGAAATAAATCCTTCCTTACTATTTGGCTAAAGTTGTATTTGTATATCTATTTTTGGTTGGTTGACGAGATTCCAAACTTTCAACCATTTCATTTGCTAACATCTATGTTGCATGACTTTCGACCATTCATTTGCTAACATCTATCTTGCACGACCCGATAGGACACAAGATGCTAATGACATGGACATGACACATACTTTGGTGTGTCCTAGTATATTTTGGAATGTCTAGGTTGTTTCAGGTACATGTCCGGTACGTTTCGGGCACGACATGCCCCTCATCTTTTGAGTATCTGTGCTTCCTAGGTTAATATAGAAGTTTGAAAGAGATTTCTGGTGAAGTTCCACATCTTTGTACATCTTGTTTACTTCACCATAGCGTGTCATGCAAGTTGCAAGTTTTTCATACGAGGTTCTGCTAGACAAACTAAGAAGCAAATTTATTCAAAATGTTCACAATAAATGCGCATTTGCGGGCACTTGCATGCCCACTTTGTATACTTGCCGCATATTGGAGTTATGCTAGTATTGGATCATAGAGGATTCTTGAGATTCAAGGGGCACAATCCACTTATCTCCTAGCCTTTTCTCCTTCAAAATGGGATAACCTGGAAATTGACCAAATTTAAGATACGATTTGGCAGTGACATAAATGTTCCTGGATACAAAGCCAAGAAACTTTGGCTGAGAGACATACAAGGCAAGTTAGTAGGTAGAAAAACTTTGGTAAAAAAAAAATGCTATAAATTAGTAAATAATTTGTTAAAATATAAGAAAGGAAAGCCTACAACTTCAATCATATTCCAAATTGTTTTTATACATTTTAGTGAATAACTGCATAATTGCATGATCTCTACAAATTAATGATACTTTCTTATATATGTGTGTGTGTGTGTGTGTGTGTTAAAGTACGATAACAAAAATGAAACCAATTAAGTGTATATTTGGCCACTTTCTACAAAAGAAAGAGAGTTTCTACTAAATTTTGCCTTGCATGGAAAGTTTTGCTTAGTTTCGGATAAATATTGAGAAATTTTGGGAATCTTACTGTTAGAAAATTTTGTAGTGTCAGCAAGTTGAGAAATTTTTTTGGCCAATTTTGGCCGTAACAAACCCGAAATCTTTCAAATATTAGCCTGATACCGAATTTATTGAGCAGCTCCTGGACCAGTCCGGTTCAAATCCAAGACACTGATTTTAAACCTTGCTACCAAAACAGTAATGTTATAATATAACTGTTGTCCATTTGGAATAATATAACTGTTGTCCATGCCCTGATTTACTTCCATGATTTTGTACCTGCTCATGGTAGAAATCTTCAACCCTTTACTTACTTTCTTTCCCTTTTCCCCTACCCATCAAAGTATGTCATCATGATCTCTTTGTTCTCATTTTAGAATACTAGCATATGCACGTGCGTTGCACGTATTTCATAGATCATTATTATGAAGACTAAAAGACAATTGTTATAATTTTCTAATCTTTATTAAGACTGCTTAGGAAGACTAAAGACAGTTCCTTAGTTATTCTAAATTTATTATTATTATTATTATTATTATTATTATATATATATATATATATATATATATATATATATAAGACTGAGAGCTTGATCATCAGAATCAGGAGGAAACTTGAGGGATGGCACAATGCAACCCTATCCCCAGGCGGCAAGATGATCCTCATCAACCACGTGCTCTCCTCCATCCCTATCCACACTCTGGCAGCATGCTCCCCGCCCAAGAAGGTTCTCTCCTCTATCGAAAAGATCTGTAATTTCTTTTGGGGGCATTGTAAGGCCAAGACAAGCATCACTGGGCAAGCTGGGAATCCATGGCTCATCCTACTATCGAGGGGGGTTGGGATTTCTCAAACTTTCTAACATCATCAAAGCTTTCCCCATGAAACTGTGGTGGAAACTTCGCACGCGCAACAACCTATGGACCAGGTTTTTAGAGGCCAGGTACTTCAAGCACATCCACCCTTCTATGGCCATTTCCAACAGCAGATCCTCAGCGGCTTGGCGTCGCATCCTTATCGGGCGTGACCTGGCGGAGCTCGTGATGAGACTCCATTTGGGGGAGGGGGATTCTGTTCCTTTCCTCGAGCGATGGGTTGGGGACAGCTTGATCCCAAAACTCGTGGAGACACCGAGTGATAGTAGGATTAAAGACCTGTGGAACCACTCCACTGACGACTGGAACTGGGATAAAATTATTGATTGGTCCGGTTATGACACCGCCGATATCATTCGACGGAGCGGATTATGTATCGGCAGCGATGCCGACGCGCTGAGGTGGTCTGTCGAAGCCTCGGGAGAATTCTCGGTGCGATCCGCGAGAGCCGCCGTTCAGGGTACCGGTCTTCCGCACCATCCCATTGCGCCCTATTGGCAATCCTGCATTCCTAAGAAGTCGTCGTTCCTGATGTGGAGAGTTTTCAGACTTCAAATTGCCCACCGACGATATCCTCAACACCATCGGAATCAGCTTAGCCTCAGCATGCACGTGCTGCACCGAGCGCCAGATTGAGACCATTGACCACATCTTCTGCCAGGGTAACCTGCCTAGCAGTATCTGGAGGACCTTGGATCAGCTCTTCAGCACGGAGCCGAGTGGAGGACGGTTCCACGATCTGGCGGTCTCCTAGGGATAAGCATCCCATGGCCACCAGATCGTCGCAGCGGCCGCCATCTGGACGATTTGGAAGAATCGCAACAAAGCGAGATACGAAGGGCACTAATACACAGCTAACCAGCTCATCAGAGAAGTCATCCGCCAATGTCGCAAAAGGAGCACCTGTCACGCCCCGATTCCGTCGAATCGATAGTCGTCCCCCGGACGTGATGCCGTGCGAACCTAATTTGCGATCGCACAAGGCCTAGTCATAAGGTAATCCGAGACACGAGATCTAAGAGAGTACGCAGACAAATTGATACACACTATAAGTAAAGGAAACTTGATCTTTATTGATAATGAACATCTTTTACAGACTCCGATACAAGACTCATTGCCGCACGGGCTACAACATGACTCGATTACAAAAGAGTGCCGATGAGATAGCCGTTCCATACATTGCACACATCCCTCAATATACACAAGTACTCCATTGACCTGGATGGGAGGGACGCTGAGTCATTTTCCTTGGACTGTTGAGAGCCTTCAAAAGTGGAGTCGCAGAGTAAGTCTTCGACGCACGGCCGAAGCTTCAAAAGTCACGAACGCTGCCGAGCTAGCTGACGCGTCCTTCCTGGTTCGCGGGACCTGCAAAGAGCGAGGATCAGCACGAAACACATGTACTGGCGAATGGCTAATTAAATCCAAGCTCTGCATTTGATTCAAGAATTTTCGTAAACATGTTAGCTAGCTATTTCAATGATCTTTCTAACCATCATGTTCGATTTGCATGTTAACATGTTTTGAGGCAAGCATATGAAATTGAATATCATTAAGCAACTATCATGTTCCTTCCGTGTCCCGTGCACCTGTTAAGCAGTGAAGGGGGTATGAAGGCCACTGGCAATGTCAAGCCATCGCGGACTATAGCATTTGGTTAGACGACGCCCCTTTCGCGTCGGGTAGCGAGCCCTGTGCGAAAATGCCCGCATAACTCGCGCCGATGAAGGGTTGGCGCTGCTACACTCGTTCCTTCCGGGCCGAATCGGTCCCTTGGCCTAGGCAACCGTTCGAGGAAACTTCACCTTGTCGACAAGTTGTCCAATGACCGTTTTCCTTTGGACTTAGTTGATTTGCTTATTTGATCGTATCGTTGCGATAAACGTTAATCGATTCATTCATTGTTTTGCATAGGCTAAGTGGATTTACGTAAGAAACACGTTTTCCATTTTCAAAACCGGCAGTTTGATAGCAAGTGTTTCGTGAAGAATCGTGCCACGATTTCTTTGATTCTACACTACTATGACAAGCATTCATTTACTTCACATATTGAGTTTTGAAGTAGAGGGACGAGACGAAGGAGATCAGCCACTCGCCTTAGCCTTGTTTCAAGCGAGCGACCGGTTGGCTGCGCTGACATCGCCTACGCGATCACCTGCAGTCGCATAAGCAACTGATTAGAACACTGTATAATTCAAGGATATTCGATATGAATGCGAAGCTCGAAAACGCGTCACGGAAATCCATCGAAAACATTCACGAAAAACGCATTCACGAAAACCAAAGCCAAAGCCAAATCAAGTGCGGCATGAAAACCAGAGCAACGGGAGGTCTCTCCCGACTCAGCCGCAAAGCCAATCCTCGAGGCACAACCCGCTGAATATGGGACTTGGTTCCGAAGAAGCCATTCCATAATGTGGAATGGATCTTAATTCAACCGTTCCCGTTCGATCGACTCGGCCGATTCCGACCTATCGGTCCCGACCGAATCGATAGCGACAGTGTTCCTTTCTCGCACACCCCGTGGACGAAGACGGGGCACGATGTAGGGACGGGGCACTACACCATAACCAACTAATAAAAAGTTTCGTCCTCGAAACTTAAAGATAGAACCTACCTCTACGAGAATAACGAAGGAAATTTCTCCTTCATTTCCGATTCAAGCTCCCACGTCGACTCTTCGACCGAATGGTTCCTCCAGAGGACGCGGACGGGAGGGATCGCTCGATTGCGCAGCAGCTTATCCTTGCGTTCTATGATTTGAACTGGCTCTTCGACGTAGGATAAGTCGGACTTTAGCTCCAGCTGGCCAAAATCTACCACGTGGCTCGGGTCGTGCACATACTTCCGCAGTTGAAAAACATGGAAGACATTGTGTACACCTTCAAGTGCCAGCGGTAAGGCAATTTTATAGGCCACTGGGGCGACCCGCTCGAGTATTTCGAACGGCCCAACGAATCTTGGACTCAATTTTTCCTTCGCGCCGAACCGAGTAACTCCCCGCATGGGCGACACTTTGAGAAACACGTGATCGCCTACTTGAAACTCGAGGGGGCGACGATGAACGTCCACAGCTTTTCTGACGACTCTGTGCGGCCTTTAATCTTTCCCGAATGAGCCGAATCTTCTGCACGGTCTGTTCAACCAGTTCCGAACCGAGAATCTGCCGCTCTCCGACTTCGTCCCAGCAAATGGGTGATCGGCACTTGCGCCCGTACAAGGCTTCATACGGCGCCATTTGAATGCTGGATTGATAGCTATTGTTGTATGCAAATTCGGCCAGCGGTAGATGATTGTCCCAGCTTGATTTGAAGTCAATTGCGCAGAGTCGTAGCATGTCTTCGAGAATCTGATTGACGCGCTCCGTTTGGCCGTCGGTCTGAGGATGGTAAGCTGAGCTGAACTGCAACTTGGTACCCAGCGCCGACTGAAGGCTACTCCAGAATCGCGACATGAACCGTGAATCCCGATCAGAGACGATGGATACTGGAACTCCGTGCAGCCGTACTATCTCATCAAGATATATCTGCGCCAGGCGATGAACGCTCCAAGTAACTTTGATGGCAATAAAATGCGCTGACTTGGTTAATCGATCGACGATGACCCAGATAGCATCATTTTTTCGCGGCGTCTTCGGCAGACCAACAATGAAATCCATGCACATGTGCTGCCACTTCCATTCTGGAATCGCCAGATTCTGCATCTCCCCGCCCGATCTTTGGTGCTCAGCTTTCACCTGCTGACAGGCCATGCATTGCGATACGAAGAGTGCCACATCTCTTTTCATCCCGTGCCACCAGAAGTTTGTGCGGAGGTCCTTTTACATCTTCATGCTACCGGGATGCAAGGTATATTTCGCATAGTGGGCCTCCGACAGGATCTCCTTTCTGAGTTCTGAATTGTCCGGAACGCATAGCCTACCTTTCAATCGAAGCACGCCGGTTTCGTCTTCCGCAAAGTCGGTCGTCCTGCCCGTCGAGATCAGCTCTCGCACTTTCTTCAGGTATGGATCGTCCGTCTGAGCGGTCTTGATCTTATCAAGCAAGCTCGGCTCTAACTGCAACTTTGCCAACTGCACATTCCGGAATCCGACTCGGAGCTCGATGTCCATCTCTTCTAGGTCACGTAGCAGTCTGGGGTCGATGGATAACGAGGCAATGTACTTCCGACTAAAGGCGTCCGCCACAACATTTCCCTTTTCCGGCGTATAGTCGATAGTCAAGTCGTAATCCTTGATCAGTTCAAGCCAGCGCCTCTGCCGCAAGTTCAGTTCCCTCTGCGTGAATACATACTTGAGGCTCTTGTGATCGGTGTAGATCGTGCACGCCACGCCATAGAGGTAGTGACGTCACAATTTCAATGCAAACACAATCGCCGCTAACTCCAGGTCGTGTGTGGGATAATTTTTCTCGTGCGGCTTTAGCTGTCGGGAAGCAAAAGATATCACCTTGTTCCGCTGCATCAGCACACACCCCAAGCCCTGACCGGACGCGTCGCTGAATATCTGGAAACCCTCAGTCCCTTCTGGAAGTGCGAGTATCGGGGCCGAGACGAGTCGTTGCTTTAATTCTTGGAATGAAGCTTCGCAGTCGTCTGACCAGTCAAATACGACTCCTTTCTGGGTGAGGCGAGTCAGAGGCGATGCGATCTTCGCGAAGTCTTTCACGAAGCGTCGGTAGTATCCCGCTAGGCCAAGGAAACTTCGAATCTCGTCGACGGACGCTGGCCGTTTCCAATCGACAACGACTTCAACTTTCTTTGGGTCGACCGCAATGCCTTTAGCAGAAATGATGTGTCCGAGGAATGCGACGCTGCTAAGCCAGAATTCACATTTGCTTCGCTTCGCGTATAGTTGATTTTCTTGAAGGGTCTGAAGCATGGTCCGCAGATGCTCAGTGTGTTGCTGTCTATTCTTCGAGTAGACGAGTATATCGTCGATAAAGACTACTACGAACTTGTCGAGGAATGGTCGAAACACTCGATTCATTAAATCTATGAAAGCGGCAGGGGCATTCGTTAGGCCAAACGACATTACCAGGAACTCGTAATGACCGTATCGAGTGCGGAAGGCAGACTTTGGCACATCGTCCGGCTTGATTTTGAGTTGATGGTAACCCGAACGTAGATCAATTTTAGAGAACACCGTGGCTCCTTGAAGCTGATCAAACAGATCGTCTATGCGGGGCATGGGGTATTTGTTCTGGACGGTGGCTTTGTTCAGCTCGCGGTAGTCGATACAAAGACGCATAGAGCCATCCTTCTTCTTGACAAACAGCACGGGCTCTCCCCAGGGCGAGACGTTGGGTCGGATGAATCCCTTGTCGAGCAATTATTGTAACTGCACCTTGAGTTCTTTAAGCTCTGCAGGGGCCATTCTGTACGGGGTCTTCGAGATCGGTCGAGTGTCGGGGAAGGTACCGATAGTGAACTCAATCTCTCGATCGGGCGGCATGCCGGGCAGCTCGTCCGGGAACACATCGGGGAATTCTGCCACAACGTTGGTCTGACCCGCGTTTGCTCCATCCTGTCGCATGTCTCGAACGGAAGCTAGATAGCCTTCGCACCCGGAATGCAGCATCCGTCGAACAGATATTGCGGAGATCACCATACAGGTCGGCGACGCCTCACCACACGAGTAGCAGAATTCAGGCACTCCAGGTATGCGGAATATGACCTTCTTTTCAGCGCAGTCTATGGTTGCGTTGCACGGACCGAGCCAATCCATCCCCAGAATGATATCGTAGTCCTTAATATTTAGAACTATCGCATCGAGACTGACCTTTTGACCACCTATACAGATGATTCCGTCTCCGCAGACTAAGTTTGCAAGTAGTGGCATGGCCGACGGTACATTAACAGTGAGGTCGAGGCCCAGTGGTGTCAAGGTAAATTTGCGCTCGGCGGCAAAGTCCGCCGATATAAAATATGCGTGGCACCTGAATCAAACAATACACGAGCAGGTTTATTATTAAATTGCAGTATACCTGTCACGACTGTATCAGATGCAAACGCTTCGTCCCGAGTCATGGCGTAGACGCGACCCTGAGCATTAGGGCGACGGTCCTGGCCATTTTGTTGTGCGGTCGGTGGAGCCCGAGGTGCTTGGCCTCGGTTTTGTTGATGTTGCGGGGGGCGCTGGTTCGACGTAGCTTCCGGGCAGTCCCTTACGAGGTGATCTCTTTTGTCGCACGCGAAACATACTCTGTGTTTGAGTCGGCACTCAGTATCCAGGTGCCCGTCCTTGTGGCAGAAATTGCAGACCATTCGTTCCTTCGCCTGGTTGTCGCGATATTGACGCTTATGTGCGTTGTTGCCTCCCGCATTACTATGGCGTTTGTTATTAAAGTTAACAGCGCCGGTAGTAGTAGGAGGATACTCGGACTCCAGACGGATGGCGTGGTTGAGTGCCTCACCCACAGTTTTGTATTCCGGTACCGAGACATGAGCACAGATAGTGGAACGCAGGCCCACTATAAATCGTTTTGCTCGACTCACAGTGGTAGGTAAATAGTCTCCAGCAAACTTGGCCAGTTTGTTGAATTTGGCCGCATATTGTCGTACAGTCATATTCCCTTGCGTCAATTGCATGAACTCGTTTTCCTTTTCCTGTTGCACTGCTGCAGAAAGATATTCGTTCTCGAACGCATTTCTGAATGTCGCCCATGAGATCGCCGCCGTCTCGTCTTCACGTCGAATAGCCCGCTTCTGCACAGCCCACCAATCGTGCGCGTTCATTCGAAGTAAAAGTTGAGCACACGCGACTTTCTTCGAGTCCTCGACACCCAGAAGCTCGAACTTGTCTTCCAGCTTCTCCAACCAGTCGATCGCCACGGAGGGATCTTCTGTGCCGTTGAAGGAAGTACGGCAGCTTTTCGTGAATTTTGACACGTCAAAGTTAGAACTTCTCGGTGCTGCAGGTGAGAGCACGGGCGCCTCTGGTTCGGCTTCGTTGGATCGAACCGCAGGCTGGGTCACGGCAGGCGTCATCGTTAAATTGTTGTTGTTGTCCACGACCGACTGTACGATCTGCTGGAGGGTATTCAGCTGCTGCTGCTGCAGCTTGAATTGAGCCTCGAACCGATTTTCAAATCGAGTCTGACGAGCCTCCGCTTGCTGACGATGGAGCTCGTTTTGACGTTGCTGCATTTCAAGCATCTGCAGCATACGTTGCACCGGGTCGTCGGAAGGTCCGGCTACAGTAGGCGTCATTCCCGTTGGGTTGACGGAATGCTCGGGTCTAGAAGCACTCGAGCCGTTGGAAGCGCTCGTCTCGTCTTCCGCCTGAGCTCCCGTAACTGCAGGGAAAAAGGAAAGGCAACTCTCGTTAGTTTCAGAAAATGTCCTGGGTTCAGCGTATGGAACAACTCTTCTCATCGACACGAGGTCAACGGTTGGAGACTAGAACTCGACACTGGAGGCCAAGGACGTAAAGCCGTGCTCTGATACCATTATGTCACGCCCCGATTCCGTCGAATCGATAGTCGTCCTCCGGACGTGATGTCGTGCGAACCTAATTTGCGATCGCACAAGGCCTAGTCATAAGGTAATCCGAGACACGTGATCTAAGAGAGTACGCAGACAAATTGATACACACCATAAGTAAAGGAAACTTGATCTTTATTGATAATGAACATCTTTTACAGACTCCGATACAAGACTCATTGCCGCACGGGCTACAACATGACTCGATTACAAAAGAGTGCCGATGAGATAGCCGTTCCATACATTGCACACATCCCTCAATATACACAAGTACTCCATTGACCTGGATGGGAGGGACGCTGAGTCATTTTCCTTGGACTGTCGAGAGCCTTCAAAAGTGGAGTCGCAGAGTAAGTCTTTGACGCACGGCCGAAGCTTCAAAAGTCACGAATGCCGCCGAGCTAGCTGGCGCGTCCTTCCTGGCTCGCGGGACCTGCAAAGAGCGAGGATCAGCACGAAACATATGTACTGGCGAATGGCTAATTAAATCCAAGCTCTGCATTTGATTCAAGAATTTTCGTAAACATGTTAGCTAGCTATTTCAATGATCTTTCTAACCATCCTGTTCGATTTGCATGTTAACATATTTTGAGGCAAGCATATGAAATTGAATATCATTAAGCAACTATCATGTTCCTTCCGTGTCCCGTGCACCTGTTAAGCAGTGAAGGGGGTATGAAGGCCACTGGCAATGTCAAGCCATCGCGGACTATAGCATTTGGTTAGACGACGCCCCTTTCGTGTCGGGTAGCGAGCCCTGTGCGAAAGTGCCCGCATAACTCGCGCCGATGAAGGGTTGGCGCTCCTACACTCGTTCCTCCCGGGCCGAATCGGTCCCTTGGCCTAGGCAACCGTTCGAGGAAACTTCACCTTGTCGACAAGTTGTCCAATGACCGTTTTCCTTTGGACTTAGTTGATTTGCTTACTTGATCGTATCGTTGCGATAAACGTTAATCGATTCATTCATTGTTTTGCATAGGCTAAGTGGATTTACGTAAGAAATACGTTTTCCATTTTCAAAACCGGCAGTTTGATAGCAAGTGTTTCGTGAAGAATCGTGCCACGATTTCTTTGATTCTACACTATTATGACAAGCATTCATTTACTTCACATATTGAGTTTTGAAGTAGAGGGACGAGACGAAGGAGGTCAGCCACTCGCCTTAGCCTTGTTTCAAGCGAGCGACCGGTTGGCTGTGCTGACGTCGCCTACGCGATCACCTGCAGTCGCATAAGCAACTGATTAGAACACTGTATAATTCAAGGATATTCGATATGAATGCGAAGCTCGAAAACGCGTCACGAAAACCCATCGAAAACATTCACGAAAAACGCATTCACGAAAACCAAAGCCAAAGCCAAATCAAGTGCGGCATGAAAACCAGAGCAACGGGAGGTCTCTCCCGACTCAGCCGCAGAGTCAATCCTCGAGGCGCAACCCGCTGAATATGGGACTTGGTTCCGAAGAAGCCATTCCATAACGTGGAATGGATCTTAATTCAACCGTTCCCGTTCGATCGACTCGGCCGATTCCGACCTATCGGTCCCGACCGAATCGATAGCGACAGTGTTCCTTTCTCGCACACCCCGTGGACGGAGACGGGGCACGATGTAGGGACGGGGCACTACAGCACCGGATGCTCCCACAGCCCGAGTTCGTTCTGGGCAAAGCTTGACCTCTAATCCCCAGCCGGGCTAGGTCGACTTGGACCCTTTCCCTCCGAGGCTAGGCCTTGCAGCCATTTTGTGGGCAGCATTTTCGGTTTTCTTTCTCTTTTCTGGTTCGCGCGCGGCGCGTTTACTTGTATAGGCTTCGGCATTTTGCGCCTGATACTTCAATAAAAGTCTCTTTAAATATATATATATATATATATATATATATATATATATATATATATACATAAGACTATTTAGGAAGACCAAAGGACACCTCCCGTATTTACCTAGATAACCACTCCAGTAATTACCTAGATATCCCTATTAACTTTAATGTATGCAAGGATATATTTGGAAAGAAAAGTTCCACGGTGAAGCTGAACTTTTTCCATTATATAGTAGTATAGATTTGGGTAAGTCTGCCTAACACAGTTGCATCCAACTCTCAGAAACCGCTGTATTTCCATATGTGCAATTTCTCATGAAGATGAGACTAATACGGTCATTCTACTTGTCTCACTATCGACAAAAGCAAACTATCAATCTGCAGGATTCTGTCACCGGAGATGCTAAATGTGATCCTCAAAGATGTTAGGTAGTGTCTTTGGAGATGTTGGAAGTCGAAGAAGGATCCCATAAAGGAGATATTTGTCCAAAGAGTGCACTCACAAGAAAAGGTTGAATGAAAGATTTTAGATGGATTCAAAGAGTTATATGAGTATCTGGGTAGCTTTTAGATGTCTAGTGCGGTTATAAAAACATTAGTTTCTACACCACTTAATAGTTGGCTTAAATCCATTCAAATCCTGGTTAACCAATAAATTTCGTATCAGATAATAGATCATATTAGCTGTATGAGCTGATATGTATAGTATCATATGATTAATAATGTATCATAAGATAATTGTCACTATTACACCGTTCAACGACACTGTTGTAAAAATTCGACTAGTCCCCGACTAGTCGGTAGTCGGCCTTCGTCGACTCGACTAGGGAGATAGTCTGCAAAAAATAGGCTCAAGCAATATTCAGACCTAGGCAGCCGGCTAGACGGGCCTAGTCGGCCGACTAGGCCTCGGTTCCCAAAAAAGGAGGTAAAAAAGATCAAAATTCGATCCGAAATTCAGTTATTTCAAAAATTTAAAAGCAACCGACAGAGAAGAAGAAAGAAGAGAAGGAGAAGAAGTTTCCCAAAAGGTGCATACCAAGAAATATATTGCGTATATATATATATTTTGGTGGTACTTAAGTTAATACTTTGATGATATATATATATATATATATATATATATATATATATATATATATATATATATATATATATATATATTTTATTTTTAAAAAATATATATATATATATATATATATATATATATATATTTTTTTTTTAAAAATAAAAAATATATATATATATATATATAACCGATTAATCCGACTAGTCTCCCGATTAATACGATTAATTATAGTCTTCCTAGTCCCCGCGAACCGACTAACGGCCGACTAGCGATTTTTACAACCTTGATCGACGGACTATCTATAGGTTGTATCGTATCGTATTATAAGACAATATTGGGTATCGTAAGATACTGCTAACAAAGCCTACTACATAAGCAGGGTTAATGCTGCATACATCTTAACCTTCCCCTTAACCTGCATTCACGAGAACCTTGTGGCCATAGGACATCCTGGCGGATTACGTCTAGAGTTGACAACTTCATGTTGCCATCAACTTACGATCTGTCAACACAGACAATATATTTAAAAGATAAGAACAGAAATGCTGTGTAAGCTCTGAACTTCCTTGCCCTGTTTCATGGCAGCACTTTTCTACCTTCTTTACCTCCATTTTCTTTACCCTTTTCCTATTCACCTCATTGTCTGTTGTCATGGGCTCTTGCTTCTCATCTGGAGACTAATTTGGTGGTTATACATTGCCTCACATGTACCCCAACACTCAGTAAACCACGTAGCCCATTATGTGCCATTTCTTATAAAATTTTGTTTGTGATTCTTGATTGTCTCATTATCAACAGAGAGTGTTGTCAGTTTGCATGGTTCCCATCCTATCCCGTCTGCAATCTTCATGGATTCCATTCTATTTCCACGTCATAAATTTCTAGCTTCCTCAACGTGCCTACCCTCTTTATATTCTCTCATTCTCTTGAGTTCTCTCTCATAACACAGGGAACAACCTGTTATTCTTGTTTTCTTCTGGTATGTCTTCAATCTCCCCTTTCCCTTTCTTATTTCCCTTACCTGTCATTTTGTTTTCCTTTAGTGCTTTCACTCGTGTTTAGGTGCTTCTTGGCCTTTCTTTGTCCTACGTCATAGATCTGCGTATGTTTTAACTTTCCATTTTTGGTGTAAGTCTTCCTTGCACGTGATTTAATACTTACTGATAGGTTTTAGTCTCATGTTTCTTCCTTCTATAGAAGAAGTTAATGGATGAGTTTTTATTTGACCTTTAATAGAAGGAAGATGGAGCTTTTATGGATTTCCCCCTCTTTGCATAGTATGTATCTTATTTTGCAATTATGTATAGCATCAACAATTAGGCAAAAAGTTTAGTATGTTTCTGTAGCTTCAGATGGTTTTATGTAGCCTATACATCTTTGGTGTTTCAACTCAAGATTTTTAATAGCTGGCCATTTCAGATAGATTTGACACATAAGCAGTGTTGTAAATTTCGGTAGGCGGATTCGGTGCGGCAAAGGGGCGCCTAGCGCCTAGCGCCTAGGCCGCCTAGGCGGCCGCACAGAAATTTTTTTTTTTTTTTTTTTTTTTTTTTTAGTTTTGGGTTTTAATTTTGAAATTTTTTGATTATTTTTTTTTGAAATTTTTTGAAATTTAAAATTTTATTTATTTATTATTAAATTTAATGATTTTTTATTATTATTTTTTTAGAATCTGAATTTTTTTGAATTTTAAAAACTGAAATTTCAAATTTCAGAAATTTCAAAATTCAAAATTCAAAATTTTGAATTTCCCGCTTTTGCCGAACAGGTCGAACATGGGCCGATTTGGCCGAACAGGCCCGCCTAGGCGCCGAACAGGCCCGCCTAGGGCCGAACTGACGCCTAGGTGGCCGATTTGGGGGTTTTCGGTGCGGCAGGCGGCCGCCTAGCGCCTAGGCGGCCGCCTAGCGCCTAGGCGGCCGCCTAGGCCGATTTTTAGAACACTGCACATAAGCCGACCAAAATTGCCTTGTAAAATAGGTAATTGCCCATAATGTCCAGTATTAGGGAATCAATTTACAGTTCCTTACAGTTTTGACCTAGCTTACTCCGAAAATTGGCTAAATTGAAAACTAAAATTAAAAGGGGGAAGATGGATGAGATGCATTCTACTGAACTGCATGGAATATATGCATCTTAGCCATCAACCTTAACTTGAGCAGTTGTTATTGCACTGTTCATATAAATAATACCAATGTTACTTTGATAAATACATATGGGATGGATCCGACTTAGATTTATTGTTTACTGTAGAAGCAGTTGACACATTTTTTTTTTTCAATGGTAAAAGTTTGTAATATCTGAATTACCTTAGATATTAATTGAGTGAAATTTTGATTTAAAATTGATGGCTTGTTAATGATGTACTGAGTCTCAGCATATTGTATCATATTGTTAGCTTCTTGTTTTCTATATTTTCTTGGTTTATGCAGTATGTGATGATTAAGTGGATCAATGAGATGGATTCAGATTAGACTTATTTTGATAGGAATAGTTGAATAGTTGTTGGGGTTTTCTAGATATAAGTTGCTTACATTTTGTCGGTTTGACTTAGGTCCCCTAAATCTTGTTATTTTCTTAGAGTTCCCCAAATATAAGATTCACTAGATATAAGGGTACCATTTGCTTCATCCAGGTATAGGTATAGAGGATGTCGCATTCCACTAGTTAGTTTTAGAAGCTTGTCTGAAATAAATCCTTCCTTACTATTTGGCTAAAGTTGTATTTGTATATCTATTTTTGGTTGGTTGACGAGATTCCAAACTTTCAACCATTTCATTTGCTAACATCTATGTTGCATGACTTTCGACCATTCATTTGCTAACATCTATCTTGCACGACCCGATAGGACACAAGATGCTAATGACATGGACATGACACATACTTTGGTGTGTCCTAGTATATTTTGGAATGTCTAGGTTGTTTCAGGTACATGTCCGGTACGTTTCGGGCACGACATGCCCCTCATCTTTTGAGTATCTGTGCTTCCTAGGTTAATATAGAAGTTTGAAAGAGATTTCTGGTGAAGTTCCACATCTTTGTACATCTTGTTTACTTCACCATAGCGTGTCATGCAAGTTGCAAGTTTTTCATACGAGGTTCTGCTAGACAAACTAAGAAGCAAATTTATTCAAAATGTTCACAATAAATGCGCATTTGCGGGCACTTGCATGCCCACTTTGTATACTTGCCGCATATTGGAGTTATGCTAGTATTGGATCATAGAGGATTCTTGAGATTCAAGGGGCACAATCCACTTATCTCCTAGCCTTTTCTCCTTCAAAATGGGATAACCTGGAAATTGACCAAATTTAAGATACGATTTGGCAGTGACATAAATGTTCCTGGATACAAAGCCGAGAAACTTTGGCTGAGAGACATACAAGGCAAGTTAGTAGGTAGAAAAACTTTGGTAAAAAAATATGCTATAAATTAGTAAAATAATTTGTTAAAATATAAGAAAGGAAAGCCTACAACTTCAATCATATTCCAAATTGTTTTTATACATTTTAGTGAATAACTGCATAATTGCATGATCTCTACAAATTAATTATACTTTCTTATATATATATGTGTGTGTGTGTGTTAAAGTACGATAACAAAAATGAAACCAATTAAGTTTATATTTGGCCACTTTCTACAAAAGAAAGAGAGTTTCTACTAAATTTTGCCTTACATGGAAAGTTCTGCTCAGTTTCGGATAAATATTGAGAAATTTTGGGAATCTTACTGTTAGAAAATTTTGTAGTGTCAGCAAGTTGAGAAAATTTTTTGGGCCAATTTTGGCCGTAACAAACCCAAAATCTTTCAAATATTAGCCTGATACCGAATTTATTGAGCAGCTCCTGGACCAGTCCGGTTCAAATCCAAGACACTGATTTTAAACCTTGCTACCAAAACAGTAATGTTATAATATAAGTTGTCCATTTGGAATAATATAACTGTTGTCCATGCCCTGATTTACTTCCATTATTATGAAGACTAAAAGACAGTTCCAAAAAAAAAAAAAAATATATATATATATATATATATATATATATATATATATATATATATAAAAGACTATTTAGGAAGACCAAAGGACACCTCCCGTATTTACCTAGATAACCACTCCAGTAATTACCTAGATATCCCTATTAACTTTAATGAACATATTTAATTAGTAAATATATGCAAGGATGTATTTGGAAAGAAAAGTTCCACGGTGAAGCTGAACTTTTTCCATTATATAGTAGTATAGATTTGGGTAAGTCTGCCTAACACAGTTGCATCCAACTCTCAGAAACCGCTGTATTTCCATATGTGCAATTTCTCATGAAGATGAGACTAATACGGTCATTCTACTTGTCTCACTATCGACAAAAGCAAACTATCAATCTGCAGGATTCTGTCATATACTGACTACGATTTGTCACACGTCTCATCTACTTTCGAACTCTCCAACAACTTCCGGAACCCTCCTCCCGTCCTTTCCCAGTTTATCTTCCCTCATTCCTTTCAGTTTTCTCTCATAATCTAGAATAGCAGTCTTGTGACTCTTCTGGTATGCCATCAATCCTTCCATTCCCTTTTCTCTCAATTTTTTTCTTTTGCTTTAGTGCGTTCATTCTTTGCATTTGGGTGCAACATGGGTCTGTATACTTTCTTTACTTTTCCTTTTCGTGTGGAACTTGATGGCATGTGATTCAGCACTCATCGGGTAGGTTTTAATCTAATATTCTGTAGAAAAAGTTAGTTGATGTGACCACTAATAGTGGGAACACAGCTTATCTGGTCTTCCTTTACATATTGTGCATCTCATACTGAAACGTTAATTATGTGACTTAACCACATCATCTTGATGATTAGGCTATTTCCACCTTTGGAAGTGGATTGTATACATTGTCAAGGAAAGGATCAGTGAGAGTAAAGATTTACATTGATTATCTTGTCATGACTCGTTCCAAAAGTGTGGATTGGAGTTAGACCACTCTTGGTGGTCAGGTCAGTTATGGTGACTCGGAGGAGAGAATTTTTCATTGATGAGAGTCATCATGTCAATCCATTTTAGATAATCTTGAGATTTGAGAAATTCACAATAGACATAATGAGAAACTATGCAAAAAATGGTTACCTTAGGGAATTGGGTGGTACAGATCCACCATAGCTTGAGAGTTTTTTTTAATCTCATGTTTCAACCATTATACTTGTGTGATACAGATTATATTGTTAAAGTCATTAAATTCTAATATGATGAAATGGTGGTAAAATCATGAAGTTTAGGTAATAAATTCTGGTGATTAAGGACTTGTCAGTTTCAATCTCTGGTATATCCCTTTACTGTATTTTCTGGTGATAAAGGATTGAAAAAAGTTAAGGGTAACAACTGTTATCTTTGGTTTATTTTTGATTTTCTAGTATTCAATAAGCAAAAAAAAAATGTTTGAGCCCTATCTATCGTATTTAGATTTAGCAATATGGATTTGACAATTTAATTTTTTTTCCTTTCCATTATACATGGATAACTTCTTTTGATCCTCATCAAAATGTTTTGCTGTAGAGAAGCATATCATGAATTTTCAATACACCTTTGATACTTCAAATTGATAGTTAGCTGACTTCATAATAATCATTGCCGCAATCTTACTAGCATATTAAATAAATGTGTTTTGCTTTTATAGTTTTAGTGTATAATTTGGCCTGCAACAATAGGGTTGAGTGCTTGTATCCTGGAGGATGTGATTTCAAGTTGCGGGAACAACCTCTCCATGACTATTGGGGGTAAGGATGTGAACATCTTGGCTCTTCCCTATTGAGGAATCAGCATGAGCCATGGCAATTGGACTCCTTTTGCTCTTTAGTCATTAGTGTAATATTTACTTGAATTAAATGTTCTATATACTGCTTTGATTGATTTATTTATTATTATCTACTTTTTTGCAATGAAAGTTCTCATTGTTAATTGTGATTGGCAGCACCAACATGCTCAAAGCTAGGTTTGGTACAGCTTATTTGACCCACTTCTGCTTCTTTTTTTTGGAGAAGCAACAGAAAAACCTGTTTGGCAACAATTTTTGTTTATTTTTGGAGCAGCTTTTGAAAGCGGGGTATTAATGTTGCTGCTGCTTTTAAAGCAGCAGCAATACTGAACCAAGTCTATAAAAATCCAGTTTAGAATATTAATGTTGTTTCAACAAGTTATGTTGCTTATGTCGAAACCATAGTTTGCAATATTGGCCGATACCGATACGATACTATCAATACGATTTGGTATGTCTCGATACGATATCGACCGCTACCGATACTGACCGATACTGACGTTGGGGATGTCTTTCCCAATTAATTTGGCGGAAAAAATTGAACGAAAAAGACGAATGGGCAAGGACATAAAAGCATAGTAAGCTTGTAAAAGCATATAAACGAAGAAAACATATTTATCGCAGGTAAACCAACAAGGATGACTATTATTTCATTTAATTTCAAAACTACTAAGAACAACATAGAAAATACATAAAATTATGTCTAAATGTATACAATATTTTTTCTTCTAAATTTTTAATAATTTGTTAATAATTATTTACTTTTGATACCCAAAAAATCGATACTCCGATCTGAAATTGTCGAAACTAGTGATACCACTGATCCCGATAGCATAGGAAGGGTCCGTACCAATTATGATACTGCAAACCTTGGTCTAAATAATGCATTTCATGGTAATTAAACTTGGACTAAGGTTTCTACAGCTCATGTGGTTTTTCTGTAGATCATGACGCTCCCCTTTAATGCATAGGTTTGACATTGTACAGTAGGCTGCCTTCATCGAGTCAAGCAAATGAGTTGCAATAATTTAGATCTGAGAAGGAAACAATATGT
This sequence comes from Iris pallida, assembly GCA_029216955.1. Lineage (NCBI taxonomy): Eukaryota > Viridiplantae > Streptophyta > Magnoliopsida > Asparagales > Iridaceae > Iris > Iris pallida. The sequence goes on along the minus strand of JANAVB010010797.1, from coordinate 3,363,443 downwards.
TTAGCAAGTTCACTGCTACCCCTTCTACAAGCTTCACCCGTACGATACACGAACATGCTTACAATACATGAACATACGAGCACACATGTATACACAAACACATACACAAGGCTTAGGGCTCACCACAACCCTCGAGCCTTTATGAAGCAAATTATCGTTAACAGATTGCTAAAGAAGGGACAGTTCTGCGACGTGTTTAAAAAATTAAGAATATTATGGCTTTTGATATCTTGCTTCCCAAGTATCAAATAGGATGAGGTAGGAGGTAATAGAAGCTAAATTAGTGTGACCGTTTTTATATGTGAAAATTTACAAATTTGTCTTAGTGCACCGTCGTCCCCAATATATATATATATATATATATATATATATATATATATATATATATATACATATTTCCCAAAATTTAAAATTTAACACTGTCGAAGATTCCCCGATCGTCTCGACGTGGGTCGCATTCCCGAAACCCCCCCCCCCCCCCTAATTTGTTTCGCCCCCGTAGTCCTGAAGAGGATTGCGAGCTCATTCGGCACGTTTGTTGCCATGGCGGAAGAAACCAGGAGTCTCTCCAAGGGTAACTACGCCAAAATATGCATGGAGCTAGATCTATCTAAGGATCAGTCCAAACACATCCAGATCTCGCTAGGCGACAAGACGCACACCCAACACATAATATTCGACAACAACATCATCTTCTGCAAACACTGTCAGACGAGAGGCTTCCGTGCATACCCAGAGTTAAAGAAGACGGCCCCCTCGTAAGGTCGCCCCCACCAAACAGACCAAGATTATCCATCAATCTCTACTACTTCCTCGTCCCAACACCCACATCAGATTTGAGGCTAGCTCCGGACATTCCAATAGCCAAGTTCTGTCTCCCTCAGGGAGGGCCCTGGTCCCCCATCCGTCACCGGACTTCAAACTCTCCAACAAATTCGACCTCCTCGAAATCGACATTACCGACAACACCGAAGTGGCCTCAGAGATCATCGGCGTCCCAAAAGAGGAAGACGCTGTGCTCCTTCTAACTGAAGCTATGGGTGCCAGAGCCGGAGAATCCCACTCCCAACAACAAGCTTCTCTGGATAATGCTATGGTGCTCTACAAACCCCATTTGACCTCCACAGAAGTGACTCAAACCAGCCACACCGGAGACCTCAGTATGGCAGAGGACAATGAGAGCAGAGGCGCCTCTGGAAGGGAAGCAAATGCAACTGCGGTAGACAAGATACCGGAAAATCTGATTGAAGCTATCCCACCCCCCGACACTGCAACCCCCTCTAACCCCCACTGCATAACAGAAATCCACGCGGACGCCTTGGCCAACATCGGGCAAGCCCCCGTGACCAGGCTTCAACAGGGCATCGACGCTGGCATCACCACCTCAGACAGCTATTTCGGAGCTTTGGCTGAGATTATCGGAGAGGTGTACATACACCCGAATGAGGAGACAGACACCACCAAGACGGATAGAAAGGATGCTACCACTTCCAAAAAATCCAGAAAAAGACGTGCTAAAGAAGCTTCAGCCATGACCACCAGGTCGGCTACGAAACTCACCAAACCCCCCTCCAAAGCAACTCCAATGCTTAACATCCTTTCGTGGAATGTTAGAGGCCTTGCCAACAAACCCACCTTGAGAAGATTAAAGATTCCCAAGCGTATTCACAGACTCGATATCTTAGTGATTGTCGAACCTAAAATTCCTCCAAACAAACTCAAATCCATTCAGTTGCAGTTAGGTTTCTCTTTGGCTATCGTCGGCTGCCACGACATCTGGATCCTCTTCTCAGCCGATGTAAAGCTCGGCATCATCCTCGACTCAAGACAGACTCTCACGTGTTGTGTGGAACACCCCATGCTCCTGTCTCGCTCTCTCCTGTCTGCCATCCACGGTAGCTGCGACATCCCCAATCGTAAACATCTGTGGGAAGACCTGATGTTTGTCCAGCTTAACCACATCGAACTTCCCTGGCTTTGCGTTGGCGACTTCAACGCCATCACGTGCAGAGAGGAGAAGTCGGGTGGTCGACCTCCTCCTCAGTCGGTTATTCACGACTTCACCAACTTCATCTTTAGCGCCCACCTGTCTCCCCTCCAGTTCGTTGGCAGCGCTTTCACCTGGTGCAACATGTAAGAAGGCGCTCGAAGGCAATACTCCTGCCTTGATCACGCTCTCATCAACCCGAAATGGTCGGATATGGAGATCATCTCTAGTCTATCTCACCTCAACGCGACCAAATCAGATCACTCCCCTCTCATCGAAATCAGCAGCAAATCGAACCAGATCAAGAAGAGTTTCCGCTTCCTCAACTTCTGGAGCCATCACCCCCAGTTCATGAACACGGTTGCCACCGCTTGGAATAGCGTGGACTCCCTCGATCCCCTGGTCCGTGTCGCGAACAAACTCAAAGCCACCAGGAAAGCTCTTCCTGCCTGGAGTAAAATTGCTTTCAATGATATTTTCCAGGCTATCCGTACGGCGGAGGATGATGTCACCCGTGCAGAAATTCTGTTCGCCACCGACAGATCACCCGCGGCTTGTGCCTCTCTTAACCTTACTAGAGCTATGCTGAAATTTCGGCTGAAAGTTGAGACGGACTTCTGGAAACAGAAAGCCAGGCTGACATGGAACATCGAGGGAGACAAAAACACAAGCTACTTTCACTCCTGTGTTAAGGGGCGCAGACAACAACTCAACCTTCACCAAATCGCAGACAAGAACAGTAATATTATCAAAAATCAACGGGGGATCCAAACGCGGCGCTAATTTCTATTCCTAGTTGTTTACTAAAGAAGCCATCACCTTGGACGAGGAATTCCTAGCGGAGATCCCTCGCCTGATAAAATACAGTGACAACACCCACCTGCAGCTTCCCTCTTCCGAGCTAGAAGTCAAAGAGGCCATATGGGCTCTGAACGAGCACAGTGCTCCCGGACCGGACGGTTTCACTGGTGTTTTCTTTAGAGCTTTTTGGGACATCGTCAAGGCGGATATCCACGAGGCGGCCACCGCATTTTTTCAAGGAGCCATGTACCCCCGATCGATCTCCTGCGCCAACCTTATTCTTATCCCCAAGCAGGATAATCCGGAGACCTTCAAAGACTTCTGTCCCATAAGTTTGTGCACCTTCACTAACAAAATCATATCGAAGATTATTGCCGACCGCATGACCGAGATTCTACCCAAGATTCTCTGAAGAGCAGAGTGGCTTCGTCCGTGGCAGGAACATCTTAGACAACATCCTGCTGGCCCAGGAGATGATCACGTGCATGAAATTACCGTCTAGGAGCGGAAACATTGCAATCAAGCTGGACATGGAGAAGGCGTATGACATGTTAGACTGACAATTCATGATTTGGGTCTTCAGGGCCTTCGGGTTTTTGGAAACCTGAACCAACATCGTCTGGAGATCGATCAGTAATTCATAGTTTTCCACAGTTATTAACGGCCAAGCAGATGGTTTCTTCAAATCCGGTCGTGGTGTTAGACAAGGAGACCCCTTATCATCCACCATCTTCATCATTGCTGCAGAAGCGCTGAGCAGAAACCTCAATAAAATGGTGGGCACCCCCCACTTCCAGCATTTTTACACCACCAGCGGTTGTCCGATCATTACCCGTCTCGCTTATGCCGACGACATCCTCATCTTCTCCTCCGACGACGTCGGGTCAGTGGAAGTGGTTCATAACACATTGCAGAGGTACGCCAAATGCTCTGGCCAGCACATCAACCCCAACAAGAGTGTCATCTATGTACACCACAAGACCAACAGAGAACACTCCGTCTCCCTTACCAACATCACTTCTTTCTCCGTGGCGTACCCCCTTTCTCCTACTTAGGGTGCCCGAGGGTTTATGGACGGTCCAACATAGCTATCTTCGAAGGACTGGTGGACAAAATTAGGAAAAAACTTGAGGGTTGGCATCACGCAATTTTATCGCCAGGCAGGAAGATGATTATGAATAAACATGTGCTCTCCTCTATCCCCATCTACACCCTCGCCGCTTGCTCTCCTCCTAAGAAGGTGCTCTCCACCATTGAAAACATCTTCGCTAACTTCTTTTGGGGGCACAACGACGGTAAGGACAAGCATCATTGGGCTAGTTGGGACACCTTGGCCAGACCCACAGCCGAAGGGGGTCTTGGTTTTAGCAGACTGTCGCATGTCGTTGAGGCTTGCTCGATGAAACTTTGTTAGAAGCTTCGAGTGAGTCGTAATATTTGGGCTAGGTTCATGAAGGCCAGATATTTCAGGCACATTCACCCGTCTGCCGCTGTCTCTAATTGCATATCATTCGCGTCTTGGCGTCGCATCCTCTACGGCTGGAGTCTCGCTGAGCCTCTGATCCGTCTACATCTGAGATATGGCGAATCGTCTTTATTCCAAGAACGATGGGCCAGAGAAGACCTCCTCCACCAGTACCTAATTGCCCCCCCCCCCCCCCCCCCCTATACAGTACGATTCGTGATTTGTGGGACGGCTCGGGCGACTGGCTCAGGGAGCGAGCTCATGAATGGATAGGGGAGGCGGCCACTGGTGAGATGCTAGCCGCCAGATTGAAGGTCAGGACGGTCCCCGACTCTCTGCAGTGGTCTTTGTCGGCCAACGACTCTTTCTCCTTAGCTTCGGCCAGAAGCGTAGTTCGTGGCATTGGGACGGAATCCTCCATCATTGGTCCCTTCTGGCAGCATTGCATCCTAAAAAAATGGTCATTTCTGATTTGGAGAGCGCATCGCAAGAAGCTCCTCATTGATGATGCTCTCATAACCATTGGATTCAGCTTAGCTTCCGCGTATCACTGCTGCACGGCGAAATAATCAAAAACTGCTGACCACATTTTTCATTCTGGAGAATTGGCCGTGCAGGTATGGAACGCGCTCTCTACGTTGCAAGCAGGACCAGGCCGGTGGAAGCTACAACGATCTTCTCGCCACTTGGGACAAAGCCTCGTACGTCCACAAGATCGTTGTAGCCGCTATCACATGGGTCATGTGAAAAAATCGTAACAAATTCAGATACGAGGGACACCAATATACGGCCACCCAACTGATCCGGGAGGTCTTACGACAGATTTACAAAGTCAGCAAACACTGTAAACACGGTCAGGAGGTCTTCTGTCAATCCTTGCTCTCCTGATCTGGGGGCATAGAGCTAGAATCATCTATTGTTGCCTTCTTTTTCTGTCTTCCTTTTGCGCTTACTTGTAAATGCTTCGGCATTTTGCGCCTTGTTATGAATAAAATTGGGGTGTTTGGAGGTATATATATATATATACCAAATACTTCCCAAGCTTATCTCTCAATCTCGCTATCCCAGTGCTATTAATCTCGCAAACGCTCAACATTGGAACGTCTACCTAACTACTATGCTAGCAACTCACAAGCTGCACTAAACATCTAGATATCTCATCTCCTACCAACAACCATGAATCACTGTACCTATCTCAGTCCTACGGTCAAACCTTACTCAACAATCTAGGGGATTCTACTCAAACATAGGGTAAATACTACTATCTCGAAACATCTAGAAAATCAACTCAAACCAACTTGCTAACATCAGCATTATCAAAATCCGAATGTTAAAGTATATATAACAATCATCCTCGACTAATTCATGATCGACGACACCAATCCGAGCAACTCTTATACTCTAAGCCCTCAAATCCGTACAGTAAATTCCAAAATTCGTAAGTCATAATCTCAATCACAAAATCGCAAGTCATGATCTCAATCACCGATTCACCAATCATAACTCATTTCCAATTACAATCCAAATTCGTACTCAATCCCTATACATCCAATTCACTTGTATAATCGAGATCATCTTACAATCAATTCATAATTCAAGGCGATTATCGTAGTCACCATTCGTTTCAATGATCAACCTATTCCAATCAAATTATAGGTCGACACAAAATTTTCATAATCCATCAAGTTCATCACTCCGAGTCGATTCATCACTCCAAGAATTTCAAATATCTGCCAAGCCGAGTCAAACTAATGTCCATTCATGTCATACTCATTGTCATCTATTTTTTTTTTTTTTTTTGAGATGTCCGGCGATACGCACGGGACTTAGTGCATGCTGCATTACATGCCTGTTGGGTCCATTGCCCCCAACTCTCACCAAATAAATTAGAAGGAATAATATGCTCCCGTGGCTCGATCCGCTGATCTTCTGCCACCCAAATGGGGTCTTATACCTCTTCTCGGTAACCACAAGAGCCACTCGTGTTCGGTCATTGTCATTTATTCAAGTCATAAGAAAATTCAATACTATCACTCAATCTATCAATATTCTATAAGCTAAAATCCATTAAGATAACAACATTCAATGATTCAATATGCAACACAATCATCATTAATCCAACCAGAATATCTCTGAGTCAACGTCTTTATACCCTCAATATCATCCATTATATGCATAAGCAGAAAACATTCATTCACTAACATCAAACTCGTTTCAACCAATGCTACCATCCAGATTCGATACAAGATCAATTTATTCATACTTAAGATCAAATCAGTTATAAGCAATCTCAGTTTATCGAGCAATACAATTTCTTAATACTTAGAACAATTTTCATATCCTCCAAACAAACTTTTCATCGCACTATCGAGTATTTGCACTTAACTTACAATTTAATTTGATCGATTCAAACCACACTTCAATACACTACTCATATCGATTTCTCAGCCAAGCTATCAATTTCACGATCCCAAATCCTCATCTAATACAAATCTTAATCTTCCAAAATCATTCTCGGACACCCGAACCAATCTAGTAAGATACATTCGAAATTGCCTCAACCATGTATAACTATAAATTGAGACTTGCACTACCGCATCCAAATCGATGGACTCATCGATACCAATATTACCAATATCCAACATACACCACTAGGGTTACCTGATACACTACTCATGGATCTAGCTACTCTGCGCACAAACATAACTTTAGACACTGAGCCAACATCTATTCCGGACAATCCATACCTTGGTGGTTCCAAAGACTACAAACATAACATCCAATTCCTGGGCTAATTAGCGCAATCACTAAAAATTCAACTATATCCACGCCACTCTGGACACACTTTCTTCAATACTCGCAACAACAATGCTTGCAGCTGACTGCAACACCTCTACCAATACACTGTTGATCATCCAACACCTAACATAACCAAATTCGACTTATTCCCATTCCAAACATACACAGACAGTTCAAACAATACACTACGTCTTTTAAGGCTATCTTTACACAACAAAACACCGGTATCAAAAATTATAACATATATAAACTTATTGTATGGAACACTCAAAAGAACATCGAGAGAGTCGAAATATTTTCCCTGGGCGACCATAGGCGGTCGTCTCGCCTAAATACTGTCTATATTTTTCCAGTTCGAGGCGACTACTCTTCAACCTGCACGCCTAGGTGCGCCTAGGCGTCGCCTGTGACAACATAGACCAGAAATAAACAAAAATGTCGAATAGACACAAGATATATGGAATGATTTTCTTCATTGATAATATTGTAGCAGAATTACGACACTAGGCCAAAGAACAACTTGATTACAAGCACTCCTCTCTCTCTATACAATGAAACATGCTACAAGGTTTACAACTCAACAACTAATACAATCAATGATATTCCATATAATGTCCTTCATAAAGAAAAGACATCTCCAGGTGGACCGTTTCAAGCACCAACCAAGCTCTAACGTCTCAGCACGTCCAAGCAGCTCCGCACTTGGAGGGTTGGTGGTCAGTACATTGTCGTGTAATGGTGAGTGACCTCTAGCCAACTCAACCGTAAACCAACATAGTAATTAGTGAGTACATGCAGACTTATGTGGTCTTTCTAATCTTGTCTTAGGATCAGTTATATAGCATAACAAACATGTGTCTATAAGCATAAAGGTGTCATCCACACAACAATTGATCTTACCAATACTTACCATCCTTATCATTTCAATAATATCAAACATATTACATGTTAAGTATTAATATTAATGTTAGTAGTATTTGGCTTTAGTCCCACATTGGATGGAACAATAGTGAGAGAGGTTAGCCTCTCATGCATATATATATATATATATATATATAAAACTCACTCTTCAATAATGATCATCCTATTATTCTGATTCTATATGGTATCAGAGCCAAAATTCTAGCCGTTATCTACCCCTATTCCTCTCTCCAATAAAAAAAGAAAAGAAATTTTGAGTCGCACCCCACTTGCTTTACCCAAATTCAAGGTGCACCCCACTGCCTTACCATGATGTATGACACCCCCCACTTTTGACGGTTTTCGTCCTTCGTTAACGGTCAACTTCTTTGATCCATTTTTTTGGGACAAAAATGTCCTCTTCTTTCCCGCGACCCCCCTTTCCAAGACATCCCGCTGTGCGCATCCCCCGCCGGCTGTCGCCCAACCCCTCCTGACGCCCCCCTCCACCTTCCTCCCGCTGCCCACCGCGCGCTCCCGCCGGCGGCTGCCAACGCTGCTGCTGCTGAGCGGGGGAGGGGGCGGAGGGGGGCGGAGCGGTGGTGTTGTTGGGGGAGGGGCAGAGCGGAGCGGGGGAGGGGGCGGAGAGGGGTGGAGCAGGGCGGGGGTGCAGGGGGTGCGGCGGCGGAACGGGACCGGGCGCGGGGACGGGGCTGGGGCGCGACAACTGAGCGGGGGCACGGGGGCGGCGAAGCGCGGCGACGGGGGAGCGGTGTTGGTGGTGGTGGTGGTGGTGGTGATGGTGATTGTGAGGGTGAAGGTGGTGGTAGTGGTGATAGTGAAGGTGGAGGCAATGATGGTGGTGTTGGTGGTAATGATGGACGCGGCAACGGCGGGGGCGCGGCAGCGACGGGACGGGGGCACGACAGCGGTGACGGGACGGGTTTGGATTTGGGTTTGTGAGAAGGCGAGGGTATTTTTGTCAAAAATTATCGGTCAAACTCTTTTACCGTCAGCTATGGACAAAAACCGTCAAAAGGGGGGGATGTCGTACATTATTGTAAAGCAGTGGGGCGCACCTTGAGTTTGGGTAAAGCAAGTGGGGTGCGACTCAAAATTTCTTAAAAAAGAAATGCTAGTTTCCCTATCTGCCTCCAGCAGCCCCCTCGCCCCTCCCGCTCTGCTACAGTACCCACCTCCCCTCTGCTGCAGTACCCACCCCCTCCTGTTACAGTACCCTACCCCTGGAGCCCCCCTTCCTGTCAGTCCCCCTCTGGCACTATCTGCAGCCCCCCCGCCACCACTTATAGCCCCCCTCTGCAGCCACCTTTAGCCCCCCTGTTAGCCCCTATCTGCAGCTACCTGCAGCCCACCCCCTGCCACCACCTCCTTTATGTCACCCCCCTGCAGCCCCCTCTCTTCTGTCCGATTGCCCCCCTCTGCTATAGTACCCGCCCCCTTGCTACAGTACCCCTGTTCGTCCCCCAAACCCTAATCCTAGCCGTCTTTCTAAATCCTAACCAACATATGTCTATAACCTTAACCCTGCTACTACCTACACCAAATCCTAGCCATATTTGAGCAGTGGGAGACAAATGACTGTCGGCTGTTTACACAGTTGATGAATTCAATGGAACCATCGGTGGAAGTTATAGTTCAGAAAACGAATACGGTGAAGGAATTATGGGAGATTTTAGCGGCTGCATTTGATGGAAAATACGATTTGTCTCGTATCTACGACTCAGTCGTTGGCGTTTACCGAACAAATCAGGAGACAAATCTCATATAGATCACTTCTGGGTCTTTAAGGCCATGACTGATGAAATCGACCGTGTGTTACCTCTAACGACGGATGTCAATGAAGCGATGGCTCAACGTGAGTAACTTCATGTCATGGCATATCTTGCCTCTCTACGTCCTGATGCGGATTCTGCTCGCTCTTAGATCATTGTTGGATCTGATGTTCCATCTATGATGGAAGCTCACTTTCGTATCCTACGGGCAGCGAGAGTTGTTGAGACCACTCCGGGGGATGCTTCTGCTGATAGATCTGCTCTTGGTGTTGCTCGTGCTGGAATTCGTGGTAGCCGACATGGTGGTCGTGATGGTGAAGAGGCAATAGCGGTCGTGATGGGGGGTAGATAGCGCACATATTTCAGCTGCGATCTGCAAGGCCATTTTCAGTGGCAGTGTCCTAAAGCTCTTGCCGCCAATGTTACATCAGATGCTCCTGATGATGGCGTTCGATTGTCCAGATGACTGTAGGGTCATATATAGATTTTCTTAATTTTCAAGCTCAACGTCTTGGTGAAGCATCAACATCTGTATCCACAGCCGGGTACTCAACGGCCCGTGTAGTGAGGTCGAAGGAGCGGGCGATTGACTCTGGTGCGTCTCTCACATGACTGATGACGCATGTATGATACGCAATTATGTATCGGTGGGTCGTGTTTCCAATATTACAGTTGCCAATGGTAGTTCACTAACAGTTCGTGAACGAGGAAGTGTCCGTCTTTCTTTCGAACTGTTACTTAATTTCGTACTACATACAATGAAAAATCCGTTCAATTTGCTTTCAATTAGTGAGCTTACTCGCGATTTGCATTTTTCGGTAACTTTTTTTTTTCCTGATGGTTGTGTTTTTCAGGATCTAAAGACTGGAAAGACTATTGGTAAGGGGTATGTGGCTGGAGGCTTGTACCTGTTTGACGTACCTTCTTTTGTTGTCTGTGCCGGCGTAAAACTCGATTTTTTCGAGTTACATTGTCAGTTAGGCTATCCATCAATTCGAGCTCTACAGAAAATGTTCCCATTTTTAGATGTTCCTGCTTCGTACTCAACGTCCAGTGTAGTGAGGTCGAAGGAGCGGGCGATTGACTCTGATGCATCTCTCACATGACTGGTGACGCAGGTATGATACGCAATTATGTATCGGTGGATCGTGTTTTCAATATTACTGTTGCCAATGGTGGTTCACTAACAGTCCGTGGACGAGGAAGTGTCCGTCTTTTTTCCGAACTGTCACTCAATTCCGTATTACATACACCGAAAATCCGTTCAATTTGCTTTCAATTGGTCAGCTTACTCGCGATTTGCATTTTTTTGTAACATTTTTTTTTTCTGATGGTTGTGTTTTCAGGACCTAAAGACCGGAAAGACTATTGGTAAGGGATATGTGGCTGGAGGCTTGTACCTGTTTGACGTACCTTCTTCTGTTATATGTGTCGACGTGAAACTCGATCCTTTCGAGTTACATTGTCAGTTTGGCCATCCATCAATCCGAGCTCTACATAAAATATACCTATCTTTAGATATTTCTGCTTCGTTTCATTGTGAGTCGTGTTGTTTGGCTAAGCATTACCGGATTCCCTATCCAGTAAGTCCTAATAAATTTGCATTCGCTCCTTTCTGGTTGGTGCATTCAGATATATGGGGACCTTGTTCGATTGAATCAATAATAGGTTTCAAGTATCCCTTTGTAGTTGTCTACATATAAGGGATGATCATGACAGGTACGACAAGGTTGAGCTGGTAGAATAGGTAGAGGTGAATCAGTAGAGCTAGAGGAGGAGGATGGCTTTGCGGACCGTCGGACCGGAAGACTGGCTCTGTAATGGAGGGTACCCTTACGGGAGTAGCGATAGATATCAGCTGGAAGGATACTACTTGGTGTCTTGTTGACGACATTGTGATCACGGGAGACGATAGCCAAGGTATTGCAGGACTAAAAAAGTTTATGGGAGAACAATTTCAAACCAATGATATGTGACTGTTCAACTTCTTTTTGGGCATTGGAGTCACACGGGGTAAGCATGACATTGTAATGTCTCAGAAAAAGTTGTGCTGGACATACTAAATGATGCAAGAATGATACAAGCCAATGAAGCAACCTCACCCATTGATCCAGGGGCAAAGTTACTCCCAAACGAGGGGGTCATAATGACCAATCCAGATCAGTATCGTCGAGTAGTTGGAAAACTCAACTACTTGACGGTCATGACTCGTCCGGACATTTTCTTTGTCGTGAATATTGCAAGTACATTTATGGCCTATCCACGAGTTCTACACTGGCAAATAGTTCTCAGAATTCTGCGCTATCTAGTCTAGAATCCGAAAAAAGGAATTCGATGGAAAATTATTGACATACTCATGTTGAGTACTTTACTGATGCTAAGTGGGGTGCAAGCCTGACAGATATACGGTTTACGTCTGGCTACTCAGTATTTATTGGCGGAAACTTGGTATCATGGAAGAGCAAGAAGCAGAGTGTGATAGCACGATCAAGTTCGGAAGCAGAATATCGAGCCATTGCTAATGGTACAGGAGATGTGTTATATATGTAACATCTTCTACAAGAGTTGGAAGAAGAAAGCATGATCTAAAGTAGCAGACACGTGATGTGATAACCAATCTGCTATCCATATTGCTACCAATTTTGTGTTTCATGAAAGGCTGAAACACATTGAAATCGACATTCACTTTGTCCATGATGAGTATAAAAATGGATGATAAAGTTTCAATACGTGAGGATCGGTGATCAGATAGCCGAAATCTTTACGAAGCTCTTTTGGGTCATTGGGTTCAATTTCTGTGTAACAAGTTGGACATGATTGATATCTATGCTCCAACTTGAGGAAGGATGTTAAGTATTATAATATTAGTATTAGTAGTATTGGGCTTTAGTCCCACATTGGATAGAACAATAGTGAGATGAGTTAGCCTCTCCTATATATATGTAACTCCCTCATCAATAATGATCATCCTATTGTTCTAATTCTACATTACATAATGTGTCATAATCTGTCTCTGCATAAGTCATTCGTTAGTTTTCACAAAGATACATAAACATGTGTGTTTATGAAGGTGACATTAGCAGATGTCTCTGCATAAGACATTCGTTAGTTCGTCCTCGTGACAACTAGTTAAGCCTGCAAACAGATGACATTAGCATGCAACCTAATTATATGAAGGTTACTGGCACCACAAACCATATTTGACTATTTTTCTGGTAAGACGACGATCCTTCCCGTACAAGTAGCTAGCCCTATCGAATGTTCCGAAATACTCATATTACGACGCGTCCTTCTAGTTCATGTACCAAACCTACTGTGGTATCATGCCACACACATCCATACCTTACCGTGGCACTATGTCGTACATCCATACTATATCATGGATACCGAGCTATATACATACTATATCGTGGCACCAAGCCAGTTCCTTACCATTCTTCTTTTCTGTCATAAAAATACAATATACAACCATATACATACAATACTATGCTCCGCATTACAACATAACAACAACACTATATTCCTGTTGATATGTATCTAGCAACAATCCTATTAATCTCGTTATCTTGGCTCATTTTATTAGCATACAACAAACTCAAACATAAACGACTAGACATTCAACTCAATTCATTAAGAGTGAAGGTAAATGAGCAAAGGATCTTCAAAATCATCCACCATAAAGAACGCCCAACGCCTATCTGCCTCGACTGAGCAGATATCGAACTACGCCTCAGACAGACGATTTGATGTAATGCACAAACTTCTTAATCGGTAAACCATACAAACGAGCCATGCTCCATAAACCAACCAATCTGCCCGAATTAAACAAGCCTGCATTACCGTTCAAATCCCGCGATATCTCGCACAACACAAATCCAAAAATCAGAAGCAAACCAAGAAACAATTCAACGTCTTTGCCCAAAGCGAGGCAAAACACTGAACACAAGGATCTCTGAATCATACCTCTATATGAACCCAAGTCCAACCAGACCTTCGAGCCAACAAACCAGCATAATGCGCCGCGTGGAACGGGGCATTACATGGACTACTCTTTTGAAGGCTTCTAAGTTCAGCTTTTTGCCTAAGGAGGCAGTTCTTATAAGGTGTCCATTGTCTTCCTGGTTCCGGTTATTCTCGGCCAGTGCTTGATAGATGGTTGCGATGTTTAGAACACCAATCCTTCCTTGAAATTAATTTCTCTAAGACAAGTCATAATTAAAGAGAGTACGGAAGAGCAAACCAGTGCAGTTGATTTTTTGTTTTGTGAGCTCTCTCTGTTAGGTGTGGGATTGTATTGCTTGGTGGAGTTGAAGCAGGTTGGGTATGAGATAAGTAGTTGGGCTCCATAGCAGTTGAGCTAAGATTTTCAGCAAGTTGGTTAGACTGTTCAGCTATAGAGTTAGGGTTGCAGGTGCCCTGCGTAGAATTTGTGGCAGTGATAGGGACATACTGTACAGGTGGTTGTGACAATAGGTTAGTTGTTTGGGTGGGGAGGAATCGATGGGATGGCTGAACATGTTAGGAATAGGACAAGATTTATTGTCACTTGCAATAGGAGCTAGGCCCAATGCAACAGTGGTAGCAGAGTTGTTTGCTTGAAATGTACCAACTCTAGTAGTACAAGGAAGGGATGGAGTGATGTGAACTGTTATAGAGGGATGGACCATGTTATGACTGATAGAGGGACTCCTTTGAAGCTCAAGAGAGTCAACTCTCACAACAACATGCTTAATAACCGGTGTCACATCATATGATTCTGGGTTAAGGACTGTTTAGATCCAGGCTTAGGGTGGGGTGCAATTTCCGTAACACGCTCCACTATGGAGCTTTTGATTGTGTTTAGATAATTCAGGATGAAGTTTGAAACAAGCTTGAGATGTCATGGCCCCTAAAATTGCAATGGTTGCAGGACTCAAGTTGTAGAACAAAGATTTATGAAGTTTCAGTCTTGTAAAAGTGAACCATAGGTCCATAATGCTTGTAAAACTGTTTTACCAAAATATCTAGTCATGTTTTGCTTCGCCTAGGCGTCCGCCTAGGCATCCGTCTACGCCACCTCACCTCCGCCTACGCTACCAAACTTCTGCTATGCTATCAAACCTCCGTTGGGCGACTACTTCATTGCCATCGACAAAAGCGATGCAAATAGCGGCCGCCTAGCGCCTAGGCGCCGCCTAGACAGCCGCCTAGACCGCCATTTAGAACACTGGGAACAAAGAACATAAGTTGATTGATTAGGAATTCACCATAAGGCTGCGGTGCTTGGCTCCGTCTTGGTGTTGAAGGAGGACGTCCACTTGAAAACTCTAAAGAGTGAGTTGTCCATAGTGTGGGATTCCTTGGTCCAAGCAACGACCACGTCTTCCTAGCATGATAGGCGTAAGAGGATATGTCTGGGAGCAAGCAAGGTGACTTAATAAGGCTTCGAAAATCTCCACTTGGAGATGAACTCTCTAACTCGAGCAAGCAGAGGGCAACCCACTGAGAACTTGAGCACCAAAGTAAACTTGAAAAGTCCCTCAACATGCTGAACTTCCAAGGAGAAGGAAATGGAAGGATAGCCATCAAGCTTTTGAACTGGGTCGAGTGTTGAGATGAACGTCCTTGAGCAGAATTGGAGAGGGAGGAGGATGTGTGCTAGCTGGTTGCTTCAAGAGGGAGGAAAAGGAGCGAGTAAATGAGGGTGGTGTTGGAAGAGGTTGACTTGGTGGAGCGTTTTGAGTGTTGTGATGGAGGAGTTTCATTAGCTTGGGCTAATGGAGAGATTCTTTCTGGATGCTTTGCTACAAAAGCATGAGCAAGGGGAGCTTCATCTGTAGTGAGCTAGTTTGCTGGTGGAAGATCAGGAGGCTGACGTGGAATAGAGAGGTTAAGGACTTCATCCTTCAGGGGAAAGGTTTTTGTCCATGCAGTCTCAAGTCACAAGGAGTTTTTGTTAGCAAATTATTCAATAATTCTTCCATTCTGATATGTGATCTGTTATTGCCTTATCAGTCAGTACTACTAGAGCTGCACATAGCATGCCTATGTAAGCTTTTGAATTGTTCTTGCCAACCCGACATTCCCTTCATAACAGTGTGTACACAACTACACACATGAAGGAAGAATATAGCTTTATAAAGGTACAATGCCAGAAACAAGTGTGTACACACATGAAGGTATGGACATAAGTATGATGAGGATGTTGAGTGCAATCAAAGGGATTAATGTGGAGGAAATTTTATAATCAAAATTCCTTGGTAATTCGACATCATTCAATAACCTTCAGTCACAGTATATAAAAGATGGTGATAAATAATGCAAAACTTATATGTCGACTAAGCTTCTATTGCATGTCAAGGATCCTTCTAGTTTGTATTTAAATAGATCTGGATCTCTGATAATAGAAAGGAGCTACTTCTGTCTCCTAAAATAGGGAAAGCATTGTGGTAGAGTTGGTTCACTAACTGAATTTCTATCTACATTGAAATTATAGTGTTTTTATCCTGAAATCAGCACATTTCTAAAACTTTTGCTTCTGACTTCCAGGTTTACTACCAACCTTGTGCTGAGTATTGATGGTTGAGCACGAGCAGTAGAGGTTTCTAATTCGATACCATGAACGACCCAAGAGGACAAGATCAAGATAAGGCAACTGTAAGGAATTTCCCCTTCTTAGCACTTGTCATCATCAAGCCTTCATCATTTTAGTTCTTAGAGAATAAATTAATAAATAAATATATTCCTAATGTAGGAAGGACCGACCGTGGTGGGGTTCGAAGTTCCAAGATCACCGGTCGCTAGCTACAACAATCCCAGACCCGGCATCGAAGATGAAGCTCGAGATCCGCCGATGGTGCCTCCTCACCTGCAGCACACCCTGCTAAGCGTCCCTCCCAGGCGAGACGGTTCGAGCAGCCTCCCGTCCCCCCAGAGCGTTACCCTCAACCACCTCTACATAGATAACAGAGAGAGGTCGGTCGTGTCACTAGGTTTCACGCACCGTTACCGTTCTAAATATGTCACTATGGTGGTCTACAAACCTGTCCAAAGAAGATGAATTTGGTGCTCTGTGTACACAATTCATCATTGTGCTGGAGTTGGAGCTTGTTTTTCTCTACCATAATATATATTGTGAACTTTTGATTATCGAAAAGCTCTATGATACAATTGCTTAGTATCTATTGGCACTTGGTATTATATTGTGGACGAATATTCACATTGGATATGTTCGAATGAAATGTGTTCTGGTTACCAGTTCTTGATCATGACATTGCAAGCTCAATAATGAATTCCTGATGGATATAGTTCGGATTGGAGCTATATATGGAGGATATTCATCTAATATTTTTCTTTTTATACATTACATGTCGTTGATCAACTCCTTATCCATTCCCATGGGACTTCCTATGTGGATCCAACACTTATTTACTTGAATAATCTTTGTGCATAGTTTTTTTCAGTAGCTAATTGATAATTTGGCGCTATAATATGCAATTATTGCACCCAACTCCCAAGTAGTTTATTCGTAGAATGTAGGCATCAGTTCATTTGATACGTCACTTGCAGCAATTGGAATTGCAATATGCACATACTCAAAGAAACAAACACACACCTAATGCCTACTTAGAACTTATCAAGACGAGGCCTAAGAGAAGATGACAAGGAAGAGCTCTCCAAAACTACAAGTGCTTGGATACTTTCAAAGGGGCATTTTTTTTCCTTGGAAACAAAGTTCTTGGAACTATTCTATGCAATTATGCACGTCTAGTTCCTCTTTTGGTCAGTCAGATTCAGATATCTACTAAACAATTAGGAGCACAATTTAGAATCAGCTTTGTGTTAATTATGTCAAAGGTCATAGTTTACTTTGTCTTTGACATTATTGGTGCTTAAATAAGTTGATGGTATTATATTAGGGCATGGCTAAACGCACCCCAGCAGTTACTTAGCACACCCCAAGTAACTTAAGTCATAAATTACTTCAATGTTAAAAGACTAATATACCCTTCTCTCATTTTCACACCCCACCACACACCATCAGCCTTCCCAAACACACTTCTTTCATTTTCACACCCCACCATCCTCCTCATTCTTCCTTCTTTCATTTTCATCATCTTCTCCAACAAAACCCTAAAACCCTAGAAAAATCCTAAGTTGAGAAGCCATCATGGAGGAAGGTGGTCCATCTGAGAGACACAATGTACGTACTCTCTCCACCTTCTTGCTCGTTTTCAAGTATTAAAATTAGTATGAGAATCGTTCCAAACGAGAAATTCAAAAAAAAATTTGCGATATGTACGACTTGTGTTCGTCGCGCATATCATGTGCTGTTCGACTCAAAGTTGTCGAACATAAGAGTGATGTTCGACTAGGAGTTGTCGAACATGGCTTGGAATGTTCGACCCTTTTAAGTCGAACGTTTCAAAAAACGTTCGACCTGTTACTGTCGAACAGAAGATACTTGCACGACCTGTAATGGTCGAGCACTGTGTTTTTTGAATTTTTTTTAAGTTAGTAAAGTGTGGGTCTTTTTCTTTTCAGGATAGTTCTTCAAATGACACTGGAATGAACAATGAATTGAGCATTGTTAACTTTTTCATGTATGAACAAGTTGATTTTTCAGAAGAATTTCAGACGGAAGAGATATTTGATAATCGTGAATCGTTGTTGAGGTGGGCACAGACGGTAGGAAGATGTCATAATATGGTCGTTTTGGTTAAACGATCCGATAGCGGGGATGGAAGACGGGCTCGGATAGTTTTGGGTTGTGAGCACGGTGGTAAATATCGGCCTCCCAAGACTAAAGTTGCTAAAACAAATTCGGCAAACATTGCGAAGAAGGCAAGATGGGAAAAGCTTACGGGGACGAAGAAATGTGACTGTCCGTTTCAATTAAAAGGAGTGCAATTCAATGACCTAGGGCAGTGGTCATTGACGGTTGTATGCGGCTCGTATAATCACCCACTCGAACGCAATTTGGTTGGACACTCATATGCCGGTCGACTAACACCGACTGAAGATCAACTTGTGAAAGACTTATCGAAGAACAATGCAAGGCCGAAAGATATATTGAGCACATTGAAGGAATCCTTTAGCGAGAATGAGTCGACATTGAAGACAATTTACAATGCTCGACAAAAGCATAGAGTTGTCGAGCATGGGGGCCTATCTCAAATGCAGTACTTGTTGGGTAAGTTGGACTCAGAAAAGTACTACTATTTAGATATGAGATGTGAGCAAACCGATAAAGTGAAGGATCTTTTTTATGCTCATCCGACTAGCGTAGATTTGTTGCGTGCTTTTCCTAATATTTTATTGATGGATTGTACCTACAAGACAAACAGGTACAGGATGCCACTTTTGGAAGTAGTAGGGGTCACATCCACAAATATTATATTTTCTGTGGCATGTGTTTATATGGAGGCTGAGCGGGAGGATAATTATATATGGGCGCTTAGTACGCTTAAAGGATTAGTGGATCAATCATGCTTACCGAAGGTGATTGTGACTGGTCGTGAGGTAGCACTTATAAATGCTATAAGCGTTACATTCTCCAGCTCCACACACTTGCTATGTCGGTGGCATATTAACAAGAATATATTGGCCAACTACAAGAAGTTGTTTCGTACCAAGGAGAAGTGAGATTCTTTTAACAACTCATGGAATTCGTTGGTTCTTGCCGAAGATCAACCAAGCTTTAATGAGTTACTTAGAAGATTGGAGCAAGATTTTCACGATTATCCAAAGGCAGTTAACTATGCCATTAAGAATTGGATTGAGTCGTTTAAAGAAAGATTTGTTTCTTGTTGGACTAACAATGTGATGCATTTTGAGAACACGACAAGTAGCAGGTACGTGTCTTTAAACCATAGTTTGCATATATATATGTTAATTACGTTATAATGTACGATTTTGACTGTATGAATTTCATACTCACAGGACGGAGAGTGCACATGCAAAATTGAAAAAACAGTTGGGCACTAGTCAATCCAATTTTGAGATCTCATGGAGCAGGATACATGATTTGTTGATCGCTCAACACAACCAAATTAAGGCCTCATTTGAGATGAGCCTTAATGTGGCACCACATCGTTACAGTTCTCCTCTATTTAAGAATATCCGAGGATTGGTGTCTCATCATGCACTTGGTAGGATATTCGAGGAGATGAAGGGTATAGATAATACCAGTGTAGATCCCCTCCTTTGTGGTTGTGTGTTAAGGAGAACTTGCGGGTTGCCTTGTGCACATGAACTTGTAGTGTTGAAACGGGATGGTCAGGTTATCCAGTTAGATATGATTGACAGATTTTGGACAAAGTTGGATTATGAACCTCCAAAATGGACAGTATAGCTGATGTTGATGTCCGAAGTCGTTGGGTGGAGACCATGGGAACTATTAATCATATGTTCGATGCGGCTACCGATTCTTAAATGTTGTTGATGTTGAAAAGACTTCGGGAGATATCGGTTCCTTCGACATTTTCACTGCTTGAACCAGTGGGCTACAGACGACCTCGTGGTAGGCCAAGTAAAACGAAAATCTGTACTTCACATTCGACCAAAAGTGAACCAAGCAAATTTGAAATTGTTGAGTCTTCTCATGATAGTTGTTCACCTTTGGAGGAAACTATAATGCTCGATGGACCTTCTTCGGCAAAACCAATGTTCACTTCTATCCGAAGGGGAAAGCAACATGTTCGACGGAAGTCATCACGCAATGCCAGCGATATTGCATATATATGACAAGTTCCACCTCAACATCATCCGTATGTGTTGAGTACGAAAAATGTAATAGGGGATGGACATTGTGGTTTTCGATGCATAGTCCATGCACTAGGGTTGGGGGAGGAATCTTGGCCAAAAGTACGTAGTGACCTCATCCAAGAGATCATACTCTTGGGAGATATATACGGTAGATGTAACTTGATTAAGGGGTATGCAAAACAGGTACTTGAATCTTTGAATTGCTTCGTAGTACCGATTTTTGACTGCAAGTACTGGTGGTCATTTCCCGATATGTACTACTTGGCGGCATCGGCCTACAACATGGCCATCGTTCACATGCACGGTGATGTCAACGTTATGTTTCTACCCATGAGGACGGAAGTTCCAGCCAACCCTCGGCTTGTATGCATGGCATTTGTTGATACCAATCATTTCATCGTGGTAAAGTAAATTTTCTAATATAAGCTTGAGGTTGTATCATTTCATCGTTCACATGCACGATTAATGTGTTTTTATTTATTTGTATGGAGGTAAATATGGCCTCAGACGCACCACTACCACCCATTATCAACAGATGGTCTACTCTGCGTCTTCCATGTGCTGCTGGTTGGGGCAAAATTTATAAACAACGGATTGAAAAGTATCGTGAAACTGTTCCTTCTAAAAGCTCACATGTTGATGGTGATCCGATTAGTTTGGACGATTAGTCCTATTGTTATTTAAAATTGTGTTGCAAAATTGTACTATAAGAAGATCAATGTACTGGTATTATGGGATGTTCAATGTACAACATTATGAGATGTTCAATGTACTGTTCCCCCAAAATTGTTTTGTTATTTAAATGTGTTGTGAAATTGTACTATGAGAAGATCAATATTCTAGTATTATGAGATGTTCATTGTATTTTTATCGAGAATTGTAAATATGAACTCAGTTCTGCATTTTCTCTTGAAAATTACACTGCTCGACCATTACAGGTCGAACAAAACTCTTCTGTTCGACCATTACAGGTCGAACAACCCCCTATTGTTCGACAATGACATATCGAACAGACCCTTTATGTTCGACAATTACTGGTCGAACAACTCCCTACTGTTTGACCATTATAGGTCGAACAACGCCCTTCTGTTCGACCAGTAAAGGTCGAACGTTCGGTACAATTGTTCGACCTATAACTGCCGAACAGAAGAATTATGTTCGACCTGTACTGGTCGAGCAGTACAATTTTGAGCAAAAAAATTGCAGATCTGAGTACAACTTCATATTTACGATTTTGAGCAAAATTCACATAAACTGAGTACATTTACAGAGTTCAAAATGAGCACAGAATGGACATTACATGTTTCAGTAACATGAGCACATAGTTCATAACAAAGCACAGAGTTCATTAACATAGTTCACAACAGAGTTCACAACATAGTTCATAACATGAATCTATGATCTTCGACGCCTTCGACTCCTACTAGTAGACGCCCCCTTCGAAGATTCTGGTGGTTCTTCAGGCACGATCTTCAAAGCACGATAGGTGCCGACTAAAGCTGGGACTAGTATCGATGTGTCTAGACCCTCTTCATTCTCTATCCATTGCTGGGACTAGTATCGATGTGTCTGGAACGCCACATGAGTCTTGAAACTTGGGATAAGTCGGGGATCCTGAGGTCCACCGGGACAAGGGCCCGTCATATATCACTGTCAACACCTTCTTCCTCATCTTCCTCAGCACGTGCTTCCTCATCTTCCTCAGCACGTGCTTTCTCTTCTTCCTCATCATGTGCTTCCTCTTGTTCCTCTTCTTCCTCAACATGTTCCTCATCCTCTTCTTCTCCAGCACGTTGCTGCTCGCTAATTTGACTTGCAACAACTGTTGGACTAGTACGTGCAGCTGCCTCTTCTTCCGCAGCATATTGCTCTTGTATTTGAATCGGAGCAACTGTTGCTCCTTCTTGACGACTGCTACGTGCAGCTGCCAACTCTTCTAACCGACGCCTCCTATTAGAAGCTGTAGGTGGTTGTCTCCTGATATATGTCATTCCTGCTAAATTGAATGAAATATCAAGAATTAAACAATCTATACAGTCAAAATGAACTGTTCGACCAACACTGGTCGAACAAATATATACTGTTCGACCATTACATGTCGAACAAGTACTTATTGTTCGATCACGCAGGATCGAACAAGTTGTGAGTGTTCGACATATGTCTGTCGAACACGATGTGAGTGTTCGACATATGTCTGTTGAACGTCTGTACAAATGTTCGACTTCGTGTTGTCGAACATACGGTTTTCTGCCCGACCAACCAGGCTCGGGCAGAACAACGAAAATCGAAAAAAAAAACGAAAACGAAGAAGTTCGTCCAAGAAAATGACGGGTTTTTGAAACCCTAATTCAGTGATCCTAAACGAAAGACTCAGTTCGAAGTAATGGGGAGGTTCGATTTGAAAAACTCACCATACTGTTGGGATTGGAGTTCATCTTGGGATCGGTCTTCGGATTGGCCCGTCATTGTAACGAAACGAACTCCTTGTCGTCGAACGGGAGGGGGGGAGGGTTTCGGCTGCTTGGTCTTCGGAAGAGAGAAGAGAATGGGGTGTTAGTGATGAATAGAAATGGGGTGTGTTTTGTTTTGTATAGAATGAGGTGTACTTAGGATTATTGGTTTGGGAAGAGAGGAGAGTGGGGTGTGCTTAGAAAGGGCATTTATGTAAAGAGTGGGGTGTGCTTAGTATATTTTTAAGTTTTATTAAATATATATGGAGTGTACTTAGTAATTGGAGTGTCCTTAGCAAGTCTTGGGGTGGGTATAGCTGGGCCCATTATATTAAGAGCAAATACTTGCCTATGCAAAAGACATGTCGTCCACGATGATGGGCCCATGCAAAAGACTTGGATCCACTATACGCCACATCAGATGTGCGTCAGGTGGTCATGCACGTTAGAATTTTTTTTTCTTCAACTTATATTAATGAGAAAGATCATCACAAACCGACCCTTAATTAGTTTAAGGATTAGAAGTAGTGAGAACGTGACAAGGGGAAGATTGACTTAGGAGTAGCCCATATTTGCTTGCCAACAGCATGATGGAGTGTTCAAACAAGTTAGTCTAACTTGAGCTGTAACAACTATGTAGTGAGTTACAGTTACTCTTATTTATTCGTTAGTTAACATATTAATTATTTTGCTAGCAATTTATTCATCCTTAAGAGAACTAATCTAATTTTGTGAATTTCTACACTCTTAATATCTCATAACTTAATTACACAGCAAAAGTATTTAGAGCATCTACAGTGGTGATACACCATATCACTCTTTTTTTTTTTGAAAATATTGTAATTATAGGTTTTGGAGTGTCTCATTTATATTGGCATACAATGATAAGCTCCAAATAACACATCAAATCCATTCTCTAAATTATCTCCTTTTTTTTTCCTCTCCCTCTTTTCTTTTATTTTTCTTCCCTTTTCCCTCTTGGTAGCCCAGTTGGGTTACTATGACACGCTCCAAATTTGAAGAGCCTCCTAGCTTACTACCATTTTTCAAGTGTGGACAAGAGCCCATTGTAGCCCTTAGGTGTTACAAATTTTAACTAAAATAAAAATGTAGCACTTCAAGCCACTCCTACTTTGTATGCTCTTAGGCCGAGGGTCCTTTTTCTTGAGCCTTTGCACATAAGCCCCATAAGAATCACATTTTACGATAAATTGGGTCATGTAACATACAAATCATGAAAAATCTAAAGAAAAAATTATTTAGGCTGTATTTGGTTGCTAAGCGAGGAAATGAAAGAAAAATGAGATTTGATCATCTGTAGATGGGATCCAATTTGAAAGGAAAATGAGATTTGATCATATGTAAATGAGATCCAATTTCAAGACAAGACACTTTCTTTTCTCACTTTCAACAAAATCAAATCAAATTAGCCTTAGTGAGAAGTTTATTTGACAAGAACTTTGTATATTTGAATGATATTAATGTATTTTGTTCATAGCGTCCATAAAATGTATAATTTTGCATGCCTTCTCCATCACAACGGGATGAACTATAGAGCATAAGAAAGCTCCATTAAAGAATTTACTTCATGACCTGTCGTCGTCCTTATGTAACCTTTTATGTCTGTGCCAGATTTCTAGCCAAATTGTGTGGAGCACTGAGAGAATCATACCATAAAACCTGGATGACAATTATCAGACAATAGACCTCCACTTTTTATTATGCAATTTAAGCTTATGCAAAAAAAAAAAAACATACTCCAAGTTCTCCAAGCTTGCCAAAAAAGAAAAAGAAAGGAAAGGTAAGATTATATGATTTGGTATAGAGAATTGCAATCATCTCATAAACAACTTAAGCCAAATTCTCATAACATAAAAATTATAATTTTATAGTAAACTAATTCAAAAATAATTCTGGAACAAAGGAACCAGGTTAATTTGATATTTGCTAAATTTTCAGTAATTTGTAACATTACTTTCACAACACATTTGAAACACATATATAAAGGAGCCCTGAAACACTATATTTTTTTGTCGAGTAAAATTTGATGATTTTATTGAACTCACAAAGATTGTTGTATAAAAGGTTTACTACAACACCCAAATAACAAAAATTTTTGTACACTCTCACTAGAACACCTACACAACAATAACACTATACTAAACAACACTCTCTAACAATCTCACACACTTCACTTTACACACTCTTGTGGGGATGGCCCTGTCACGACCCGCTACCCAAATTGTTGGGCCGGGCCGAGCCATGTCCAGCCTACGCTTGGTTAAAGCGTAGTAAGCTGTTCTAAGTATAGACAATAAAGGATCTAAGCTGCTAACAGTTCTAATATAACATTTAAAAGGTTTATCACAACACAGCATCTATAAGCAAAAGTAAAATAAGTACAAACTTAATAATACACTTCCAAAGTATCAAACTGGAAACAAAGTCCAGTGACTACAAGAAATAGTCTAAACAGTTTAATAATTAAGCCAAAAATAATCTAAGCGAGACTACCAAGCGAGGTTCCCTGTGGGGACTTCCTCGGGAGCAAAAGCCTGGTCCTCTGTAGTGGGTCCATAGAAAGATCACAGAGCAAATCTTCCTCCAAAAGTATGCCTACAATGTTATCCTGTCAGGACGGGAGCGAGTACTGATTCTACAAACTAAACATACTGAGCATGGAATGAAAAGAGATGTAATAAATAAGAATTGTGTCATATCTCATGTCGTATCACAATCATGTCATATCACAAATCTATCATGTCAGAAATACATTTGTCAGGGCGACACATGTATATATATTGTTTAAAACTGGAACAGGTACGTGATCGTCAATAGGTGTACAATGTGCGGGGGGCACATGTAAATAAAATGTACTTCCATACAAGTGATAAGGCGATAGATGTACATACGCACAAATATAGCTTTGAGAAAAAGCCTACGGTGCGGTAACATATAAAATAAAACTTTGCTCGAGTACGGTAGAGGAGACATGATCACGTACTCAACTATCAGTTTTCCCATAACCCAGATTCTAACATGTGAGAGATACGAGAACAGTATAAAGCATGTAAAAGATACTGGGAGCAGTATAAAGCATGGTAGGTACTGAGAGCAATATAAAATATGGTAGGTAATGAGAGCAATTTAAAACATGGTAGGTACTGAGAGCAGTATAATTAAAGCATGTGAAGCATACGCTAGATATATAGAAACCTGTAAAATACGATTTTTAGTTTAAATCACTGTATTAACATGGTTTATACGCAATTCATTATCATATGCAGTAAAATAGAGTTTGTAGGGGTACTCTCCTCAAGCAAGGTAAGAATACGAGTATAAAGATATAGATGTCCGATGTCCTGTCAAAATGATACACAATCTCAGTTTCTAAACTATGTTCAAGATTTTACACTAGTGGTATGACACGATTCCTAACTGGACACTAGCTAAGTGAGAACCTAGCATAAAAGTCCAATGTGGGGTGACACTATATCTAAACCAACACTTAGGGTCCTTAGAAACACAAGGATCACTTTAGAGTTTTACAAAAACCAAGCATATAAATATATACACTAATAACAATAATTAATTATAATTTAAGGATGATACATAAGCAACAATCTACAGATGTCGTCGGATGACAAAACAAATATCACCAACATGTCCAGAATGGTCAAATTAGCTAGAATAGCCTACCCATAAGTCCAATTTGGACACAGGGGCAAAATGATAATTTTGGGTCAAAATAATGTCCGTCATTGGATACACTTTGCACCGAAAAATATGTCAGGATAGAAGTCTACAAAATCTAGAAAATTATATGTCCACACGTCCAGAATGATGATACGAACCCAACGGTATATTCGAAATGGAATTCCGATGACCCGATCACAAAATGGTCCGTTGACCTGGATATTGGTATCCGATTTGCACGAAAATGCGTATCGAAGTCAAAGTTCACTAAATCTAATAAAGTATATGTCAACGAGTCCAGAATGACGACACGAACTCAACGGTATATCCGAAACTGGATTCTGATGAGCCGATCTCAAAATGACACGTTGACTCGGACTGTGGGACCCGTTTTGTACCGAAATGCGTGCCAGGACTCCCGTCCTCTAAATCTAACAAAATTTATATGAAATCGTGCCAAAAAGATGCCACGAGTCTACTGGTGGTGTCAGAAATTGAATCCAGAGTACCAGGTTCAAAAATAGAATTTTACAAGTACAAAATTAAGAATTCGGACGACCAACTTTGGCGTCAAATTCGACAAATCAAACGTGCTCACAATAAAACGAAACTTAAGGGATAGGAAGAGGGTTATACCAGCTACGCATAAGAACTGGTGGCACGCCAAATGGAGCTGCGACGTCGGAGTTACGAGCTGACGAAGTTGGCTCTACAAAACTGTCCAAAAATAATATAATTTAAAGTGTCAACTTGGTGGCCAATTTTGATATATCAAATGACAAAATTAACGGACGAAACATGAGGAAAGTGA
This sequence comes from Iris pallida, assembly GCA_029216955.1. Classification (NCBI taxonomy): domain Eukaryota; kingdom Viridiplantae; phylum Streptophyta; class Magnoliopsida; order Asparagales; family Iridaceae; genus Iris; species Iris pallida. Next base: position 3,335,995 of record JANAVB010010797.1, on the reverse strand, counting down.
AGAGCTATATACCGAGATTGTGAGGAGCAAAGAGTTCGTCGATCAAACGGTCGAATTTTCTAAAAAATGTGCGCGAAGTCGCTACGACGAAGCGTACTTTCTGAGTTCAAAACTCGCGCGCGCTGATGGGATCTCGTGCCAAACGCACGAATCGTATGTTTCACGCATCGGGGAGGCTGCCGCCACACCAAGGTAGTACGCAGGGGGTCGTCGGAGGCGTGGGGTGCTCGTGGAGGCGGGGGCCGGCCACGCGGCGGCGTACGGCGGCGGCGATGGTGGCCATGGCGACGTACGGTAGTGCCGCTCGGGGTAGTGGTGATGGTATGGTGGTGGTGTTGAGTTGTGATGATGGTGGTGTTGATGATGATAATGATAATGGTGATAGTGGTGCTTGTGATGGTGGTGATGTTGAAGAAGAAGAAGTGAAGAAGAAGAAGAAAAAGAAGAAGGAGAATGAAGGGGGAGGTGGCTATCGGCTAAGTGAAAGGGGGAGGGGTGTTGTGCTGGTGATGGGGGAAGAGAGATAGTTTTGTGTGTGTGTGTGTATATATATTATATATAGAAAGAGAGAGAGTGTGAGAATAGAGAGAGAGATATTTGAGAGGGGAGAGAAAGAGGTCGGTTGAGAGGGGGGGTGTGTGCTGACATAGTGATGGGGTGAGGGAGTGTTTGTGTGGGAGTTTTTTAAGGAGAAAAGAGAAAAATAAATTTGATTATATATGTATTTATATATATTAGAAAGAGATATTTATTAAATAAAATAGAAAGAAATATTTTAAAATAGGAAAAAGAGGAATTGTGTGGGGTGTTCACAAGGGGATAACATGGAGCTTGAGTTTGGGATCGATTGAGCCGGGTCGGGTCAAAATCGGGTTTGGCGAAATAAATAGATTAATTTAGTCATTTATGGACACGGGTAAATATGTAGCATGCGGAGGCTAAACTAAATGGGACACAAGCGTCATGTGGATAGTAGACTTCATGTGGGCCAGGTCCATATGTTGGGTTGGCAGGTTTAGGTCGAAAGGGTGTCCCCAAATCGAGTCGAAGATTAAATGTGACTCCGTGGGACAAATTAAAATTAGGTCTCGTGTCAGAAAAGTTGTGCGAAGCAAATGAAGCACAAGATGGTGTGTCTGAGTGGGACACGAAGGTCATGGGCGTAGGGTGTCTCGAGTAGATCATTCATGAGAAGTTGGTTTGGAGAAAACGACTAGTCTTGTGCTCCTAAATTAAAAGTCACGGTAACGTGCATATGATGATCAAAGATAATAGTGGGAATTTAATTAATAAATATTCAACGATCAATTGGTCTAAGTTGCACGATACAAAAAGAGCACAAGGGAACGAGTTTAAGTGGGACATGTGTAATGACCGTGGTTCGTATTACGTATTTGGTATACGTGTACGTATATTGCATGTCTCATTACATGATTGCTTGGTTCGGCTTGGTTGGTTTGGTTCGTTATGGATTGGGTCTTCATGTGAACCAACCCCACCTACCACTCCTCTCTTCCTTTAATAGCTGCCCACTTTTTTCTCTCTCCTCATTACTTCTTTCTCACCATTACTCTCCTCACCTACCAGAGAGAGGTTTAGGCAAGTGCAACTTGCTTCGTGGTGGAACTCAATTTTATTGTTCCATTTTCTTCTCCAAAAGATTCTAAGCCACTTTAGTACTTAACATTTTCAAATCCCATGGCTCATTTCATATAGATCTAAGTTTCTAGCATTTTGATCTTCTTGGTCTTGATCTACTAAAATGGCTTGTTTTCAGAAACTAAGAGTTTCTGGTAGTAGGCATTCTGATTTTTACACTAGTTTGGTTTTGGGATGGCCGAATTTCACCAAGTCTTAGCCGAGATGGAGTTCCTCGAGTTCCTGAGCTTTTACGCCTACTTGTATCGACCTTAGGGAGAAGATAAAGTTTTACGCCCACGTTTACGTGCCAGCATAGTGTTTCAGCCCTTACGCACACGTTCTAACATGTTAGCGTAATACTTAGCCTTTTACGCACACGGAGTTGCGTGCCAGCGTATTCTATTTTACGCTGAGTTTATTCGATTTTACGCTCGGGGCCTTTCCGCTCGCGTAAAATCGTGCTCGCGTAAAACCCCTAGCTCGAGCAGACTTTCGCGAGCGTAAAGTTTTGCCCGAGTGTTTTCTCGCGTAGAGTTTCACTCGCGTAGAGTTCCGCTCGGGAGTTTGCGAGCGTAGAATTCTATGCGCGTAAAATCTTACGCGCGTATAATCTCACTTGCGCAAATCCTGGCTAGCGTAAAACATCACCCATGTGCACCCTTGCTCGTGCTCGCGTAGAGCCGCTTTACGCTTAAGGCCCTTGGCCTAGCGTAAAGGCTCACTTGCGTAGAGCCATGAGCCCCTTTGCATACCCGGTTGACTTTATGTTCTTGCACTCTCCATGACTTCGTAATTCACAGATTGATTGATATGACTGGGGCTAATAATGGCATGGTATGGCAAGTACTTGACATAACATGAAATAACAAGATGTGACAAGTACGCATGATGGTAATTATTGAAAGCTGTTACGACGGCTTGCATGACGTGACTATAATAAATGGTTTGGACACCGTGGACGGTTGTGTTTGTACAAATAAATCAGTATATCTTGCATCATGTCTACGACAGAGACCCCTGAGTGCTACAGTCAGGGGTACCTACTGAAATTAACTAATTAAGACTAATGATTAGAATAATCCAGTAGTCATGAAGAGATTTCCCAGCTACAGGCAATCCCGTTATCTGGGGATCCATCATGGAATTTGTAGCATACCGACGAGTAGGGCACATTTCCAGCACACTGTCATGTGTTGCAACCACCGAATCACTTAAGGGTACATGCATTTCTTGGACAATGTACCCACATGAATTCAATCCCTTAATTGTGTTTAGATAACCTGGATGGTCTGCAGGGCTTGTGGCTGTTGGAATAATCTTATTGCATCTTGCTAGTAACTAGGCCTGTGATAACCCTAGTTAGTTAAAGTATCAAGCCGTACTCATTGCTTGGCCGTGATTGATTGGATGGAGTTTAGCCCAGCTTAGTCTTGTCCTGATCCTGTACAAGGTTGTAACATGACCTGATTTCCCGTGCCTTACTTATCGATAAAAGATGAGATACTAAGTTCTATTCAGATGAAGAGTCACAACCTCGGTCCTTGTTTGGTTTAAGGGTTGTAACTTGGCTATCTGAATAGTCCTATAGTTATCTTATCATATATCATCCTGATTATTTATGCTTGCCTTAACAATAATGATCAGGGGACCAGTTCTGTTCAGGCAAAGGGTTACAACCTTGGTCTTTGTTTGGTTTAAGGGTTGTAACCTGGCTCCCGGAACAGTTCTGTGTCCTTTCCTCGTTTATTATCTTATTGTACTCCATGTCCTGCTTGTCATGTTTTACAAGATTGTGACATGACATGATTACCTATGCTTGCCTTAACAATAAAGATCAGGGGCAAGGTTCTGTTCAGGCGAAGGGTTACAACCCTGGTCCTTATTTGGTTTAAGGGTTGTAACCTGGCTCCCGGAGCAGTTCTTTATCCTCTCTTCGTTTATTATCTTATTTTACCCTATGTCAAGCTCAATCATGTTTTACTTTACTAGCAGTATTTGAGACATGTTTCTATTCAGGTGAAGGGTTGCAACCTCGGTCCTTGTTTGGTTCAAAGGTTGCGACCTGGCTACTTGAATGGTTTCCTCGTACTCAATTCATTATTATTGCCCGTATTATTATCAGTATCTTTATAATTATCTTTAATATTCATTTATGATGTGCTGGTTTTAGTTTCTAAGTGAAGCCTCCTTTGTGGCACTTGCTCTTTCTGGAGTCTGACCCAGCTGGTTTTGTATGGCCAGATATCGGAGCAGCTCCAGAGGATCTACCTACCTTCCAGCCAGATGGTGACCACCAGGCGTAACCATGGCAACGAGTGGGTTTATTTTTGGCTTTCCCACTTTATTGTAAAATATTCTTTTGAGGCGTTTAGCCGGCGAGCACGTGTTAGCTCGTATTGCACCTTTATTTACTGTCTGCCTACGGGCTGTAACATGATTGACAAATCCTAGGGTTGATCATGTATGACTGAAACTTTTGCTAGTCTTGACATTTTGTACGACTGGCTTCATGATCATCCAAGTATGTAATGTATGGGACGTCTTGCTATTATATATTTAGTGCTCTGACATCTCGTAAATAGTTATTGCTTGCTTGAGATTGAGACAATAGGCTTGTTCATGACCATAAAAGACTGTTGGCTTGTAGTTAAACCCTCATGTATCTAGACAGTCGTGACCGTATAGCGAGGTGGGTTGCACTTCGATATACATAGCTAGCTATGTACGCCCCCGCTCTCCAGTATTCTGGTTCTGGGGCGTTACATGGTTTTAGTGGTAGCCCAAGCAGGTCTTGTAAATCAAGATATGTGAGGGTTTATCGAATAGATGTCTCAATCGGTACTCGCCTTTGAATCTCTTCTCATATCTTCTAAATCCCTGAAATCTTGGCCTGATCACATGCTTGTATCTTTGATCTGTCCTGGTCCTTCCTTATTGTTTCCTATGTCGTCTTCTTCAGCGGCATTGTTCCTGGTCCTACCGATCGGCAAGACGGAGCACCTCCCGTGGACCAGCAACAACCAGGAGATCAAGCCCAACATTCAGGGGTAGCCTCCAGAGTCATGCCTACTGGAGATCCAGAGCCACCAGTTCAGCCCGTCCAGCCTGCAGAGCCCGATGATGGCACCTTGGTAGGTCTCATCAGGACATTGTTAGCTTCCCAAGATCGTCGAGGAGATGCCTTGTACCAGGCAGTGACAGATGCTCTGACCAGAGGAGGTCATCAGGGTAACAGCACGGCCAACAGCTTCAAGCGCTTGAACCCTTCATTCTTCGACGACAGTGAAGATGCTATTGCCGCAGATGCTTGGCTTCGGGACACAGAGATGATTATAGAAGCAGCCAGGACCCGAGAGAACGAGAAGGTGGCAGTAGTACGCCTGCAGTTATTGGACCTTGCCCGCAGCTGGTGGACGTCGCAGGCCATTGGATTAGTGGCACATATTGCTTGGGCAATATTCCGAGAGAGATTCCGGACCAAATATTTCGATGCTGTAGCTCGACACGATCTACAGACGAGGTTCACCAATTTGAAGCAGATGGTCAGAACGGTCGACGGATATGCGACCGAGTTTTCGAGGCTTAGTCGGTTTGCTCCCACCTTGGTGGCGACCGAGTTCGATAGAGCCCAGCGGTTCCAGCAGGGGCTCCATCTAGAGATTCTATTAGCGGTAGAGTAGTTTGAGCATCAGACTTTTGATGCAGTGTTGAGAGCAGCCAGGAGGCATGAGTATACCTCCCAGAGGATCGTGGACAAGATCGGGGGTCAAAAGCGATCCCATGGCCAGATAAATCAGTCTTCAGCACCAGTCCCGGCAGCTAGGGCTTTGACCATTGGAGCTCCGAGGCGGGCAGCCTCAGTAACGTTGGTTCAACATTCGACCCCGACGCACCCTCAGCAGCAGAAGCAGAAGTACTCTTCCGCAGTGGGATGTTCACACTGTGGAAAGCCGGGACATGTGGTATCAGAGTGTCACAGAGTACAGGTTTTGTGGTTGGTTTGTGGTGCCCCGGACCACAGGGTTGGGAACTGTCCGAACAGGGGAAGTTCCTATTTTTTGACCTTTTTTAGTCCTTCGGTGGGAGGACCAGCACCAGTCCAGCAGCAGCAGCAGCAGTACCCGTTCCCGAGGTCGTTACCGCCGCAGGCCTAGGCATTCCAGTAGTAGAGACCGCAGAAGTATGCCTAAGCCCAAGCCCTGATCCAGGACAGGCAGATGAGTTTTTAGCAGAGGGACCCGCACCCTGAGGACATGGTCAAGTGCTGGCTTTGACCATGGGAGAGGAAGGATTAGCATCAGGTGAGGTAGTGGCAGGTACTATTCTCGTCAACTCCTTCTCAGCATCAGCATTATTTGATTCTGGTGCATCGCATTCATTCATGTTTGCACGATTCGCGACACATATAGGACTGGAGCCCGAGTCATTATCAGTAAGGCTCAATATACTTACTGGTAACGGACTTGTGGGAGTAGATAGAGTATTTTTCTCGTGTCGGATCGTAGTTAGCGATAGAGAATTCCTTGCTAGATTGATAGAGTTCCCGATGGCCGATTATGATATGGTTTTAGGGATGGATTGGTTGAGGGACCAGTATGCTAGGATAGACTACCATTTTGGCAGGGTTGTTTTTAGCATTCCCAGCGAACCAGAGTTTTTTTTTTTTCCGAGGCGAAGTTGAACCTTCTCCTCCAATGTTGCAGATGGCAGTAGCAGCAGTGCAGTTATCCTAGATAGTCGAGGAGTTTCTAGATGTTTTCCCAGAAGAGCTTCCAGAAATACCACCAGAGCGGGAGATCAAGTTTACTATCGACTTGATCCTCGGGACAGCCCCAATGTTGGAGAGAGTCTACAGGATGGCACCGTCAGAGTTAGAGATATTGTACAAGATGATTGAGGAACTCAGGACCAAAGGATTTATTCGTGCTAGTGGATCGCCTTGGGGAGCCCCGATGCTTCTTGTGAAAAAGAAGGATGGTACGTCCAGGTTATGTATTGACTATCGTACCTTGAACTCAGTAACAATTAAGAACAGATACCCTCTCCCAAGGATAGATGACTTGTTTGATCAACTCAAGGGGGCACCAGTATTCTCAAAAATTGACTTACGGTCAGGATACCATCAGATCAGAGTCAGAGAGCAGGACATCCCGAAGACAGCTTTCAGATCTAGATATGGGCATTGGGAGTTCCTTGTTATGCCATTTGGAGCAACCAATGCGCCGGCAGTATTCATGGACCTCATGAATCGTATCTTCATGCCTTATTTGGATCAGTTCGCGATTGTGTTCATAGACAACATCCTGGTCTACAACAAGAGTGAAATGGAGCATGAGCAGCATCTCAGAGTTGTCCTCCAGATTCTCAGAGGGCACCAGTTGTATGCCAAGTTTAGTAAGTACGAGTTCTGGCTCGATCGTATTTCATACTTGGGTCATATCATCACCAGATGAGGAGTAGAAGTGGACCCCAGAAGATCGTGGCTATTGAGACATGGCCAGTACCCAGTACAGTTGCAGAAGTTCACAGTTTTCTTGGCTTGGCCGGCTACTATCGACGATTTCTTTCAAACTTTGCTCGAATGTCAGTGTATTGTGATGCTTCAGGCAGAGGCTTATGATGTGTTCTGATACAGCATGGAAAGGTAATAGCTTATGCGTTATGTCAACTTCATAATTATGAGAGGAATTACCCAACCCATGACTTGGAGCTGGCAGCGGTAGTGTTTGCACTTAAGTTGTGGAGGTACTACTTGTACGGAGATAGGATATATATTTTCACCGACCATAAGAGCCTGAAGTATGTGTTTACTCAGAAGGATCTTAACATGCGTCAGAGGAGGTTGCTAGAGCTGCTTGTGGATTATGATATCAACCTGCAGTATCACCCTGGGAAGGCCAACATCGTTACAGATGCATTGAGTAGGAGAGCCGGAGTTTACTTCCTAACAGCACAACCAGAGCTATTAGCAGATCTTCAGAAGATGGATATAAAAGTTATCCTTCCTACCAGTGTGGCATTGATGGCCAGTATGCAAGTTCAGTCCAGTATTGTTGTGAGGATCCGGATGGTGCAGTCAGCAGATTCTAAGCTTCAACGGCTAAGAGCAGAGTGTGAGGCAGGACGAAGACCAGAGCTATGTATCCATGAGGATGGTATACTTCGACATGGGAAGCATCTTTATGTACCTAGTGGGGATATCAGACAGAAGATCATGGCAGAGGCTCACAGTTCTCAGTATTTCGTACATCCCGATGACACGAAGATGTACCGTAATATCCGTCAGCACTTTTGGTGGAATGGCATAAAGAGAAAGATAGCCCGGTTTGTCTCTCGATGTTTGGTTTGGCAACAAGTTAAAGTTGAACATCAGAGGCCAGCTGGACTTCTTCAGTATTGTTGATTCCAGAATAGAAGTGGGAGCATATAATCATGGATTTTGTGTCTGGATTACCTAGGTCCCCGGCCGGTAGAGATGCTATCTGGGTTATTATAGACATGCTCACGAAAGTGGCTTATTTTCTCCCTTTCAGAGTTGGTCAGTCGACGGCTCAGCTAGCAGAGATGTATCTCAGGCATATAGTCAGGTTGCACGGTATACCAGTTAGTATCACATCGGACATAGACTCAAGATTTATGTCGTACTTTTTGCATAGTTTACAAAAAAGTTTGGAAACTCACCTCAAGTTCAGTTCAGCGTATCACCCGCAGACAGATGGTCAGTCAGAGCATACCATACGAACCATGGAAGATATGTTGAGATCTTATACACTCGACTTTGGTGGTTCATGGGAAGATCACCTGCACCTGGTGGAGTTCTCGTACAACAACAGTTTCCAGGCAAGTATCCTGATGGCACCGTTCGTGGCACTATATAGTAGAAAGTGCAGATCCCCGCTAGCATGGGATGATGTTGGAGAGAGGCAGATTCTCGGACCGAAAATGATTGCTCAGACAGTTGAGGTAGTCAGGAGAGTCAGAGATCATCTTCGAGTTGCCCAAGATCGCCAGCGTCATATGGCCGATTCTCATCGGCGCCCTCTGGAGTTTTCTGTCGACAACCATGTATTTCGGAGGATTTTGCCTAACCGTGGCGTCATTCATTTCGGCGTACGGGAAAGCTTTATCCTAGGTATATAGGACCGTTCGACATTCTGGAGCGAGTAGGTGATATATCCTATCATCTCGCTCTTCCGTCGTCGCTACGTGAGGTGCATGACGTGTTCCATGTATCCCAACTACGACTGTATATCCCAGACCCGAGCCATATTCTGGATCATTCGAAATTGGTTGTTGGTACCAACCTTTCGTATGAGGAGAGGCCCGTGTCTATATTGGACCGGAGAGAGAAGATACTCAAGAACAAGACTATTAGTTTAGTCCGTGTTGCTTGGAGTCATCACTCTTTGGGTGAGTCAACGTGGGAGCGTGAGGATGATATCCGATCGCGATATCCCGACTTGTTTGACTCATAAGGTATAATGTCTTTCTTATGCCTTATGCTCTCAGTTCCTAGCTTGAATGATTGCTTGATTAATTGTCTTGTATAGCTTGCCTGTGACTAGTATAGCTTGTCCTTGTTTCTCTAGCATCTTGATTAAATTCCGAGGACAAAATTCTTTTAAGGTGGATAGAGTTGTAACGATCGTGGTTCGTATTACGTATTTGGTATACGTATATGTATATTGCATGTCTTATTACATGATTGCTTGGTTCGGCTTGGTTGGTTTGGTTCGGTATGGATTGGGTCTTCATGTGAACCAACCCCACCTACCACTCCTCTCTTCCTTTAATAGCCGCCCACTTTTCTCTCTCTCCTCATTACTTCTTCTTCCTCACCATTACTCTCCACACCTACCAGAGAGAGGTTTAGGCAAGTGCAACTTGCTTCATGGAGGAACTCAATTTTATTGTTTCATTTTCTTCTTCACCAGATTCTAAGCCACTTTAGTACTTAACATTTTCAAATCCCATGGCTCATTTCATGTAGATCTAAGTTTCTAGCATTTTGATCTTCTTGGTCTTGATCTACTAAAACGGCTTATTTTTGAAAACTAAGAGTTCCTGGTAGTAGGCATTCTAATTTTTACACAAGTTTGGTTTTGGGATGGCCGAATTTCACCAAGTCTTGGCCGAGATGGAGTTCTTCGAGTTCCTGAGCTTTTACGCCTACTTGTATCGGCCTTAGGGAGAAGATGAAGTTTTACGCCCACGTTTACGTGCCAGCGTAGTATTTCAGCTCTTATGCACACGTTCTAACGTGTTAGCGTAATACTTAGCCTTTTATGCACACGCAGTTGCGTGCCAGCGTATACCGTTTTACGCTGAGTTTATTCGATTTTACGCTTGGGGCCTTCCCGTTCGCGTAAAATCGTGCTCGCGTAAAACCCCTGGCTCGATCAGACTTTTCCGAGCGTAAAGTTTTGCCCGAGTGTTTCCTCGCGTAGAGTTTCACTCGCGTAGAATTCCGCTCGGGAGTTTGCGAGCGTAGAATTCTACGCGCGTAAAATCTTACGCGCATATAATCTCACTTGCGCAAAGCCCGGCTAGCGTAAAACATCACCCAAGTGCACCCTTGCTCGCGCTCGCGTAGAGCCGCTTTATGCTTAAGGCCCTTGGCCTAGCGTAAAGGCTCACTTGCATAGAGCCATGAGCCCCTTTGCACACCCGGTTGACTTTATGTTCTTGCACTCTCCATGACTTAGCAATTCACGAATTTATTGATATGATCGGGCTAATAATGGCATGGTATGGCAAGTACTTGACATAATTTGAAATAACAAGATGTGACAAGTACGCATGATGGTAATTATTGAAAGCTGTTGCGACTCCTTGCATGACGTGACTATAATAAATAGTTTGGACACCGTGGACGGTTGTGTTTGTACAAATAAATTAGTATGTCTTGCATCATGTCTAGGACATGGACCCCTGAGTGCCACGGTCAGGGGTACCTGCTGAAATTAACTAAGGCTAATGATTAGAATAATCCAGTAGTCATGAAGAGATTTTCCAGCTACAGGCAATCCCGTTATCTGGGCGCCCCATCATGGAATTTGTACGTAGCCTACCGTCGAGTAGGGCACATTTCCAGCACACTGTCATGTATTGCAACTACCGAATCACTTAAGGGTACATGCCTTTCTTGGATAATATACCTACATGAATTTAATCCCCTAATTGCGTCTGGATAACCTGGATGGTCTGCAGGGCTTATGGCTGTTGGAATAATCTCATTGCATCTTGCTAGTAACTAGGCCTGTGATAACCCTAGTTAGTTAAAGTATCAAGCCGTACTCATTGCTTGGCCGTGATTTATTGGATGGAGTTTAGCCCAGCTTAGTCTTGTCCTAATCCTATACAAGGTTGTAACATGACCTGATTTCCCGTGCCTTACTTATCGATAAATGATGAGATACCAAGTTCTGTTCAGATGAAGAGTTACAACCTCGGTCCTTGTTTGGTTTAAGGGTTGTAACTTGGCTATCTGAACAGTCCCATGGTTATCTTATCATATATCGTCCTTATTATTTATGCTTGCCTTAACAATAATGATCAAAGGACCAGTTCTGTTCAGGCGAAGGGTTACAACCTTGGTCCTTCTTTGGTTTAAGGGTCGTAACCTGGCTCCCGGAGCGGTTCTGTGTCCTCTCCTCGTTTATTGTCCTATTGTACTCCATGTCCTACTTGTCGTGTTTTACAAGATTGTGACATGACATGATTACCTATGCTTGCCTTAACAATAAAGATCAGGGGCAAGGTTCTGTTCAGGCGAATGGTTACAACCCCGGTCCTTGTTTGGTTTAAGGGTTGTAACCTGGCTCCTGGAGCAGTTCTTTATCCTCTCTTCGTTTATTGTCTTATTTGACCCTATGTCAAGCTCAATCATGTTTTACTTTACCAGCAGTATTTGAGACGGGTTTCTATTCAGGTGAAGGGTTGCAACCTCGATCATTGTTTGGTTCAAGGGTTGCGACCTGGCTACTTGAATGGTTTCTTCGTACTCAATTCATTATTATTGCCCCTGTTATAATCAATATCTTTATAATTATCTTTAATATTCATTTATGATGTGCTGGTTTTAGTTCATAAGTGAAGCCTCCTTTGTGGCACTTGCTCTTTCTGGGGTCTGACCCAGCTGGTTTTGTTTGGCCAGATATCGGAGCAGCTCCAGAGGATCTACCTACCTTCCAGCCAGATGGTGACCACCAGGCGTAACCCTGGCAACGAGTGGGTTTATTTTTGGCTCTCCCATTTTATTGTAAAATATTCTTTTGAGGCGTTTAGCCGGCGAGCACGTGTTAGCTCGTATTGCACCTTTATTTACTGTCTGCCTACGGGCTGTAACATGATTGACAAATCATAGGGTCGATCATGTATGACTGAAACTCTTGCTAGTCTTGACATTCACTACAACAAAAAAAACCCTTTTAATAACGCTCGATAAGACGTATTGATGACGCCTGATACCTAAGCGTTATCAAAGTTCGAAATACCTTTATTTCTATGACGGTTTTGACTAATTCTGGGCTTTTTATGACGTTTATAAAACAAAGCGTCATTAATAGTTTAGAGCGGTGGCAAACTTATAATTAATAAACTTCCAACAAAACCCTTCACACCCGATCTTTTTCAGAGCTTCCCTTCCCCCCTCTTCCCTCCTCTCCCTGAACCCTAAAATTTTCCAAACCTCTTTCAGTTTCTTGCTCATTTCCATCTCCCTGAACCGTAAAATTTTCCTAAACTCTAATCTTCTCCTTCTCCTCCTTCTTTCAACCTCCTACAAACCCTAAAATTTTCCCTCCAGATCTGAGAATTTAGGGTTTTCGCGGGTGGAACAGGGAGATTCGGAGTCCCACGACCCCGTCGTTCAAGATCCTCATAACCCAATACTGAACAGTGAGTTCAGTTCTCATTCCCAAACCAAATTTCGATCGGACAATCAAGAATCCGATCACTAAATCTTTTCTTCCTCCTCCCTTTGCCGCCTCTCACCACCTCGAGCGTCGGCGAACTCAACGTCGCGGAGAGCTCCGACGGGCGGCGGATCGACCGGCGGTCGGCTAAGCCACGTCGATCGGCACATCGTGACGATTCCTATGGCCGAACACCACCACATGGTGCGTCCAGATCCGTTGAACGCTTCCCGATCAGCGACGACCGGAATCTTCGAGTTCGTCGAATGGCGAAGATTCGAAGATGGTTCCGAGCATACTTTGGTGAATCGGTTCCTCTTTATCAATTCGTCTATTAAAAATACGATTTGATCATGAGATTGCTGGTAAAATTCTTAACCCAAACCCTTGATTTCAGTTCGTTTCCTAAAGGCTGCTATCTGATTCCCTAAAGATCCTGTCAGAATTCGGTTTGGAGAAGAAGACTTTGGAGCTGGGTTTTGGTCTCTGTGTTCCGTATTCTTCTTAACGAATCGAACCTCTCGTATGATCCCTAAACTCTATGAGAAATTTCTCGTCATAAATTGTTTGATTGAAGGTTTGAATTCACCTCCAAAGTTAGAAAGAAGGAAACTGTCGTAATTCTCAATAGTGAATTATTTTCACGTTAAAGAAGTTGACAAGTTTCTCTTCAATGTTCTTCATCTTCATATAGCCTAAGATCTGATTCTACACTTCAAAACCAGCTTACAAAGGAAGTAGCTGAAGAGATGCAGCGTCTGATGGCATTAGTTTAATATACATCTGTAAGTGCTTGATTGGCCATCAAAATTATATTGGTAGCACAGTATTAATGAATTTATGTTCTCTATATACTCGTAGTTACTAATTTTTCGTCAATATAGGAGTTGCATATGTTCTCCAAAATACTCGTCAACATATGAGGTGTTGCTTATGAAATACAGCAAAAACATAAATATTTAAAAGAGACAATTCTCGGACTGCTGAAGCATGTAAACAATTTTATTTCTCATAGATTAAATAACATACTTAGAAATTGACAGCTTTTAGTGAACCATTGATCTCAATGACCTAGTTTTGTTGTTGTTGTCATTGTATTGCCACATTTGAAAAATAATATCTGGAGTAATACTATCAAATAAGCTGTCTGGACTCTGTCCCAGTGTCACAGTTCCAATTACATGACAAACAAAAACTCCAGGATCCTAGCAAAAACAAAAAAAATGGTGCAGACCAAAATATTCTCTCCAATGCATCCAAACGAATGAATCAGAAATTCTTCTGTATATGAGCCTCTTAAAACGGGGCTAACATCGAACAATAAAAAGAATTATCTAGACTATATACTAGCTCTATCATAGAAAGTGCATCTACTGAAGAATAGATACATATTAAGCTTAGAGAAAAAGATCATTAGTATGCTACAGGCTCAAAGAGATTACATTTATTTCTACATTGTTAGCATTCGAACACAGACGGCGACTTTGACGCCTCTTTTCCATCAGCCACTATCACCACAACTCATGCAAACACAATTTGGGCAACACCAGCTGCCTTCTGGGATCTCCCCAGCTGCAAAATATTAATTACGTTATAACTGCATACATGATGATACAAGAAGATATAAATTACTATGGACGCATGTAAAGTTCAAAACAAATCATATTGACCACCAACTCTGCTAACAAGTTTGATATCCAGCAGCTTCATTTGCATATATCTTAGAGCTCCTTTATCCTAAAAGCTACATCATATATCCCAATCTTGACCATTAAGGAGCATTGCATTATTTTATAATTAGTTGAATTCTCTAAAACGACAAGCAAATATACATACTCTTCTAAACCTTTTTTTTTTACAAAGATGTGATAACCCTCAAAAAGAATTTGGATTGGAGTTTTTCTATTTTTGTTGGTATTGTTGTGTTCTGCTTTCTCATTGTCTTTCTTGGAATATAATTGGTTTTCTTCTCCTCAGTTTTAGGTAGTGTTGGAGATAGAAGCTGGGTTTTATTGGTTTTCACAGCAGTATTATTTATGATTATGAACATATGGAATTATGGCAGCAAGCTTAAGTATGAAACTGAAGTTAAACAGAAGCTCTTGATGGATTTAATGATGGAACTGGGTAGCAGCCTGGGTACCATTCGAGGCCCTGGAATTGGCTTGGTCTACAACGAGTTAGTGAAAGGGATTCCTGCAATATTTGGCCGGTTTTTGACCACCCTCCCAGCAATTCACTCTATGATCATATTTGTGTGCATAAAATATGTACCAGTTCCTGTCGTACCTCAGAATGAAAGGTTCCTTTTCCGGCGGATGTGCCCAAAGGGTTATCACTTATTCCGTTGCATTGCAAGGTATACTTACTCCATCTTTGAGATAAATGTAGACTTTTATCAACACGTCCTCAAATATCAATATTCAATTATTTTAGTTGGTTTCACACTTTCAGATCCATCATTAAGAAATATTGTCAGATTATATTCCGGAGCTTTCTTTACATGTTAGCTTCCATTAGAAGAATCTTTTGTGGATGCTCTGCTGCTGCTTTTCTTGTATTGATCTTTTTTTTTCTGTTATTCTCTTGGTTATTAGACATGGTTAATCCCACCAGAAAAGGAGTCGCACAAATTATTGCAATGATAGACAATTAGTCTGAGATGATAACAGAAAGAAATACCATATTGAGCATTTAGAAAAATGCATTATATGCCTTTTCCAGTAATCAATAGTAGAATAGATTACATTGTTTGACACCAGGAATTGTACGACTGAGTTCAGATTTGAAAATGATGGGAACTCCTTATCTAGGAGCTTCTCGGCAGGATCTATTACTTGTACGGTTGCACCTAGTAGTCCATTATATGGTAAAGATAAAAAAACAGCAAACCACCAGCTGTGGCTCTAGGTAATGCAATTTTAGCATGCATTTCTAATAATAAACACCGGATCAGAAATTGAATGTGGCTGTTCTAAGAAAGACCCCACATGCAATGATGAATATACTTTGCTATCAACACCTGTCCCAGCTGGAATTTACAATCTGCATCTGTATACAGGATGGTACTCTTGAGGATATTATTCTATTGTTTAAAGACAAATTGAATTTACAATCTGCATCTGTATACATGATGGTACTCTGTGATGTCTTCTTAATAAGTTCAAATGCTATGCAATATAATGCACCAGACACAATTTACTATCAGCAGGTAAGTATTATAACCTAATCTATATTCTATTTAAAGAATGATTTTGTTGGAAGTTTTGTCACATCGTACAATGATTTTTTTGTTGTACTGCAGGCACGGTATATCCAAGAGCTTGCACAAAAAGACTTCAAGAGTTGTAGGCAAGAAAGTGACAATGAGACAAAACCTCGGATTGTACGAAGGGATTGATTTAGAAACCTGTAAACCCTAGGAAGGGATTGATTTAGAAAGGTAATGCCAGTTCTTCATTTTATGTTTTGGTACATGAGCAATATTACAAAGTATATTGAACCATATTTTTATCTTTTTCAGGGATTTGCTACACTGGATGTTGACAGTTTTGATGTGCTCAAGTTGAAGCCAAAGTAATTACTTGTTTTGAGGATCCATTTAAGTAGTAGTTGTAAATATATGTATATGGATACCCTATTTTGAGATAATATAATGAAGATGGTGATATAACATTTCGATGTTTTCTTGTGAATATAGTTCAAAGTGGTTGTTTTAAAATTGAATTGAGAAGTTTTTGGAAAGTAATATATAATGTGCAGTATTAAGCGTTATAAATATGACGAGTTCAGTAATATGAATGTTATAAATGTGCTGCATTGAGCCTATACAGATTATCTATTCATGACGTTTTAAAATTGTTCTGAATTGTGCACTATATTTTAACTATTCATAACGCTTTTATAGAAACTATTCATGACGGTTATTTTATGACGCTTTTAAAAAACATTTATAACACCCATTTTCATAACGGTTGCTGTGAAAAAAAAGCGTCATGGTTCGTCATTAATGACGCTTTTTAGCCGTCATTAAAAGGGTTTTTTGTTGTAGTAATTTTGTACGACTGGCTTCATGATCATCCAAGTATGTAATGTATGGGACGCCTTGCTATTATATATTTAGTGCATTGAAATCTTGGAAACGGTTATTGCTTGCTTGAGATTGAGATAATCGGCTTGTTCATGACCATAAGAGACTGTTGGCTTGTAGTTAAACCCTCATGTATCTAGACATCCGTGATCGTATAGCGAGGTGGGTTGCACTTTGATATACATAGCTGGCTATGTACGCCTCCGCTCTGCAGTATTCTGGTTCTGGGGCGTTACAACATGATATATCAAAACGAAGATAATCTTGTCTACTACAAAACTCATGAAAAGAGTTTCCAGAGATTGGCATCCCTGATGCTCCAGAAGTCAAAGTCACGAAAAAGAACATTTAATGATCAAAAATAATTATAATAAAATAATTACTGAAAATAATTCATTTAGAAAATTTAAAATAAACCCTAAAATTCAGGGGGCTTACATCCTACCCACCTTACAAGAATTTCGTCCTCGAAATTTAAAATCATCCAATAGGTCAAACTATAACATGTAGCTGCTCTGGCTACGATACTCAATCTGCTACCCTTGTGATCATCTCTTCTGTTTCTTTTTATAATCTTTTTTGTTCATGTTCAATAAAGGTCCTTCTATCATAAACTACGTCATATATCCTTTAGAATCTTTCATACTAATATGGAACCTTTATGTATACCCTAAACTATAGGTCATTCTCTGGGTATGTTTATAAGCCAACAATGCTTAATCATTAACCATATTTCTAACCTCAATTGTAAATACTTGATTTTCTTGTCATATCCTAATTATCCTTATTCTATCAATCCACAGGCCCTTTGCATTATTTGTCGTCAATCCTTTCCTACAGCTTCTCCTTGAAATTATACGTTCAATACTTATCCTTGGCGCAGGGCCTTCTTCTTTTTACTCAATAACTCCTCTGAATATAAATCCTCAATTTCAAACTCCCGATTTATTAATTACCAATGTACATATGTCTTTGCCTTGTTCTTTGTCGTTTCAACTGATATCTTTCCGATCTCGCACGCAATATTATATCTCATTCTAACTTATTCTATATCATTCCGCATATCGATCTACCCTCTAATCATATGTAATTAGCTTATAGATAACCAATAATCACTTGGTCATCAAAGTCCTATAATGCTCAATCCTTAAACTCTAAGCACAAGATTTTAATCCTCAATCCATAGTCACAATAATATAATATCTCATTATTCCATCTTAGATATCCTATCATCAAGTCATACTATCAATACAATCGTTCTTAATGGTTTCCAAGTCTACTATAGTCAGTCACCCATACTTGTCCTATAAGCTTAATGTAACCAATCCATAGAAAAAGTACTTATCACAAACACACAATACATTTATAGTTATACTGTAGAATCAGTTAACGAGATTTGGCTATTTCAGTCGTCTATAAAAAAGAATGTAACAAGGCCTAAGACTGGGTCAAGCAATCCATAATAGTGTCCAAACAAGTTAAAGGGTCAAGCAAGACAGGAAAATTTGTCGAAATATCTCCAAGAATGGTACGAAGACAACGAGACGCATAGGACGTAGTCGAGGTAAAACTCGAGAACCATATACCTCCGCGATTAGGTCACGTGAAGTTATTGCCAAGTCAGTGTGCATCTGGCTGAAATAACTTCTTTGTTCCGTAATACGATGGATGGCTGCAGTGCACAACAGATAATACAGGTTCTTGAACTTATCTTGGCTAAATCCATGAAATATTAATCAAATGCACAGGATATGGTTCAAGTAAGATCTGTGAAACATATGTAACTATGATGCTGTCATCTGAAGTCATGTCTAGCTAGTATTTCTCTGGCCGCAAAACTCTCAACTCCGTAACACAAGGTTAAAATCTAATTTATCGAACCTTCCTTGGATCAATCTATAAGGTGTTTCCAACAATTATCGAGAAAGATGAGAAGAATTACCCAAGAGGTTAACGAAGAAGAGTTTAGTCAAGTCATAGAAAAGATGGAACACAAAAACAATTATGTCCAAAAAGATAGCATGAAAGCAATCCTGCTGGAGAGTCCTAGAGAACCTGTAATCCTAGTTGTGGATGTAGATAGGAAAGAGTTAATCAAGACGGGGAAGAATGATGATAAGAATTTATTCTTGCTCATTCGGTCATAATAAAGTGAACCAAGTTGAGATATGATCTGATAACCATACACGTCTTCCTGAAGTCATATTGCCAGAATTTTTGCCACACCAGTAAGCTTAGATGCAATAAATGATAGAGTCATAACTAAGGTATACATTCTATAATCATGTTATCTAGAATCCTTGCCACACCAACCGGTATGGCTGCAAGAAAATCTAAATTCTATAACTAAGATAAGTATACCCAAAATCAGGTCCTATGTTTTTGTCATACCAGCTAATATGGCTGCGATAAATTCTAAACTCCATAAATAAAGCAGACATTTACCTTATCATGATATATCACAATTCAATCCATAAAGTTTATCACGATGCAAGATCAAAGTCAACAACGAAAATCAGAAATCAAATTCAACAACGAATTAAAGAAGAGCAAATAAAAATAAGTGGAAACAGATTTTGAGGTAAGTTTACAGTGATATCCTCAGGGGTCATCCCAAGGGTACTATCTTGGTCAAAATTGTAACCCACTGAATTTCAAGCAAGAGACTAAATATAGTTAATGGTCCTATACTGTGATGAGTTTTCCTATGTTGCAATCTAAAAATCCTCTAGGTGTTCTAATTGTTTGTCCCTAGTGTTAACAAGTTGTCCTAAGATCCTAATTGCAGGCATGCTTGGTAAAATAACGTAACCAAACAACTTAAGTCTCGACCTGCATGGGCCGCCACTAAAAATATGTCATGACCCGCTACCCAAATTGTTGGGCCGGGCCGAGCCATGTCCAGCCTACGCTTGGTTAAAGCGTAGTAAGCCGTTCTAAGTATAGACAATAAAGGATCTAAGCTGCTAACAGTTCTAATATAACATTTAAAAGGTTCATCGCAACACAACATCTATAAGCGAAAGTAAAATAAGTATAGACTTAATAATACACTTCCAAAGTATAAAACTGGAGACAAAGTCCAGTGACTACAAGAAATAGTCTAAACAGTTTAATAACTAAGCCAAAAATAATCTAAGCGAGACTACCAAACGAGGTTCCCTGCGGGGACTTCCTCGGGAGCAAAAGCCTGGTCTTCTGTAGTGGGCCCATAGAAAGATCACAGAGCAAATCTTCCTCCAAAAGTATGCCTACAACGTTATCCTGTCAGGACGGGAGCAAGTACTGATTCTACAAACTAAACATACTGAGCATGGAATGAAAAGAGATGTAATAAATAAGAATCGTGTCATATCTCATGTCGTATCACAATCATGTCATATCACAAATCTATCATGTCAGGAATACATTTGTCATGGCGACACATGTATATATATTGTTTAAAACTGGAGCAGGTACGTGATCATCAATATATGTACAATGTACGGGGGGCACATGTAAATGAAATGTACTTTCGTACAAGTGATAAGGCGATAGATGTACATACGCACAAATACAGCTTTGAGAAAAGCCTACTGTACGGTAACATATAAAATAAAACTTTGCTCGAGTACGGTAGAGGGGGCATGATCACGTACTCAACTATCAGTTTTCCCATAACCCAGATTCTAGCATGTGAGAGATACGAGAACAGTATAAAACATGTAAAAGATACTGGGAGTAGTATAAAGCATGGTAGGTACTGAGAGCAATGTAAAACATGGTAGGTACTGAGAGCAATTTAAAACATGGTAGGTACTGAGAGCAGTATAATTAAAGCATGTGAAGCATACGCTAGATATATAGAAACCTGTAAAATACGGTTTTTAGTTTAAATCACTGTATTAACATGGTTCATACGCAATTCATTATCATATGCAGTAAAATAGAGTTTGTAGGGGTACTCGCCTCAAGCAAGGCAAGAATACGAGTATGAAGATATAGATGTCCGGTGTCCTGTCAAAATGATACACAATCTCAGTCTCTAAACTATGTTCAAGATTTTACACTAGTGGTGTGACACGACTCCTAACTGGACACTAGCTAAGTGGGGGACCTAGCATAAAAGTCCAATATGGGGTGACACTATATCTAAACCAACACTTAGGGTCCTTAGAAACACAAGGATCACTTTAGAGTTTAAAAAAACCAAGCATATAAATATATACACTAATAATAATAATAATTAATTATAATTTAAGGATGATACATAAGCAATAATCTACAGATGTCGTCGAATGACAAAACAAATATCACCAACGTGTTCAGAATGGTCAAATTAGCTAGAATAACCTAACCATAAGTCCAATTTGGATATAAGGGCAAAATGGTAATTTTGGGTCAAAATGATGTCCACCGTTGGACACACTTTGCACCAAAAAATGTGTCAGGATAGAAGTCTACAAAACCTAGCAAATTATATGTCCATGCGTCCAGAATGATAATACAAACCCAACGGTATGTCTGAAATGGGATTCTGATGACCCGATCACAAAATGGTCCGTTGACCTGGATATTGGAATCCGATTTGTACGAAAATACGTGTCAAAGCCAAAGTCTACTAAATCTAATAAAGTATATGTCAACGAGTCCAGAATGATGACACTAACTCAACAGTACATCCGGAACTGGATTTCGATGAGCCGATCTCAAAATGACACGTTGACTCGGACTGTGGGGCCCACTTTGTACCGAAATGCGTGCCAGGACCTACGTCCTCCAAATCTAACAAACTTTATATGAATTCATGCTAAAACGACACCACGAGTCTACTGGTGGTGTCAGAAATTGAATCCGGAGTCCCGGGTTCAAAAATGGAAATTTAAAAGTACAAAATTAAGAATTCGAATGGCCAACTTTGGCGTCGAATTCAACCAACCAAACGTGCTCACAATAAAATAAAACTTGAGTGGCATGAAGAGGGTTATACCAGCTATGCACAGGAACTGGTGGTATGCCAAATGTAGCTGCGACGGCAGAGTTACGAGCTGACGAAGTTGGCTCCACAAAACTGTCCAAAAATAGTACAATTTAAAGTGTCAACTTGGTGGCCAATTTTGATGTATCAAACGATAAAATTAACGGACAAAACTTGAGAGAAGTGAAGAGCTATATACCGAGATCGGATTTCTTGAAAAATATGTACGAAGTCGCTGCGACGAAGCACACTTTCTGAGTTCAAAACTCGCACGCGCCGATAGGATCTCGTGCCAAACGCACGAATCGTGTGTTTCATGCGTCGGGGAGGCTGCTGCCACACCAAGGTTGTGTGTAGGGGGTCACCGGGGACGTAGGGTGCTCGAGACGGTGGGGGTCGGCCACGCAGCGCCGTACGGCGGCGACGGCACGCGGTGGCGCGACCGTTGCTACTGTTATCGCAGCTGTTGCTGTTGCAGCCCCTTGTACGACGGCATGGGGAGGCCAGGCGGGGGCACGACGCCGGCAGTGGTGGCCGTGGCAGCGTACGGTGGTGGCGCTCTAGGTAGTGGTGATAGTGTGGTGGTGGTGGTGAGTAGTGATGGTGGTGGTGTTGATGATGATAATGGTGATGGTGGTGCTTGTGATGGTGGTGATGTTGAAGAAGAAGAAGTGAAAAAGAAGAAAAAGAAGGAGAATGAAGGGAGAGGTGGCTGTCGGCTAAGTGAGAGGGGGAAGGGTATTGTGCTGGTGATGGGGGAGAGAGGGATAGTTGTGTGTGTGTATATATATTAAATATAGAAAGAGAGAGAGTATGAGAATAGAGAGAGAGAGATATTTGAGAGGAGAGAGAAAGAGGTCGGTTGAGAGTGGGGGGTTGTGTGTTGACATGGTGATGAGGTGAGGGAGTGTTTGTGTGGGAGTGTTTTAAGAAGGAGAGAGAAAGAGGTATTTGATTATATATGTATTTATATATATTAGAAAAAGATATTTATTAAACAAAATAGAAAAGAATATGTTAAAATAAGAAAAAGAGGAATTGTGTGGGGTGTTCATAAAGGGATAACATGGAGCTTGGGTTTGGGATCGGTTGAGCCGGGTTGGGTCAAAATCGGGTTTGGCAAGATAAATAAATTTAGTCATTTATGGACACGGGTAAATAAGTAGCATGCGGGGGCTGAACTAAATGGGACACAAGCATCATGTGGATAGTAGGCTTCATGTGGGCCAGGTCCATATATTGGGTTGACAGGTTTGGGTCGAAAGGGTGTCCCCAAATCGAGTCGAAGATTAAATGTGACTCCGTGGGACGAATTAAAATTGGGTCTCGTGTCAGAAAAGTTGTGCGAAGAAAATGAAGCACAAGATGGTGTGTCTTAGTGGGACACGAAGGTCATGGGCGTAGGGTGTCTCGAGTAGATCATTCATGAGAAGTTGGTTTGGAGAAAATGACTAGTCTTGTGCTCCTAAATTAAAAGTCACGGTAATGTGCATACGATGATCAAAGATAAAAGTGGAAATTTAATTAATAAATTTTCAACGATCAATTGGTCTAAGTTGACCCGAAGTTGCACGATACAAAAAGAGCATAAGGGATCGAGTTTAAGTGGGACATGATATATCAAACGAAGATAATCTTGTCTACTACAAAACTCATGAAAAGAGTTTCCAGACATTGGCATCCCTGACGCTCCAGAAGTCAAAGTCACAAAAAAGAACATTTAATGATCAAAAATAATTATAATAAAAAATTACTGAAAATAATTCATTTAGAAAATTTAAAATAAACCCTAAAATTCAGGGGGCTTACAGTTCCCAAATGGGATGGCTATGCCCCTTTTTATAGGAGGCCAAAGAAAAGCTCTAGATCATAGAAGGAGTCTAGAGATAGAAGATAGAAGAGATTTCTAGAAGAACAATGGAGGAGAAAAATCTAGAAAGAGAAAGAGAGATAGAAGAAAGTTATATATATATATATATATATATATATATATATATATATATATATATATATATATATATATAAAGCTGCTCGATGGCGATTAGGGCATCGGGCGACCACGACGCCCCTCATCCGAGCAATCGAGGCCTGGCCCTCGGGGTCCCCTCCGTGGGACCCCGGCGCTGGGGGCGGGAGCGGGCCGACGAGCGACGGCTACCAGACAGGCCGTGGCGACGTCCGGTTAGGCGCGAGCGGCGGCCAGGCGGACGAACGGGACAGAGCAGGTGCACTTGCGGGCGGCCAGGCGGGTGCCGGGAGACAGGCGTACGGCTAGGAGGTGGGGGCCGGCCAGATGACGATGGCCGCTACTGGATAAGGTTCTCCGGCGGGCCGTACGGACGGTCTTGCAGGTGGCATGGCGGAGGGTGGCCAGAAGGACCCTAGCGTCCGGGACAGGCTGCTAGTGGGTGTCGGGGTTGGTTCGTCGGGATTGACGGAGCGGTGGGTTCCCGTACATCCTAATTTTTTGGGAAACCCAAATTTTTAATCGGGATCTGGGCCCAGTTCTCAAGGGGTCCAGGAGGAGGGAGGCAGTTGGACGACGGTTACAAGACGGCGGGGGGCCAAGACGGGGAAAGGATGGAGGACGTGCAGACCTCCCAAAAGGTGCGCTTTTATGCGGAGAGAAGAACGATCGAGGGATCGGGATTACAGACGTCGTCTCGTGGCCCTGTGGCGACTACTGGAAGATCGGTGGGCTGGCGTCCCAAGGCGACCACAGCAGAGAAAAGGAAGGATAAAGTGGTGGACCTGGGAGGCCAGGGCCCAGAAACATAAATACATGGGGTCGCTCCCCAGGCACAGGGAGTGGCTCCCCATCCAGCAGAAACATCCTGGACGAATATCTGCAAACCGGTGGGTCCTAAAAACCCCACCTCTATGGAGTACGTGCCACCAAAGAAGGTACGGAGTGGCTTTCAGGCCTCGTTTCCAGCAGAGGAGATTGAGAAGGTGACAGCCTTCTGGAAAAACATGCTTGTTCTATATGTCCTGGAAAACATGTCATTCTACGGCCAGATCCGGGGCTATGCGGCGCGTGTCTGACAGCCTAAAGGCAGTATGGAGTTCTTTGCTAGAGAAAATGGCTTCTATTATGTGAAGTTTGGGCTAGCGGAAGATGTCGCCAAGATACTACAAGGAGGTCCTTGGACGTTCGATGGCAGGCTGATCATACTGAAGGAGTTGACGCCTGAGTTGCGATACGAGAAGGAAGTTCTGAACGCTATCCCTGTCTGGATTCGCTTTCCGGAGTTCCCTGTACGGTTCTGGAGCATTTCCCTGCTGATACGACTAGCGAGCTTGGTGGGCACTCCGATCAAGGCTGATGATGCTACGGCCTTCCGATCGAGACTGATGTATGCCCGAATATTCGTCGAGATATGGGCTGGCGGGGAGTTACCGAGTTTCTTGGAGTACGAAGTTCCTTGTGGAGAGGTTCTAACACAGAATATGGAGTACGAATGGGTTCCACCAACCTGTTCCCATTGTGCTTGCTTTGGTCACCTGGACAGTTCATGTCCGTCTGAAGGGGCTTACCCAGGGAGGTCTACGCCCTCCTTTCCTACTGAGGCGCCAGGCTCTTCACGGACGACGGAGCCTTAATCTGGGGAGGATAGAGTGGATGATATTATGCAGGAGGGAGACCGACCGATGGAGGCAGTGAGTGATCCGAGCGTGACTGAGCCATCCCAGTCGGTTCCTGCTCGTGGAATGATGGTCATCTTCTTGGCGCAGAGGAGTATGGTCACTAGAGGCATGGTGGCATCGGATAGAGCAGAGCGGGGAGAAGGCGGACCATCTGCGAAGAAATTCTACAGTAGGAAGAGACATGCTGGGCCACTTAGAGATAGCTCCCAAAGGGAGGGGGGACAACACACGGATATGGATGAGGCGCTGTGTGTTGACAATCCGGCTTGGGCCTTGATGTATACCCAGGATGTGCCCCAGAGTGACCATACAATAGGGACGGAGGAGGATATTGTAGCTCCCCTTCCCGAAAATTTTGAAATATTTTTTTATTTTTTAATTGATTTAAATTGTGATTATTAGATTTTATAAATAATTACTTAGTTTATTATTACGGTAGATAATTTTAGTCATGGTTAGGAATTTGAGTACACGGTGACCAGAAATTATGGCACAGATGGTGCAGTGGCGTGCTTTGACTAGTGTATCAGCCCTGGTAGGGAAGGCCGAGCCATAGTGGTGTCCTAATTAGGAAAATCAGGCCAAGTTGTGTCATGACCATTATAAATAGTTAATTATTTATTATTAATATTATTTGACGTTTAAGTGACCCGGTGGTACCAAACTAGTCCAGATTGGACCCAAACCAAACCCAAGCCTATGTAGACATACTTTTAGGCACGTACAAATATTTTCTAACTTTTTGGGTGGACTTAATGATATTTTCTAAATATTTGGTTATTCATTCAAAATTGGTATTATTAATATATAAATAGAGTTTTAGATTATTGGTACAATTTTCTAGGGCCAGGTATGTTTACCAAAACTCTTTGGGTTATTTTAGTGGGTTATTGGTATTATGGAGTTTATTTAGATGTAAAGAGATATGTGTGTATGTGATTATGAATATATATGAATATATATTATGTATGTGTATGAATATATAAATAAATATTATATATTATGTATGTGTACGAATATATAACTATATATTGCATATGTGTGTATGTTTATGTATATATATATGTGTGTAAATGTATACGTATATATATATGTATATGTGAATATACGTATACATATATGTGTATATCTATATATGAATATATATATATATATATATATATATATATATATATATATATATATATATATATATATATATATATATATATATATATATAGATATTAAAAGAAATAGAAAAAGGAAAAAGAAAACAAAGAAGAAGAAGAAGAGGACACAACAGCGGCAGAACCAACCGAGCCAAAAACCCCAACCCAACACAGTGCCAAACCGAGAGCCCTCATCTTAAAACCGAAACAGCAGCCTACGACCAGAACCGAGAGCCCGACCCCTCATCTTATAACCGAACAACTCCAACTCTTATAAATCGAGAGATCGTAAGGAGGAAAACCAAACCCTAGCAAACCTTCGCCGACCTCCACCATGGGCGACCCTCCCCCAGCACTGGGCACCACTGCACGCGAGGCCACTGGACGGCCGAACACGGCGAGCGCGCAAAAACAAGCAGGGCCAGCAGCAACTACAACCAAGTCGAGTATCCCCTGTTTCGAGGTAAAGTTCTCCTCTAATTTACGATTGTTTTTCGTCATATCGAATCCAGCATGCAGCCTACATGACCCTCCCACGAATCCCTTCAAAGAGATTTAGATAAAACACAATGGATCAATCAGAAATTCAACATAAAGTCGAAGGAAAACATATCCCAAAAACAGAGTATAGAACAAGTTTTGAACCCCAGTTGGAGGACCGATTCTGGTCGACGTGTTATCACTTTAAACATTCTACCTTAACAAACTTCTAGACCACTTGTACCACTCAAGAACCCTTTTTGTAGTTTCAAAAATTATCAATTATAAGCGGAGAAAACTGATCCCGAATACCGACAAAAACCTGTTCTAAAAAATTAAAAAATCCTTCGATACGACGTGCGTCCCGCCAATCCGGGCGATGTGGTCGTGAACCAAAAGCATTAAAAGGTGCGTATCGGCTTCATGGACGTGTGGGCTTTGACGGAATTCAAATTGGTCGCGTGTGCGCGACGAATTTGATGCGTATCCGTCGAAATTTACCGTATCGGTCTCTGTGCAAAATTTTCAATTACTTTGTGAACACTCGTCAGATCGAGATGAAACTTGCGCCAACAGGACCGTATCATTTTTCTGGTCCTGTATGCCAAGTTTGGTCCAATTTTGAGACAGTTGAATCGGATCATCGTTTTACGGGCCCCACGGTCCGACTCAACGTGCGATTTTGTGCACGGCCTGCCGGAATCTAACTTTGGACATACGGTTGGGTTCGTATTGAAAAACCGGACCTATTGACCTATAGTTTGATGACTTTAGAGACCATAGACTCTGGTACGCTTTTTGGGAAAAGCGGGTCCAACGGCGGACACCATTTTGACCAAAAATTATCGTTTTGCCCCCGTGTCCAGAATTGGACTTAAGGACAGGCAATTGTAGCTAATTTGACTATTTTGAAAGTTTTGGTACTGTTTATTTCAGCATCTGAAGACTTTTGCATGTGTTGACTGATTGTGGCTCTTTGAGTGGTATAGTATTATTGGTTTCACCAGCTAAGGGCCTCAGACAAGTGCACTTTCTGATTGCTTTCGATTCATAGTCGTCTTTTCATTTCATGTTTATACATATATCTTGCTGCTTGTTGACACGCTCGTCACACGGAGTAGTCGGAAGGAGAAATATCTTAGTAGACATGTGGACTACCCAGAACTATCCCATGAGTCTATTCTTGAATAATAGCAGCTGCACACGACATGTGCAGGGTGCCGGATCTACCCCCTATCCGTTCATATATCGAAACTGATATTTCACATCACATAAGTAGTTGTATTTTATTTGCTTTCCTTGTCTTCTTCACCACTTGTCGTGTCACCTATCACTTTCTAGTTTTCATCTCTCATATGCTATTTTTATGTCTTGTTAATTTTATTGTATTTTTGTATTGCTGTCGGTTTGTGTACTTGTTCCATTCCTGACTGGAAACTAACATTTTTCAGGTTTAGTCGCGATCACTCTTAGCACTGGGAAGGCATGGGTATGCTGAGGTCAACCTAGAAATAGATAGCCATTGTATCCTTTTTATTAATTGTGGGAACTTTGTATTCTCTTTAATTTTAAACATTGTAAATGTTGTAATAAATTTAGAAATGTGAATGAGAAATAAAGTTTATTTTTGAGCATTTATTTTCTTGTGGGCTTGACAGCGTTCTACCGCCGACTCTGCGGCGTAGGCTGGCTTGGACACGTCTCGTATCCGAAAAGCGGGTACGGGTCGTGACAAGTTTTTGTGGTGGCCCATGCAGGTCAGGTTTCATAAAAGATTGCGAACTCATGATGGTACTTAAGTTGGTCGTACCATTACGAGCCTGCGACTAGAAAAAGCTCATTCATAACTTAGGCTAAATTGATTTAAGAGGATGACGAGGACTAGGAGTCCTTTGTTAAAATTGACCGTAGGGTAGTTAAGGTTGTCAGCTAGGCCATGCAATTTAGATTAGGGATTATTGAATTTAGATAGCTTGCCAGATCTCTATAGATACACTATTACTTTTTATATGACGATATGACCCCATGTGGATATACTATTCACTTGGTTAGTTAGGCTTTCCTAGAATTAAGGCTATAATCTTGATAACCTGTTTAATTTTTTTTTGCTCTATTAGATATGAACATCATATCATGAGTTAGAATTGCCTATTTTAAAATTCTATTTTGTTGTAAGGAACTGGTTTATAATTTCTAATTCTGCTATTCATATACGAATCTCGAGGTAGATTGATTCGAGATTTCCCCTCAACCATTGAAATTTATATGAAATAGATACTAGAATGTTTGTATTTCTTTCGTCTTTAGTTATTTTCTCCATGTAAAATCTTTTATTTTAAGTGTTGTGACTGATAGGACAAATACCTACGCTTTATTTTTTGTCAACTTGTTTGAATCTCTAGAAGCTCATCAATTTTTACGGATATAGTTAAAGGAATGTTAGTTAACTCATAATGGTTAGACATAAGCGCACTGTCATCGATTATTTGAGAGTGGAGAATGTGAGTTCACTGGTGAGGCACAACCCATAGAATTGAAATTATTTTGAAGAATTATAGTTTATGGAACATTGCTAAAACTATGTCCTCGTTGACCTCTTTAGATCTTAGATACCCTTGTGTCAATATAAGGTAGAGCACCTGATAGCCTATCACAATTGAATCACGAAACCAAGGGTTTGCCACAGCCAGAGTATACGGGCGAGGCACAATTCTCGGTGAAATGACTTCAAACGTGCTTACAAGTTTAGTATACTATAGAGAATAGAAAAATGCCCTGTATGTCCCCTAAGATCCAAAACCAATACTAGTGAAAGTTCTGTAAGTTGGATAGCGTGTCCCCCGACCTAGCCTTCCGTGGTTCTTGTGATCTATTGACGAGGTAGTTGACTGATATTAATAGGTTTACCTAGAATATAGAATCTACAGTTCCATAACCCATTATCGACCAAGGCCTTATGGATAAGAGGATAGTAGGATGCTTATATAAGCAAGAACATTAGGTAAGGTTTTGATTCTCTCAAAACTCAAACTACTTGTGTCTCCTTTCAAAAATTTCGCATACTTGTATTTTGACTATCTTGACCAACGCTACTATTACATCCTAGTTTTGCGAGCTCAATCTTTTATCGAGCTTTATTCAAGACATATGTTTATTAGGGACGCCTACTAACATATTGTCTAATCAGAATCAGTGTATTACGGTCTGATCAACCATGATGCATTTGGTTCGCTCTTCATTTAATTACCCTACGTGGATTGAGATATAGAGGTATCCAGGATCTCATCCGCGACTGTATTGACAGTTCCTCTTGAATTATACATTCGTCCTTGAATCATGTAATTATATTCGATGACATCTTTCTTGAACTCCTTATTGTTTTTGTCTTTCACTGATTGGAAAGACGAAAGCTCGTAATTGATAGATAGATACAGAGTATTCCCCATGGCTATGATAGTTGTATACGCAAGTGTAGCTACCATAG
Source organism: Iris pallida (assembly GCA_029216955.1). Classification (NCBI taxonomy): domain Eukaryota; kingdom Viridiplantae; phylum Streptophyta; class Magnoliopsida; order Asparagales; family Iridaceae; genus Iris; species Iris pallida. The sequence goes on along the minus strand of JANAVB010010797.1, from coordinate 3,305,630 downwards.
GCCAGTCATGTGACTGGAACCTTGCCTTGAGTTACTCGTTCTCCTTTCGACACTAAACCTACTATCTTGATCTTCTAGTCATTGGAGTCCGATAATGATTATGATCTTTTCCTTGATCAAATGCCAACCTAGGAGACTACCTATCCTCAAGAGACCAAATGTTGTGAGCCACTAATCAATTGTTTGAAGCTTGGTTTAACTAGAACCCTTGTGACAATAGTCTGGCAAGTTTGACACAAATAGAAATTCACGACTCAGTTGTTAGCAATCTTTTCATATGTTGTGTCTTAGAGTTGGTTACCCCGATAACTCTAGTATACTATGGACGAGTAGATCATCCTATTTTATCGACCAGCTGTCATGGTACGCACTCGTTTTCCATTTATTGACAAATAATTCTTGACTTGACTTATATCTACCGTATCCCGTTACGCCGTGCCTCATTCTTTATTAACAAGAGTCGAGGTACAATATCCGGACTTCAGAATCCTTCTAACCTCATTATTCCTAAAACCATATCCTAGCTTCTAAGGTGGGTAGACTGTAAGCCTTCTCAATTTTGGGATATACGAGGATCGATTAGAATAATTTTCACGTAGAATGATAATTAGCGCCTCATGGACTTCTACTTCCCATTTAGATCATTTTGTGTCCCCGGTCGTGTCATTAATATTCGGAGCACGAGACCAGCTGTTACCTTCCAACAAATTTTATATGCAAGATCTAGACGAGTCCACCTTCATCTAGGTATATCATGTCCCACTCAAACTCGTCCCCCTTGTACTCTATTTTGTGGTACGACTTTCAGGACAAAAAGGACTAGCTATAATCCTTACCATAATACCGATATATTTTTTGACTTCCATTAGAGCCTCAAGTTCGACTCAATTCCTTCGACCCAATATATGGTTGTGATCTACTCGAAGCCCACTACGCATATGCCACTAGTGTGCCACCCAATTGAGGCCTCATGTGCTACTTAAACACAAAAGTCACTGAAAGCAAATTTTTGGGCTTTAGAGACCTAGCTAACCAACCTGACTGGCAACTAGCTCAATCACTTGGGTTGAAGCCTACTCTAGGTTACCCTAACCTGGTAGAAATAGTTTTATCATTGGGATCTTGTTCCGTCAATATAGATTAAAATCCAAGGTTCACCCAACCAACGAGTGTTGACCAATCAGGAACCCATTAAGACCCAGTAAAACCCATCCATGCATATCACCATATTTGGACTATAAAACCGAACTATTTGAAATAGGTCCCCGTACCTATTATGTAGTCTCCACCTCTTAGAATGTGAAGCCATTCGTAACCCTTACAATCTTGATTTCTCAAATTTTGCTCTATTATGGAACCTTGTTTGGATTAATTTCGAGAATGGAATTTTTGTATTACATGGATTCCAAGCCCCTCTAAGAAACGAAGGGTTCTTCGATTTAGCAAGTGACTAGACTAAAGTAGCCCAATCTAGCAAATAAGTTAATGGTTCATAAACCTTCTCTCTATCTGCAGTATTGGATACTCTTTACCGCCCTTGAAACTTTATATTTTCTCTCGATTATTCTTCCTTATCTTCCTGTTCTTTCTATTTCAGAGTGACGAATGGTCATGCTTATTAGAATTTATCAATATTTCTTAGCTACTTGTGTAAATTTATTGCTTGTTAAATTTTGGGTTGCTTGATAGATAGGAGAGGATTATAGATGCCATATATAGTAGATATCTATTGGTAGAAATTTTAGCAATTAGTTGGAAGATGATAAAGTTTTAACGACAGAAGATTTGAGGGAGTAGCATGACCAAAGGTTGGTAGAAGTCCTCAAGGATTCGTAGTTACAAAATGACTAGGAGGAGGATGTAAATTATTTTGAGGAATTAAAATTAAGGAGATTAAGGTTAAGGTAGACTTTCTTCTTGAATTTTAAGAATAGTTACGATTTAGAATTTCGAAGACGAAATTATTTTTAAGGTGGGTATATTTGTAGCTCCCCTTCCCAAAAAACTTGAAATATTTTTTTTTATTATTTAATTAATTTAAATGGTGATTATTAAATTTTATAAATAATTATTTAGTTTATTATTACAGTAGATGATTTTAATCATGGTTAGGAATTTGAGTACAAGGTGAGCAGAAATTATGGCACAAATGGTGCAGTGGCGTGCTTTGACTAGTGTATCAGCCCTGGTAGAGAAGGCCGAGCCATAGTGATATCCTAATTAGGAAAACCAGGCCAAGTTGTGACACGACCATTATAAATAGTTAATTATTTATTATTAATATTATTTGACGTCTAAGTGACCCGGTGGTACCAAACTAGTCCAGATTGGACCCAAACCAAACCCAAGCCTATGTAGACATACTTTTAGGCACGTACAAATATTTCCTAACTTTTGGGTGGACTTAATGATATTTTCTAAATATTTGGTTATTCATACAAAATGGGTATTATTAATATATAAAAAGAGTTTTAGATTATTGGTACAATTTTCTAGGGCCAGGTATGTTCACAAAATTCTTTGGGTTATTTTAGTGGGTTATTGGTATTATGGAGTTTATTTAGATGTAAAAAGATATGTGTGTATATGAATATGAATATATATTATGTAAGTGTATGAATATATAAATAAATATTATATATTATGTATGTGTATGAATATATAACTATATATTGCATATGTGTGTGTGTATATATATATATATATATATATATATATATATATATATATATATATATATATATATATATATATATATATATATATATATATATATATATATATGTGTGTGTGTGTGTGTGTGTGTGTGTGTATGTGCGTGTGTGTGTGTGTAAAAATATATATATATATATATATATATATATATATATATATATATATATATATATATATATATATATGTGTGTGTGTGTGTGTGTGTGTGTGTGTGTAAATGTATACGTATATATATATGCATATGTGAATATACGTATACGTATATGTGTATATATATATATATATATATATATATATATATATATATATATATATATATATATATATATATATATATATATATATATAAAATATATATATATATATATATATATATATATATATATATATATATATATATATATATATATATATTAAAAGAAATAGAAAAAGCAAAAAGAAAACAAAGAAGAATAAGAAGGGGACACAACAGCAGCAGAACCAACCGGGCCAAAAACCCCAACCCATCACAATGCCAAACCGAGAGCCCTCTTCTTAAAATCGAAACAGCAGCCTACGACCAGACCCGAGAGCCCGACCCCTCCTCTTATAACTGAACAACTCCAACTCTTATAAATCGAGAGAACATGAAGAGGAAAACCAAACCCTAGCAAACCTCCGTCGACCCCCACCATGGGCGACCCTCTCCCAGCACTAGGCGCCGCCATACGCGTGGCCACTGGCCGTCCGAACACGCCGGAGCGCGCAGAAGCAACCAGGGGCAGCAGCAACTGCAACTAAGTCAAGTATCCCCTGTTTCGAGGTATAGATCTTCTCTAATTTATGATCGTTTTTCGTCATATCGAATCCAGCATGCAGCCTACATGACCCCCCACGAATCCCTTCAAAGGGATTTAGATAAAACAGAATGGTTCGATCAGAAATTGGACACAAAGTCGAAGGAAAACATATCCCAAAAACAGAATATAGAACAAGTCTTGAACCCCAGTTGGAGGACCGATTCTGGTCGACGTGTTATCACTTTAAACATTCTACCTTAACAAACTTCTAGACCACCCGTACCACTCCTGAACCCTTTTTGTAGTTTCAAAAAGTATCGATTATATGCAGAGAAAACTGATCCCGAATACCGACAAAAACATATTCTAAAAACTTAAAAAATCCTTCGATACGACGTACATCCCGCCAATCCGGCCGACGTGGTCACGAACTGAAAGCATCGAAAGGTTCGTATTGGCTTCGTGGACGTGTGGGCTTTGACGAAATTCAAATTGGTCGAGTGTGCGCGACGAATTTGATGCGTATCCGTCAAAATTCACCGTATCTACCTCTGTACAAATTCCCTAATTACTTTGTGCATGCTCGTTAGACCGAGATGAAACTTGTGCCAACAGGACCGTATCGTTTTTCTGGTCCTGTATGCCAAGTTTGGTCCAATTCTGAGACAGTTGAATCGAACCGCCGTTTTGCGGGCCCCATGTTTCGACTCAACAGGTGATTTTGTGCACGGCCTGCCGAAATTCAACTTTAGACATACGGTTGGGTTCGTATCAGAAAACTGGACCTGTTGATATATAATTTGATGACTTTAGAGACCATAGACTCTGGCACACTTTTTGGTGCAAAGCGGGTCCGACGACGGATACCATTTTGATCCAAAATTACCGTTTTGCTTCTGTGTCCAGAATTTTGACTTAAGGACAGACAATTGTAGCTAATTTGACTATTCTGAGAGTGTTGGTACTGTTTATTTCAGCATCTGGAGACTTCTAAATGTGTTGACTGATTGTGGCTCATTGAGTGGTATAGTATTATTGGTTTTACCAGCTAAGGACCTCAGGCAAGTACACTTTCTGATTGCTTTCGATTCATAGTAGTCTTTTTATTTCATGTTTATACATATATCTTGCTGCTTGTTGACACGCTCTTCACACAGAGTAGTCGGGAGGGAAAATATCTTAGTAGACATGTGGACTACCCAGAACTATTCCATGAGTCTATTCTTGAATAATAGCAGCTGCACACGACACGTACAGGATGCCGGATCTACCCCATAGCCGTTCACATGTCGAAACTGATATTTCACATCACATAGGTAGTGGTATTTTATTTGCTTTCCTTGTCTTCTTCACCACTTGTCGTGTCACCTGTCACTTTCTAGTTTTCATCTCTCATATGCTATTTTTATATCTTGTTAATTCTATTATGTTTTCGCATTGCCGTCGGTTTGTGTACTTGTTCCATTCCTGACTGGAAACTAACATTTTTTAGGTTTAGCCGCGATCCCTCTTAGCACTGGGAAGGCATAGGTATGCTGAGGTCAACCTAGAAATAGATAGCCATTGTATCATTTTTATTAATTGTGGGAACTTTGTATTCTCTTTAATTTTAAATATTGTAAATATTGTAATAAATTTAGAAATGTGAATGAGAAATAAAGATTATTTTTGAGCATTTATTTTCTTGCGGGCTTGACAGCGTTCTACCGTCGACTCTGCGGTGCAGGCTGGCTTGGACATGTCTCGCATCCGAAAAGTGGGTGCGGGTCATGACAGATATGACAGAGACGGATGTGGTACCACCCCCGGGTACCAGTCCTAGAGACTTTCAGGAGAATCTCTCCTTTATTAATTAATGGCGGTTATCGCTTGAAATGTGAGGGGGGCGTGTTCGCTGGGTAGATGGAGGAAGATTTGTGGGGTGTTACGCAGAGAGAGGTACGATATCTCTGTCCTACTAGAGACCAAGATCAAAGGGGAGCGGACTCTGACTCGCCGGACTCCATCTCTATGGGCCCAAATTCATAACTTAGCTCTTTGTGACATGGCTCGGATCTGGGTCTGATGGAACACCAATTCTTGGGATGGAGATTTGATCATGCTGACGGAGTAGCTGATTGCTATCTCTTTCACTAACAAGGGTGGCTTTCAGTTCTTACTGGGCGCGGTCTACGACCATAATGACAGGCGACGGCGGGTGACCTTGTGGAGAGACATTACCAGGGTTGCTGCTATTGCAGACTCAGCATAACTACCTCTTCTCATGATGGAAGACTTCAACGCCCTGTTACACAGGGGAAGAAAATGGACGGTAGACCGGTTCCTGATTGGTGCTATCAGATTTTCAGAGTTGCCTCCTTCAGGTTAGGCTTCAGGGGCTGACTCGCTTGGGATTTATATGGACTTGGAATAACAAGGTGTAGGAGCGTAAAAAGTGCTTCATGGATTGAGTCAAAGAAGTTGAGAACTTTACGCAATTCAAACTAAGTCAAACAAAGACTTTACGCAAGCTACTTTACGCGAGCTACTCTTTATGCAAGCTATTCTCTACGCGAGAGTTATCCTCCACTTTACGCCAGGGACAGGCTGTCAGACTGCATTTATTGAGCATGATTTTTGATCTGACAGCAGGATTTTCTGACAAGAACAGTGCACAGAAGCCGAGAGGATTTGATTTACACTAAACCCAACACTTGTCGTTTAGTGTGCAGATGGGCTACTTTACGCTCAATAAACTGCTTCTTTTACGCACGATAGCTATTTTGAGCTTTTTACGCTCAAAGTTGTTGTGCGCGTAAAGTTTATTTGAGCTAATTTTACGCTCAAGGCTATTTTCAACCACTTTACGCAAGAAGCTTATTTTGGGCTATTTTACGCCAGTTTGCTACTTTACCCAGGAAGTTTATTTTAGGTCATTTTTACGCCCGAGTTTTCCTGGCTACATGAGAATGTGGTTTGCTTACGTGGCTTTCAGGCCACACTTATCGAAGAACGTGTGTACGTGCTCTTTCCATTTTGTTGAAGTAGTGGGACACGTGTCACCATGCGTAGAGATCAAAACTCTACATGGGACACGTGTCAACGTGCGTAGAGGATGATTTACATCGTGGGTGACAGTTACTCGCGTAGAGACCCGATTTTGTTGCCTTTTACGCACAAAGGGTCAAGTCTATAAATAGACTTATTTTAACACAGACATCATGAAGAGATCAATAGAGATACAGGAGTAGAGATTCTGAGAAAAATTATATTTTTAGAGTGATATTCCCAGAAGCATTTCTTCAACTTTTTCTCAAGAACAGGGTGAAGCAAAGCAAGAAAGCATTCGACTGTGCCATCAATGCCGTTGCTCGATACCTTTCCGGTGACTTAGTTCTTCCGATTGTTCGTCTTCTTCAAGCAGTTTTTTTCATCATCATCGTATGGTCCACGGAACAAAGTGATCGCTCTCAGATCAGACTTCCATAACAATATTTCCCAGAACATTTGTACTTTTTGTACTCTTCTAGTTTTCTTTCAAAAGCCAATTTTTAGGCATTTTGTTAAGTGAAACAAAATGGCGACTCTGCTGGGGACGACCTTCTCCTCTAACGAGAAGGCAATTGCTCAATATGATGATGTATCGGTTGGATCGACAAAGAAGACTCTGGTTGTGCACTTCGACCAGACTGCCTACAAAGAAATGCTCCGAACTGGGGGTAGTACTCGCTGCTCCAATGTTCAAAAATTGTGGAAGGCACGAAAAGTTTGAATTCCTAAGTCCAAACCATACTCGGATCTTCCTGTTGTCTCTGAAGGCAAAGGAATCCTTCCTACTCCTGTTGTGAAGAATCCCATCGGTAACGAGGCTGTCTCTACTTCAGTGATGCACCCTGTGCGTAAACATCAGTCTTCCGTCGGTGACGTGGTAGACTCTCAAGTTTTACGCTCTGCGTGTAAAAATCAAGTTTTACGCTCTGTACGTAACAATCAAGTTTTATGCTCTGTGCGTAAAAATCAAACTTTACGCTCTGTACATAAAAACCAACCTCCCGTCTGTGATGTGGTAGACACCCAAACTTTACGCTCTGTGCGTAAAAACCAGTCTCCCGTCTGTGACGTGGTAGACACCCAAACTTTACGCTCCATGCGTAAAAATCAGTCTCCCGCCTGTGACGTGGTAGACACACAAGCTTTACGCTCCATGCGTAAAGGAAAATCTTCCGTCTGTGACGTGGCAGATTCTCATGTTTTACGCTCCACGCGTAAAGGTAAATCTCCTGTCGGTGACAGAGTAGATAAAATTCATAATGATGCCTCTGCATCTAAAATGAATTTACCTACATGCATACAGCATAAAAACATGAATTCTATTGTTGGTAAAACTTCAGTTTTCTACCAACAACCTTCTTACACTGCTTTACGCAAGGTACCAAACCTTCAAATTATGCGTAATGCTGATTGAGTCCTTTGTGCACAAAAATCTCAGAATTTACGTACGCAACTCTAGGCGCATAAAAATGCTCAGTTTGGTTCTGCTAATGCAGCCAGTAATCTTTTTTATGCACAAGGAACTAAACAATTCTTTGTCCCAAATATAATAAGGAAGACTACTTCTTCCACTCCTTCTGATTTACGCGAGTTGCTTATACAAAAGCGTAAAGACAGAAAATCTTCTGTGACACTCCCCAAAGAAAATCACCATTGTGAGTGTCACCAGATTGTAATCAAGTGTTGTTGTTCGGCTTATAAACGGTCAGTTTTTGATCGGTTAGGCTATATATGCCTCATCAATCAGTTGATGACCAGGAATAAGAGTTGTCATATGCATCAGTCAACATGGCATCTCATACCAATAGAGGACAACGTCCAAGACGCAAGTCGTCCCAGACTCCTGGTCAACAATAGTTCAATCGACTTCTTGATAGTTTCGAAGGAGTATATCAGAATACTCGATTAATAAGTCAAAGACAGTTGCAGACTTCTGATTCAGAGGCTGGGGGTACCCACTCTTTGGAGTCTGAAACTGATAGTGTTGATTCATACCTCTATACTAATCCCTCTGTATGTTCAAGGGAGGTTGAATCCTATGCTATCGGGGATGAACCGGAGACATCAACTGCTAATACAGAACAATGTCTCTCTGCAGTTGAGCAGTCGCTGAAGGACATGCTTGCTATGATGTAAAGTATGCATCAAATATTAATGACTCAGCAAACTGCTCAGCCAGCAGTGATAACTCCAGTACAGGTAGCAGCACAAACTCAAGATAGTCAAGGGGTTGATATACCCTTGAATAATCTTAGTCAGGAGCCTGCTATCAATCAAAATTCTGCATCTCCAAATCCTATCATTCCAGAAGATGTACCACCTCCGGTGGGGGTCACGGTACATCCAACAACTATTCAATCGAATGTGCTTCCTCAAACCAGTGAAGCTATTCAAGCAGTACGTAAGCTAAAAGCACAGTTTGAAGTTCTGAAGCATAAGAATCAGCTCCAGAGGTTAGGGATTAAGCAACCTTATCCTTCTTATTGGAACGATGTGCCCTTTATTCCAAAGTTAAAGCCACAATCCATGGTATTATTTGATGAAAGGCATCTCCTAGTCAATATATCAATTACTTTGATATTATGACTGTACATTTGCAGAAGAATGATGCTCTTCTTACCCGAGTTTTCATCGGGTGTTTGACGGGTTCAGCTTACGACTGGTATCGTAGTCTACCCGACAATTGCATTTCGTCTTTTGACGAATTTAAAGCAATATTTCTCTCCCGTTTCTATGAGGGAGGAATGGATATGAATATGTCCTCCCTAATAGAAATCATGCAAAAGGAGAAAGAAGATACTCAGACGTTTATAGAATGCTTCCGACAGGCTACCTTGAAAATGCCTCCAGGCATGCCAGATTCAGCACTGATCGATACGTGCAAGATGAATCTGCGACCATCTATTACTGTCTTTACGGGTTCCCAATTTACAGATTGGGCCTCGTTTATCATAGCAGCAGTTTCAGCCGAGACCAATGGTAGGTTGGCTCGTGAACACGGGATGATCTTCGCTTCAGAGGACAAAGGGAAGAAAAACTCTTCAGGTAATAATTCCGATAATCGTAATGGAAAAGGGAAGGAAACCTTAGTGGTTAATCTTTCAAAACCCAAAACGACATCGAATAATCAGGAGTCTTCCAAGCCAAAAGAAGAATACTCTTTCGATGATAGTGATATCCCAGGGATATTCTAATGTCTGGTAAAGAGTGGCAAACTCTAGATTCCAGAGCCGAAAAGGCCTAATGAGGTGAATCTGACCGATAATCCCAAGTATTATATCTATTACAAATACATAAATCATCCTATCAAGGCTTGCTATATCTTGAAGAAGAAAATCCAAGAGCTGATAAATGCCAATGCTATCGCTTTAACCAACGATGAGCATACGGTCACAACTAATATGATTTCTCTTCAGTTTAGAGGTTTTCCTACACAGCAAGTCCCAGATGGAATTATCCCAATTCCAAAGGCGACGATGAAGATTGTGAATATCCCGCCTGCCAGAGAGTAAAATGAAGGACTTTTGCCTCTTACACTAAAAAATGGTGAAATCATGTGGGTACACCTTGATTTAGTGCCTGAAATGGAGAATGACGATAAAACTTCGAAATCCAAGAAAGGTAAAAAAAAGTCAAAACCTGCAACATGATTTCTCATGTTTTAACCCCAGACCATGATGATTTGGATCATTTATGGGGTGGCATTCCTTTGGAGGATAGACTGAGGGGTTTGAATATATCCCCTCTAAATTTGGATCCTCCTACCAAACTCAAGCTTACTCATCGGCAGTGGTTAGCAATGAATAGTGTCCCCTTATACAGGACACAACAGGTCTTTGCTGCTTATGAGAAAGCTCCTACAGGGATTTTTCCTTCTATCCTGAATATTCCTCCTTCTCCTATGCCTACAGAGGTCTCTATTCCTATGGTTACAAAGGTCTCTGCTCCTTCTTCCTCTGTTAAACCATCTATTGAAAGTCCGCTACCCACTCATTTGTACAGTCAACAATCAGTCCATTTTATGAAAAAGATGGGCTATGACTTTCAAAAGACGGAAGGCTTGAATTATGATAAAGGAATTCGATTTCCTTTACAACTTCAAATTCAGAAATACACTCTCGGATTGGCTTTTGAAGATCCTCATAGAAATCCTCACAAGAAGAAGACTAAGGGAAAAAAGACTAAATCCTACAATATGGTACTTCATTCTCCTGAGTCTGAAGAAGAAACCTTTGCTGGTACGAGATCTGGGAAAGAGTACCACAAAGATTATGAAGGATCTTCAAAAGAAGCGGAAGACGTTGTTGAAACAGTTCCAACTCAACCATCTCCTGTTTCTGCTAAACCATCTGTGGTTGAAAAGGAGAAACAGAAAGCAATACGTTTCGACGTCCCATTGAAATCTGCTTCAAATTAAGGGGTGGTGATGAAACCCTATAAGTTCTATATTCTAGCCCAGTTAGCTAATACTCCGGCTAGACTCTCTATCTTCGAGCTGCTTCATCTTTCTAAAAAAAGTCGTAAAACTCTGAGTGAAGCTTTGCTACAAGTTGATTCATGCTTAGCTCAACTCAAGAGTCCTGACAATATACCAGTATCATGCCCACAATGTCATAGTGTGATGGAGGCAATTCCTAACATTACCTTCATACAAGAAGATATGTTGTTGAAGCATAATAAGCATGACAGACCTCTGTGCTATACAGGATATATTGAATCAACTGAAATTGACATGATTTACATCGATCCTGGGTCTTCTATTAGCATTATTCTCCAGAGTAGGCTACGGCCCTTGAGGATCCCTACTAGTGATTTGACTTACACTAGTACCATAATAGTTGGTTTTAACTCTGGAAAGAGTAAACCACTAGGGAAGATTCGTCTGAAGATTCAAATTGGTGATCTTCGAACTATGGCGACTTTTTATGTTATCAACTTAAATGTATCTTATAACATCCTCCTTGGAAGACCGTGGATACATGAGCATAATATTATGCCTTCAACTCTCTACCAATGCTTCAAGTACATAGATTTCTAAGGGGTTATGAAGACTGAATTTGCAGATATCAATCCCTTTAAGGGTGTTGAAGCATATTTCTCTTACTCAATGCTCTACAAACAGGAGCATGTGAAGGAGATATCAGATATGGCTGAAGATTGATCACCTGCTGAAGATCAATCTGTCAATGAAGATACTCCAAAAGAGCAATCTTTGAAGATTAAAGTCAAAGGCCGAATCCAACCCCAACCTGTCAATGATACCTTTGGTGATCAAGGTTAAAGGAAGAACTCGGGCTTCATATGAGGAAGCTGTGAAGATTCCAGTAAGAGCCAAGTTCAACCTCTTATGATCAAGGTCAAGGGACGTACTTCTCGTACGAATGATCCAGAACCACCACTGATCATCAACCTTGGCAAGTCTACGCAGAAGGTGGATGACGGTCCGTTAATGATCAATCCGAAGCGTAGTAGTCAACTTGTAAATGATGTAAATATTGATCATTCTGTACTTTCTAATATCAATGAAGATTTTCTTTTAGAGTATATGGCTGTCAAATTCATTAAAAGAATGACTTTATCTTCTGATGATCAAAGTCATCATAAAAATAACATAAATATAGAGGAAACCTTTTACATTGGCCATAAGGAAAATTTCTTTCCTCCTCATGTCGATGTTGGACCTTATGCTCAAAGGTTCCTGACATCTTCTCTCTATCTTCTTCCTGTAGCCGCTTCATCACAAGCCTGTGTAACTTATAGACGTCACGAAGAATCTTATTTCGTGATTCCGTCTGATAAGAAAAACAAGCACCAAATTGTGTTTGGTCTGGCTAGAAATATTCTTGTTATTTAGACAGATGATCTTAGAGATAAAGATAAAGGAAGAATCCGAATTGACAAATATAGTCAACCATCTCTTAAGATTATCCAGAATATGGGATATGATTTGAAGACTATGCAAGGTCTCAATCAAGGCAAAGGTAAACGGTTACCGTTATGTGGTGATCCCTTTTACCAGAAAACTTGTCACGGGTTGGGATACGATCCATCCCACATGTTTAACGAGGATATACAAGAAGAATTTTCTTCTAGTTCTTCACAATCTTCAGATTCGGAAGAAATCCAATTCACCGAATCGGATACACCCTACATGTACAAGGAAGATATGAAAGAAGAATGTTCTTCCAGTTTTTTACAATCCTCATATTCTGAGGAAGACTATTATGATAAATCTGAGTGTATATTCTCAGTTAACATGGTTCAAACTGATGGTGAATCAGAACCATTTGAGAATGACCCTTGGGCACAATAAATGGACACTCAATGGGAGCTTCGTTTTTAACAACGATAACCACCTACAGAGGATGAAATTGTCCAGATTGATGTCGGAGACAGAACTACATTCAAGCCGATATTCATCAGTAAAAACCTTTCTGAAGATGAAAAGGAATAGTTGATATAGCTGATTAAAGAATATATCGATATTTTTGTATGGAGTTATGAGGATATGTCGGGTTTAGATCCCAAAGTAGCTACTCATAAACTTAATATTCTTTCTAATGCCAAGCCTGTGAAACAACAACAGCGGTATTTTCGACCAGATATGATGGACGCAATTGAAGCAGAAGTCAAAAAGCTGATCACATGTGGTTTTGTTCGTGAATAACAACACCCAGACTGGGTTGCCAACATTGTTCCTGTTATGAAGAAGAATGGAAAAGTCCGAGTTTGCATTAATTTTTGGAATCTTAATGCAGCTTGTCCAAAAGACGAATTTCTACTTCCGTTTACCGATGTTATGATAGACAATATATGTGGTTTTGAACGCATGTCTTTCATGGATGGATTTTCAGGATACAATCAAATTAAGATGCATCCAGGAGACGAAAAGCATACTGCTTTTTGTACACCCCTTGGAATCTACTGCTATACGGTTATGCCGTTCGGACTAAAAAATGCCGGTGCTACGTATCAACGGGCCATGAGCAGCATCTTTCAAGAACATCTACGAAAAATAGTTAAATGTTGTGTAGATGATATTGCTGTCAAAAGTCGATCAAAAGATGATCATATTCAAGACTTAAAGACGATATTTGAGTTGATGTGCCAACATCAACTGAAGATGAATCCCACTAAGTCTTTCTTAGGGGTTTCCAGTGGCAAGTTTTTGGGATTTGTCATCACTTCTCTGGGTATTCATGTTGATCCTGACAAAATCAAAACAATTCTTGAAATGCATCCTCCACGCAATCTAAAAGAACTTCGTGGTTTCCAAGGTCGCATTGCTTATATCAGGAGATTTATATCCAATCTTTCTGGGAGATGTCAACCTTTCTCCCGTCTATTAAAGAAAGGTGTATCGTTTGTCTGGGATGAAGCATGTCAGAAAACCTTCAATGACATCAAACAATACCTTACAAATCCACCTGTTTTGGTACCCCTAGTGGTGGGAAGACCATTTTTGTTATATGTTCGAGCCTTAGATCAATCACTTGGTGCTCTTCTTGCACAGAAAAGTGACAAAGGATATGAACATGCAATTTATTATCTTAGTCGAATGATGGTTGGAGCTGAACACAGGTACACTCCTGTGGAAAAAGAATATCTGGACTTGGTTTTTGCTGTTCAAAAGACACGACATTATGTGTCAGGACAGACTATTCATGTCATCTCCAGAATAAATCCTATTCGGGTATTGATGAGAAAACAAAGTATTCTTAACTCCAGGTTAGCCACTTGGGCGATGTTGCTTACTCCTTATGACATGGTCTATGTACCTCAAAAATTAGTAAAGGGTCAAGCATTAGCTGATTTCTTAGCAGCTCACCCTATACCTGAAACATCTAAGCTATATGAGGACATTCCAGATGAAGTTGTGGATTACAACATGACTTTGAAGGATGACATTTGGCAACTATATTTCGATGGAGCATCGCGGGTTGGACCTAAAGGCAATATCGTCTCCGGAGTAGGCATTGTCCTAGTTTCTCCTGACAAAATGGTCATATATCGTGCTTATTCTCTTAATGAACCATGCTCCAACAATGTGGCAGAATATAATGCTCTACTTTTTGGTCTCCAAGTAGCAAAACAATTGGACATCGAGTTCCTAGAAGCTTATGGAGATTCTCAACTAATTGTTAATCAGGTCAGAGGGACATATGAAGTTAGGAATCCTGACCTCATCCCTTATCATCAAGTGGTAATCGAATTGGTCCTTTTATTTAAAGGATTTTTTATCGAGTTCGTACCACGTTCTCAAAATTTGGAAGGTGATGCTCTTGCTAGCTTAGCCGCAGACTTAGCTGTTCCAATTAGAAGACAAAATACCATAACTTTGTTAGATCGAGACTTATTCTGTGTCAAAAATAATTTGCATATCGAGCATAGTTATACTACAGAATCAATTTCTCAACAAAGGGATTGGAGAAGTCCATTCATTGATTATGCGGTTCATGAGATTTTACCTGAAGATCCAAAAGAAGCTGCATCAATCAATAAACGATCATTTCGATTCTACTATGATTCTTCCTTACATATGTTATATCGTCGGTCATATGACAGACTTTTGCTACGTTGTCTCTCTGAAAATGAAGCTAAGTAAATGCTCCGTGAAGCTCATGATGGTGTCTGCGGTGCTCATCAACCAGGTCTGAAATTACAGGACCACATTCGAAGAATGGGATATTATTGGCCTTCCATGATAGCAGATGCTGTGGATTATGCCAGACGGTGTAAAGCCTGTCAGATTCATGCTGATTTTATTCACCAACCATCTGAATTTTTACATCCTACAGCAGCTTCTTGGCCCTTCGAAGCCTGGGACATGCATATTATTGGTCCGATTAATCCTCCTTCTGTCAAAGGACATCGGTTTATACTGGCTATAACTGATTACTTTTCTAAATGGGCGAAAGCAGTTCCCCTTGTTGAAGTGAAAACATATAATGTGGTTAGCTTCATTAAATACCATGTTATTTATCATTTTAGGATTCCCCGAAGGATAATTCATGACAATGGACCACAATTTGCCAGTCAGGCATTTTATCGATTCTGTGACAAGAATCGGATCCAAAATTTGGCTTCTACGGCCTATAATCCAGCTGCTAATGGTTTGGCCGAAGCTTTCAACAAGACAATCATTAAACTTCTCAAAAAGTTTGTCTCTTCTAATAAACGTGATTGGAATGAGAAACTTAGAGAATGTTTATGGGCTTACCGAACGATAGTCCGTACTCCTACTGGTTTTATACCATTCTCACTGGTTTACGGATGTGAGGCTGTTCTTCCACTGGAAATCCAGATTCTATCTCTTAGAATAGCCATTGCTAATGAGCTAACTACAGAGAATAATGATCGCTTACGACTCCAAGAACTCGAAAGATTGGACGAGAAGCGTCTTCAAGCGCAACAACACATTGAGCTATATCAAGCCCGCATATCTTGAACTTTTAATCGTAAAGTTAAAAAGAGGGTATTTAAAGTCGGTGAGCTAGTTCTGGCTGTCCGAAGACCGATGGTGATGACTCATAAGAGCAAAGGAAAATTCCAAGCAAAATGGGAAGGTCCTTATGTAGTCGAGACAGTCTTCTCCAGTGGTGCCTATAGGTTGTCTAAACCTAATGGGAATTTGCTTATGATGTCGATCAATGGCAAATTCTTGAAGAAATATTATGTTTGAATTTCTTCTTTATTCCCCAGCTACCAATGTTTTGGTTTAACTGATTTCTTGTCTCCTAAAAGAGAATTTTTGATCTTCTGTCTTACCAGTTAATTAAAAAAAAAGATTTATTATTTATCATGTTCTCATGACCTCTTAATAAATATTGAATCTACTTTTTTTCCTATCTATCATGTCCATTTGGCATCTGAATAGATATTAATCTATTTTTCTTTGAGTTGTTACGATCTGTCACGTTCATATTACCTCTG
Organism: Iris pallida; assembly: GCA_029216955.1. NCBI lineage: Eukaryota > Viridiplantae > Streptophyta > Magnoliopsida > Asparagales > Iridaceae > Iris > Iris pallida. Next base: position 3,289,173 of record JANAVB010010797.1, on the reverse strand, counting down.
TAGTATCGTATACTCTAAACAGAAAATGAGATTCATTATCTATCATGTCCACATTACCTCTGGATAGATATAATTTATTGAGTTTAGAAAACTTGCCATGTCCATATTACCTCTGATGAGTATTATTCTATCTCATACCTATTGTTTAATTTTAAAATAAATAATAGGGTCCCAAACCAAATATTTTATTTATTTCTTGTAAAATATTACAGAATGAAAATGATTGAAGATTACAAAAAAAATTCTTTATTCGCCTAAGGCGGAGCAGAGACATCTTCAAGAAGTTTTTGTAGCTCCGCTAGACGTTTTTCACGAGAGCTCAATACATTATTAGTAGCTATGGAGCGTCGAGCTTCGGGAGTACAGATGTGAGAAAGTCCAGCAAAAGTGACTATCATCTTGTCCTTGTCTTCATCAAGGATTTTGATGGTAGCCTCAGCTCCGAAGACTTGTTCCTCCAAAATTGAGCTCTGAGTTAGCTGCTGGTCCCGAGCTGTGATCATCTGCTCCCTCTCTGCCTTTAAGAGAGCCAGCTCAGCCTCGACTTCACAAATTATATTATTCTGTTGATGAATTCTTATATTCGAAGCTTCATAGGCCTCTCTATGAATCTCCAGTTGGGGCTTCGCTTCAGTCAAAAAAGCCTTTTCTTTGGCCACCTTGATGCTGTAATCATGGAGGGCTTCATTGAAAGTTCTTTCCCGAGCGAGGTATTCAGCTGATAAAGCATCATACTCTTCTTGGATGAGACTTTCAGTGGTTTCACTTGACAGCTTTAAATATTCTTTGATCGGCTGTTCAAGTCCCTCCATGACTTTCTCCAATGCCGCTGCTCTCGCTGCATCATTAAACATGACAATATTTCTGATAGTAAGAGCAATCGCCGCCTTCAGACTTTCATAACTGAGGCCCTTATTCAGGACCATTTTGATCAGAGCCGCTAGAGTCTTGTAAAAAGTATCAGTATAAATCTTAACTAAAAGATTCATTTCTGTACTTGAGCTTGGAGTTTGCGGCGATGTCTACCAGATCTCTTCTCTGAAGACTAGGAGCAGATGTTGTTGCCTTAGTAGCAGACTGAGATGAGGCCATTGTTGTCATTGCTACTATGGCCAATTGATCTCCAGGATCTTTAGGGACAGTATCTTCATCATTTGTTACTCCAACCGTTTCTGGAGCCGACACTACGTGAGTTTCGGTAGTGGGGATTGGTGCGGGTGGAATGATAGTTATGGCAGCTGACTCTGGTTCGGGCATTATCTCGTCAAGAACTTGTACTGAATCAGTAGCAATAGCAGAGGATGCTATTACAACTTCCCCAGCTTCAGTTGATGATTTGACTATGTCTTCATCACCTACTTCGGCTACTGGCTCTGCAGGATCTTCAAGTATCTCAGTTGTAGCGAGTCCTTCTACAACTGATTCTTCGTTGAAGTCTAATTCTTCCTCAGCAGCCACTTCATCATCTACAGTAGATTCTACTGTAGTTTGTTCTTTATCTCCACCTTCAATAGGAAGAGACAATTCTGGCTGAGCCTGCACCTCTGACTCTTGCTGTACCTCCATAGATTGAGGGCATTCTTCTTGAGCATCTTCTTCTTCTGAAGAAGACTCCTCTTCCTCTGATTCTGCATTTTCCTCATAAATGTCTTGTTGAGGAGGAGGAGGAGTCATAAGCTTTGATGTGATGATAACACCTACAAAAAAACTTAAACAAAATAAGTTAATATACAAAATATCATAATTTTGTATAGATTTTGTATAATTTATATTTACCTGGAGTAGGTGTTGGACGTGCCAAGTACGCGTCATAGTCCCCATCCCAGTCATCATCGTCAAAATTAATAGCTGGTTCATCAGATGGGATGGGCTCTCGATCAACAGTATGTACTGGAGCGACATCCTCAACAACTTGTGCCTTTTGTGGCAAAGTCAAATGAAGTGCTGAGCTAAAACATCCCAGAAATAGGACCGTCACCGCTTCCATTGACGCTGCTGGTTGGGAGGCCGAGGACCCTTCTCCAGAATGAGCTGAAGAGGATGCAACATGTTGCGGCTTCTCGACTGGAATATCAATCTCTGGGGTAACGGCTCTTGGTCTAGAAGGCCCTTTGGTGGTAACCTTCTTCTTCTTTTTTGGGGTCTTCTCTAGAAGAGTAGCAGCTGCACCTTGTTTCCGTTTTTGGGTCTTGCCAATAATGATAGGTTCTGCAGCTTTTTTCCCCATTCCTATTGGGATTACTTCCAGATATGCATCTGGAACAGCAGCGTCGTCAGGTACGTCTGATGGTACCTTGACTGGCTCTTCAAGATTCCCCTCCTTAGGCCATCTTAGACTACCTCTCAGGTGTAGCCATGGGCAAAGGAGCGGATAGAAGCATAAAAGCGAGCATACGTATGAAGTATACGTAGCTCGGTGGTGCTTGTATCAGTCGATATTCGTAATTTGGCACCGGTACAGGCAGTACTAAAATATCTCCAGCCTCTTGCACCATCAATCAGCTTCCCATAATGACGAAAACTGGTGGAAGGATTGCCAACATGAAGTTGGTCATATCCGAACTGGCGAGCGAACCGGCTTGGTAGATACGGTTCAAACGCGCAACTATCTTTATTTCTGTACATAAGATGGGAAGGTCTGATGCACTGTAGCCATCTGAAGACTGGCGCTGATAATAAAGTTCTTCCTTTAACTTCATCTTCAAATTGTACGCCGAAGCAGTCGGCTGGAACTGATGGCCGGGTACAGAAAAAGTTCCAACCATAAGAATAATTCAATACTGCTCTGGTATCTGCCACTGTCGTGGCAGTCCATGTAGCTTTGCTGAACTTTTGGAGGAAGACCTCCGCATCATCTCTAGGGCCTGGTGGCAATAAATTGTAGTTGTGATGCAATAACCAGCCCATAAGGTAAGTGTAGGGCATTTTTACCGTAGGGAATACGTTCCGGTGAGGAGCATTGTTGATCAGTTCCTCACCAAAAGTCTTCAAACCTGCGTTTATGCGGTACACCATTGCCGATAGAAGGTTGATTCTAGCTTTAAACACCAAACGTACCGCTGGCCATAGCACGTTTCGGTGGATTCTATCAACTTTACCGGTCCCCGGTACAACCCATCTCCTCAACCATAGAGAAAGAAAGCCTGCCAGTAAGGCTTTCTTGGAGATCTTCTGGCTGCCATATCTGAGGAAACTCAAGGCTTCGGTTCCTGCAGAGAACTCCCCAGTCTTGGTGGACAAATATTTGTTCGAGAATTTGTAGCCAATCATCATATTCCGTACTTTATCAGCAGGGATTGTTGAACCAGTGTTGATGGATAGAGCTTTGTTTTCCTGAAATCTTTCTTTATCATCTTTGGATATCTTATCCTTGTGGTAAAAGAGATATGTTGTCCACTTGTTGATGTACGCCAAATGAGATCCACTCTCATGCATAGAAGTACAAATCATGTAATGGCACATCAACTCTTCATATACCTCAACCAATTGAGAATTTTTTTTCCTTATCTCTGCTAGTTCCCGGTTGGAGGAAACATATTTTTCATATGGGGCTTCCCCCATTGGCAGCTTGGAGATGAATTGCATCTCGTGCAATGCGAGACCCATTTCACCTTTTGGGGTCGTAAAAGTTCCTGTGGAACTGATATATATCTCCATCAGAGCCATGAATAAATTACTGTTCGGTGGTATACCCTGACTAGTGGAGGCCACTGCTTCATACAGGCCGATGTCTTTTAGCTCCGTCTGGAAGTTCCTCATAATCTAAACACTAATTTGAATCCAGTTATGGTTAAATGGAGTTAGCCACCCTGGTAGCCTGGGGTTGGCCTGAGGATATAATACTGCAGCCCTTATGAACTTATTAATGAACATTTGGGTCTGCACTGGTTGAATCAGAGCGAAATCCTCACTCGGAGTGAATCCTGGCAAGAGACCGGAGAAAGGAACACCACCACCACTAGGAGTACTAGTGTAGTAGCCCATGTCATTTGCTCTCACTCTCTTGAAAATGATCTTTCCTGGTCTACCTTGTCTGCTGGGAGTCAGGTTCCATAGCGTCTTTCGGGGATGGGTGGCATGGATAAAAGAAGACAAGAGATAATCTCTATCCATGTCGGGGAGGTACATTGCTCTATCTCCAAACTTCAACACCCAAGACTCCTTCTTGGGGTGTGTTTGTGATTTGAAGTCTATCGCATCCCCGAATAAGAAAGCTAGCTTTGCAAATTGTTGGCTATCCAGCGATGTCAAAACTTCTCCATTTATCATGGACAACAACATTCTGTCCCCTTGAGCAGCTATCAGTTGTGGTCTCTCTGCAAGATATTCCGGATTTGACTGGGGAAACTCCACGTGGGACAGGTTCTCCAAATAATTTGAGCCCAACATATCAGCTATGAGCCAAATATTTCTGCAAGTGGGTGAATTTGCAAATCCACTGCCAAAAGAAAAAGAAAAATCAAGTTAGTGAAAATCTAATTTAAAATTTTTTGTAGATAATTTGGTCTAAATTTTACGCATAAAGATAAAAGACTCTGACTATGCAAATTTTACGCTTATTAAAGTTGATAAAAACTTTTTAAAGTGTAAAAGTTCTTTGTTTTACACAAAGTCTTTTCACTTATGAATTTTATGCTGGCACATATTGATGTGAGCGTATTGAGAACTTTACGCTAGCACGTGTTGACGTGAGCGTATCTTAATTTTATGCTGGCACGTGTTGACATGAGTGTATTTTAATTTTACGCTGGCACGTGTTGACGTGAGCGTATTTTAATTTTTACGCTGGCACATATTGATGTGAGCTTATTGAGAACTTTACGCTAGCATGTGTTGACATAAGCGTATCTTAATTTTACGCTGGCACGTATTGACGTGAGCGTATTTTTATTTTTACGCTGGCACGTGTTGACGTGAGCGTATTTTAATTTTTACGCTGGCACGTGTTGACGTGAGCATATTTTAATTTTTACGCTGGATGTGTTGACATGAGCGTATTTTAATTTTTACGCTGGTACGTGTTGACGTGAGCGTATTCTAATTTTTATGCTAGCACATGTTGATGTGAGCGTATTTTGAAATTTACGCTGGCACGTATAGACGTGGGCGTATTTTCTTAATTTTACGCTGACACGTATAAACGTGGGCGTATGTTCTTAATTTTATGCTGACACGTATAACGTGGACGTATTTAATTATCTCAGTTTCTACGCTGACACGCATAACGTAGGCGTGAAGTGAAAAAATTCGGGTTTTCTTCTCCGACGAACTCGCGGCCGAAGTTCAGTGCTTTATCCTTCATTGCCGGAGCCACGGCGGGGTTGCTCTGTTGGGGTGTCGTTGATGATGGGATGGGGGTTTTCTTACGATCGGCCGATGATGAATCGGTGACGGGCTTCTTGCCCTTGCTGCCGGTGGCGGTCTTCTTAGGGGCCATCGGATCGAAGCAAGAGTATAAAAGAGGAAGAAGAGTAAAGAGAGATCGGGATTACGAAAGACAAGTAAAGTTTTTTTTTCTATTCGAAGAGGTCTATTTATAGAGAAATTTTGAATCGGTTCAAATTTCCGAATTCTACGCTGACTGTTGGATATCCCGACTTTTACGCGGATGACCGTTGTATATCCCAAATTCTACGCTGACTGTTGAAATCCCGAATTTTAAGCTTCTGTTCAAAGTATTTCAACTTTTGAAAATAATTTGAAAACCTTGAAGGAGGTCTTGTAGGAGCGTAAAAAGTGCTTCATGGATTAAGTCAAAGAAGTTGAGAACTTTACGCAATTCAAACTAAGTCAAACAAAGACTTTACGCAAGCTACTCTACGCGAGCTACTCTTTATGCAAGCTATTCTCTACGCGAGAGTTATCCTCCACTTTACGCCAGGGACAGGCTGTCAGACTGCATTTATTGAGCATAATTTTTGATCTGATAGCAGGATTTTCTGACAAGAACAGTGCACAGAAGCCGAGAGGATTTGATTTACACTAAACCCAACACTTGTCGTTTAGTGTGCAGATGGGCTACTTTACGCTCAATAAACTGCTTCTTTTACGCACGATAGCTATTTCGAGCTTTTTACGCTCAAAGCTGTTGTGCGCGTAAAGTTTATTTGAGCTAATTTTACGCTCAAGGCTATTTTCAGCCACATTACGCAAGAAACTTATTTTGGGCTATTTTATGCCAGTTTGCTACTTTACGCAGGAAGTATATTTTGGGTCATTTTTACGCCCGAGTTTTCCTGGTTACATGAGAACGTGGTTTGCTTACGTGGCTTTCAGGCCACACTTATCAAGGAACGTGTGTACGTGCTCTCCCCATTTTGTTGAAGTAGTGGGACACGTGTCACCATGCGTAGAGATCAAAACTCTATATGGGACACGTGTCAACGTGCGTAGAGGATGATTTACATCGTGGGTGACAGTTACTCACGTAGAGACCCGATTTTGTTGCTTTTTATGCACAAAGGGTCAAGTCTATAAATAGACTTATTTTAACACAGACATCATGAAGAGATCAATAGAGATACAGGAGAGGAGATTCTGAGAAAACTTATATTTTAGAGTGATATTCCCAGAAGCATTTCTTTAACTTTTTCTTAAGAACAGGGTGAAGCAAAGCAAGAAAGCATTCGACTGTGCCATCAGTGCCGTAGCTCGATACCTTTTCGGTGACTTCGTTCTTCCGATTATTCGTCTTCTTCAAGCAGTTTTCTTCATTATCATCGTATGGTCCACGGAACAAAGTGATCGCTCTCAGATCAGGCTTCCATAGCAATATTTTCTAGAAGATTTGTACTTTTTGTAGTTTTTCCAGTTTTCTTTCAAAAGCCAATTTTAAGGCATTTTGTTAAGTGAAACACAAGGCTGTCCGTAACAGGGTGGCATGCCAGTTAGATAGATCCCTGGGCAATGGAGAGTGGTTCCGTCGCTTCCCCAACTCTTCGGCTGAGGGTATGGCCGCAGGTATAAGTGACCACTCCCCCATCAGGGTTGGTTTCACTGATCGATCTATAGTGAGGTCTCGTCCCTTCCGGTACAACAACAGCTGGTTCCTTTCGGAGGGTTACTCTGAGGCTATTACGGAGGGAGTTGCTCATCAGGTTGTGGGGACTGCTCAATATCGGATGGTGCATCTTCTCAAGTACACATAGAAGGCTCTTCGGTCTTGGGTGAAGAAGTTGCCCAAGTCTTCTCTTAAAGACAAGGAGGCGGAGCTTAGGGTCATCCAACATTCCATGTTATCTAACATGTTAAATGGAGATATGGCGGCTAGAGAGAAGGAGCTGATTGGGGAAGTCAGTACTCTACGGCTTTAGCAGGAGATTAGTGCGACTCTGCGTGCTAAATGCTCATGGCTTAAGAATGGCCACCGATGTACCAAGTTCTTCTATGATGTCATTCGCACCAGACAACATCGGAATACCATCTCTCAGCTTCTTGAAACCGAGGGTAATCTGATTGGGGAGCCGTCCAAGATCTCTGGAGATGCGTTCAGGTACTACTCTGAGTTAAACTTTCAGACTGACTATCTTTCTGTGTTACCAGATGTGGTCACGAAGAGATTGGTGACTTCATATGGGAATAGCCTCCTGCTTGCCCCTGTCACTATGGAGGAGGTGGAGGCCATTATCAAGATAGCAGACCCCAATAAAGCTCCATGCCCGGATGGATTCAGCAGTGGGTTTTACAAATGCCACTGGAATATTCTGAAGGTCCCGGTTCTCAAGGCGGTCTAGGAGTTCTTCGCTGAGGGAAAGCTACTGAAGGAACTGAACCACACTTTCTTTACTCTGGTTCCAAAGAAGGAGGGGGCGACCACGCTGATGGACTTTAGGCCTATTGTGTGCTGTAATTACCTTTATAAGATAATTACTGTCATGACCCGCACCCGGTTTTCGGACGCGAGCTCGTGAGCAAGCCAGCTACGTATCGAACGGACTCCAGCCCGACTCGAATACGTAAACGCTGTCAAGGCTGTGGTATACTACCAAATCATGGCAAACAAATCTATATCTCAATCTATAGGAAATAATATAATAAGAATGAACAAGTATGGGTCATGGTCTGCAGCCCACTAGCATAAATGTCCGATAAGACTCTAAAGGAAATAACAAGAGTCTAAAACTGAATCAAGAAATAGGATATCTCACGATAAGGTATGAAAGCACGAGCGGATAATAAACACGATAACGATACCTGAATCCCGCAAGAAACGCAAATCCTCCGCCATCAAGAACTACTAGCTAACTCCATGCAATCGCTAAAGCTGAGGAGATCATCAGGTCCTCAGAGGACATAGCAAGATACATAATATACAAGCCTATCTAACAGTTTCATCATGCACAAGAAAATAATAAGGAAAGCAGGAACACGACAAATGACCACGAACACGAACACGAATACGAATACGAATACGAACACGAATACAAACACTAGAATAACTACGCGTAAATGAACTGTCGGATGAACGATAATTACGAGATCAATGGAAGAAACCAAACCCACGTCCCGAGTGTGGACTCTCTGGTTTGAACTAAGCACTAACCCTCGTCCTGAGTGTGGACTCTCTGGTTAGCTCACGGCAAGACACCCTCGTCCCGTGTGTGGACTCTCTGGTGTAATTGGTCAACCCTCGTCCCGAGTGTGGACTCTCTGGTGCCACTGATCACGACAAACACCCTCGTCCCGAGTGTGGACTCTCTGGTGCACCAAACAACCTTCGTCCCGAGTGTGGACTCTCTAGTTGTGTAAAACGATAATCAAGGCTATGGAAGTTTACTACACGTACTCGTTCTATGACATGACTCAAGCATTGTACTGACGAGAAACTCCAAGTGTGAACCATAAGACCAACCATGAACACGGCTATATGCAATGAAACAACTCAAAAGAATAAAATACGAAAAGCACATGTCCATAAACGATTAAAACTGGAAAATGAAATATAATGCATGTAAATAAAACTGTAGAGGAAGGCAAGGTATACTTGTCTGGAGGTTGCACGCAGATCCAATAATAATCTAGTCCACTGCTAAGCCAAGAAGTCCAAATCATCACAATTAGCTTCGAATGCTGAACCAGATAATGCCAACAGTCTCAGAATAGTCAAATTAGCTAGGATTGCCTGTCCTTAAGTCCAATTCTAGACACAGAGGCAAAACGGTAATTTTGGGCCAAAACGGTATCCGCCGTTGGACCCGCTTTGCACCGAAAAACGTACCAGGGTCAATGGTCTCTAAAGTCGTCAAACTATATCTACAGGTCTAATTTTCCGATACGAACCCAACTGTATGTCCAAAGTTAGATTTCGACGGGCCGTGCACAAAATCACCCGTTGAGTCATACTGTGGGGCCCGCGAAATGGCGATCCGATCAACTGTCTCAGAATCAGACCAAACTTGGCATACAGGACCAAAAAAATAATACGGTCCTGCTGGCGCAAGTTTTATCTCGATCTGACGAGCATGCACAAAGTAATTAGAAAATTTGTACGGAGGCCGATATAGTGAATTTCGATGGATACGCATCAAATTCGTCGCGCACACGGGACAAATTTGAATTCCGTCAAAGCCCACACGACCACGAAGCCATTACGCACCTTTCGATGCTTACGGTGCATGACCACGTCGCCCGGATTGGCGGAACGCACGTCGTATCGAAGCATTTTTTAATATTGAAAATAATTTTTCGGTAAACTTCGTCAACGATTTAATTCATGCACACATATCTAAAAACAGAACTACAAGTTGTTTTTTGATCTTGGTTATGTTAAATTAATCATGTTCAATTAGTTTCTGAAAACTATCAGTAGGTTGGCCGTGACCGGCCTTCCAAGTTGGGTCCTGGGCTGTCGCTAATGCTCTGTTTTGCAATAGATATTTGATCGACTTTGTATCGATTTATTGGACTACCTAGTTTGTATGAATTAAAAATAATTGAAGACAAGCAAATCTGTATATGTTGTGTTCGTACTAGAGAAAGCGGTTCGTCAAATGATCGAGCGATCCAGCGGGAACTTCGTTGAGAAGTCGGGCGTTTGGCTGTCGCTGCTGCTGTGTCCTGTTTTTGTTTTGGCGCGCGTGGCTGAGTCCAGGCGGCGCTCCAGCAAGTCGGGGCAGCAGGCGTGGTGGCGGAGTGAGCACAGGTGGTCTGTGGTAGCGCGCCATTAGCTTAGGGTGTTAGGGTTTGAGTTTTCCCGCCGTTGCTCTGTTCTCTTTTCCGAACCTACAGTGTAGATATACATATGTATATGCAGATTCCTTCTCGGGTTGGGCTGAGTATATGGGTTTGCGGCTGGGTGCTGCTGTAGGGTCTGTTGGGTTATCATAAGCTGGGCTGTGGTTCAGCTGAGGTCGGGCTCTTATTAGCACACTATGGTATATTATTCATATGATTTTTCCAAGTAGGACAAGAACTCAAGGGTAAATAGAATCACTAATGAGCAGGTAAACAACATAGAACATCATCAACATAATATGGTACCAATATGATATGTCATAAACAAATGTAAATGGCTCAAAAAGTTAATTTTGACCTCTACAGGGAAGAGTAGGATGAAGATCAGGTATGCAAGCAAACTTACAACGTAGAATATTACTGGCTTTATGCTCAAATATCATTGAGGAAGAGGTACCCTGGAATATGCATATAAACACTAATAATACTTGAAGACCAATTCTTCAGGTATTGGTAGTATATTTATAGTCATGAACCTTGGGTGGACGCAGTCATTACGGTAAATTGGTGATGGAAGTTTAAAAAAACTCTACAATTCTTAGCAGTCCCCATATCAATGACATTTTCTACACGGCATTTCTATGCACAAGTATATCTGGCCTATTATCCCAGAAAACTAAAAAAATATTTAGCAAGTTATCATATTTCCAAAAATAGAAAATATCCCATCAATATCAATAAATTGATATTATATATATATATATATATATATATATATATATATATATATATATATATATATATATAACAATTAAATAGAAAAATAATTTATTGACCAATTAAATTAAGGTACGGAGTATACACTCAAAATAATTATCAACCTGGACATCTTAGGACTTACTATAAGCCTACACGGGCTTGGGCTCGGTTCGGGCCCAGTCCAGACTATTTTGGTATAACCGAAATTCCCAAAAGTCAAAATATTAATAAATACCTAATTAAACCATTTATAGGGATTAACTCGCAACTTGGCCTAATTTTTCTAGTTAGGACACACCTATGGCTTGGCATTCCTTTACCATGGCTAAACACTAGTCAAAGCACGCCACTGCACTATCCGTACCATGATTTCTAGTCGTCTGGTACTTCAAAACTCAGCCATGGCTAAAGTCATCTATCGTAATAATTAACTAAATAATTATTTTAAAAAAATTCTAAAATCACTATTTTAATCAAATAAATAATAAAAAATATTTCAAAAAAATTCCGGGAAGGGAGGCTACAAATCTACCCACCTTAAAAATAATTTCGTCATCGAAATTCTAATTCATAACTATTTCTTAAATTTTAAAGTCCGCTATTACCTTAATCTCCTCAATTTAATTCCTCAAAAATATTTTATAAGCTTCTCTAGTCATTTCGTAACTACGAAACTTCAAAGACTTCTACCCACCTTTGGTCACACTACTCCTCAAAATAAGGTCACTAAAGTCTTATGGTCTTCTAACTAGTTGCTAACAATTTTACCGACAGATATCTAGGCATATGGCATCTATACTCCCTCATATATATAAACAACCAAACATTCAATAGTCAAGCAATATTATACTATAATTTAAGAATTTCTAATGAATCCTAGACAACAAGATCATTTGTCACCTTGGAGTAGGAAGGGACGAGAATCAATGGTACAAGAAGGCAAGGAAGAATAATCGAGAACGAATATGAAATTTTCAAGGACGTAGAGAATTTCTAGGAGAATTTTTCAAGGCAGAGTGGATTGAGATTTCTAAGGTTTAGTCATTGTCGTAGGCTCGTATCAGTACAGTTACGCAACCGATACGATATGCTCTGACCTGCATGGGCCACCAAAAAAACTTGTCACGACCTACACCCGGTTTTCGGACGCGAGCTCGTGAGCAAGCCAGCTACGTATCGAATGGACTCCAGCCCGACTCGAATACGTAAACGCTGTCAAGGCTATGGTATACTGCCAAATCATGGCAAACAAATCTATATCTCAATCCACAGGAAATAATATAACAAGAATGAACAAGTATGGGTCATGGTCTGCAGTCCACTAGCATAAATGTCCGATAAGACTCTAAAAGAAATAACAAGAGTCTAAAACTGAATCAAGAAACAGGATATCTCACGATAAGATATGAAAGCACGAACGGATAATAAACACGATAACGATACCTGAATCCCACAAGAAACGTAAATCCTCCGCCATCCAGAACTACTAGCTAACTCCATACAATCGCTAAACCTGAGAAGATCATCAGGTCCTCAGAGGACATAGCAAGATACATAATATACATGCCTATCTAACAGTTTTATCATGCGCAAGAAAATAACAAGGAATGTAGGAATACGACAAATGACCACGAACACGAATATGAATACGAACACGAACACGAACACGAATACGAACACTAGAACAACTACATGTAAATGAACTGCCGGATGAACGATAATCACGAGATCAATGGAAGAAACCAAACCCTCGTCCCGAGTGTGGACTCTCTGGTTTGAACTAAGCACTAACCCTCATCCTGAGTGTGGACTCTCTGGTTAGCTCACGGCAAGACACCCTCGTCCCGTGTGTCGACTCTCTGGTGTAATTGGTCAACCCTCGTCCCGAGTGTGGACTCTCTGGTGCCACTGATCACGACAAACACCCTCGTCCCGAGTGTGGACTCTCTGGTGCACCAAACAACCCTCGTCCCGAGTGTGGACTCTCTGGTTGTGTAAAATGATAATCAAGGCTATAGAAGTTCACTATACGCACTCGTTCTATGACACGACTCAAGCATTGTACTGACGAGAAACTCTAAGTGTGAACCACAAGACCAACCATGAACACGGCTATATGCAATGAAACAACTCAAAAGAATAAAATACGAAAAGCACATGTCCATAAATGATTAAAACTGTGAAATGAAATATAATGCATGTAATTAAAACTGTAGAGGAAGGCAATGTATACTTGCCTGGAGGTTGCACGCAGATCCAATAACAATCTAGTCCACTGCTAAGCCAAGAAGTCCAAATCATCACAACTATCTCCGAAAGCTGAAACAGACAATGCCAACAGTCTCAGAATTGTCAAATTAGTTAAGATTGCCTGTCCTTAAGTCCAATTCTAGATATAGGTGCAAAACGGTAATTTTGGGCCAAAACGGTGTCCGCCGTTGGACCTGCTTTGTACCGAAAAATGTGCCAGGGTCAATGGTCTCTAAAGTCATCAAACTATATGTTTACAGGTCCGGTTTTTCGATATTAACCCAACCGTATGTCCAAAGTTAGATTCCGACAGGCCGTGCACAAAATCACCCGTTGAGTCGGACCGTAGGGCCCGCGAAACGGCAATCCGATCAAGTGTCTCAGAATCGGACCAAACTTGGCATATAGGACCAGAAAAATGATATGGTCCTGCTGGCGCAAGTTTCGTCTCGATCTGACGAGCGTGCACAAAGTAATTGGGAAATTTGCACGGAGGCCGATACGGTAAATTTCGACGGATACGCATCAAATTCGTCGCGCACACGCGACCAATTTGAATTCCGTCAAAGCCCACACGACCATGAATCCATTATGCACCTTTCGATGCTTACGGTGCGTGACCACGTCGCCCGAATTGGCGGGACGTACGTCGTATCGAAATATTTTTCAATATTGAAAACAGTTTTTCGGTAAACTTCGTCAACGATTTAATTCATGAACACATATCTAAAAATTTAACTACAAGTTGTGTTTTGATCTTGGTTATGTTAACTTAAATCGTGTTCAATTAGTTTTTGAAAAATATCAGTAGGTTGGCCGTGACCGGCCTTCCAAGTTGGGTCCTGGGCTGTCGCTAATGCTCTGTTTTGTAATAGATATTTGATCGATTTTGTGTCGATTTATTGGACTACGTAGTTCGTATGAATTAAAAATAATTGAAGACAAGCAAAGCTGTATATGTTGTGTTCATACCAGAGAAAGCGGATTGTCAAATGATCGAGCGATCCAGCGAAAACTTCGTTGCGAAGTCGGGCGTTTGGCTGTCGCTGCTGCTGTGTCCTGTTTTCGTTTTGGCGCGCGTGCCTGAGTCTAGGTGGCGCTCTGGCGAGTCGGGCGGCGCGCATGGTGGCGGAGCGCGTGCAGGTGGTCTGTGGTGGCGCGCCATTAGCTTAGGGTGTTAGGGTTTGAGTTTTCCCGCCGTTGCTTTGTTCTCTTTTCCGAACCTACAGTTTACATATACATATGTATATGTAGATTCCTTCTCGGGTTGGGCTGAGTATATGGGTTTGCGACTGGGTGCTGCTGTAGGGTCTGTTGGGTTATCATAAGCTGGGCTGTGGGTCAGCTAAGGTCGGGCTCTTATTAGCACACTATGGTATATTATTCATATGATTTTTCCCAGTAGGGCAAGAACTCAAGGGTAAATAGAATCACTAGTGTCACGACCCGCACCCACTGTGAGGGTACGAGCACGTAACAATGCCCAGCCTATGCCATAGTGTCGGCAGAAGAACGCTGTCCTAGGTCACAACATCTAACAGTTAAAGGTAATAAACAGTTATACTCCCCGAATGGGGGTGACATAACAGAATATATCTCAATCACAACTAAGGTAGAACAGGATGAAAATAGATAGATAAATATCCAGAATGAAAGCACAGAATTACAATCCAGAATTCTAAGTGTCTAAAATAATACATATCCTAAAATATCTCAGAATCTAATACAGTGATCCAGGAAAGTAAAGACATCCTAGTCTAAGGAGTGTCATCCACTGCTAGCATGTCCAAGTCCCTAGTGATGTCTAATGCTGCACCAAGAGGGGTAGACACCAGAGCCTCATCATTCACTGTAAAATTTTCAAGAGGTCCAGTCAGGACGGGAGCGAGTACAGTACATCTCAACAAAATCATAACCGGTTAGAAAATATAAACATGCTAGAGAGTAAGATACAGGATCTGAAGAAATAATATGATAAAAAGAGAGAGACTGTAAGTAAATAGCTACAATATATAGAGAACTAACAGTGCTAGTGATTCAGAGCACAAGATGGTTATGTAGACGGCACAATTTTGTACATGAGTAATCTACAGAGGTTGTACACGAGTAATCTACTGGATTGAATACATAACCACTTCTACTCTCCCGCCCCAATCAATACACAAGGATCTAGCTCAGTTATGTTATTATACACGAAGGACATGTGAATACATGATTATACACGATTCACATGTTTTGTACACGAATGTCACAAATACAAGGAGTACACAATGTTCACGATAAAGTACATGAACACGAATACCCGATGTATCCGCTAAGGGGATAACATCGCCCAACAAGATCCAAATAGTACTAATCCGTGTTTCCAACGTGTCAGCATCATGTAAAGTAATCTAAAGCAGGAATATAATCCTAAACAAGATATGAAATGATCAGAGAATGTACTCGCCTGTAACCTAAGAATTTGGAGAATATATACTGTCCGAGGAGTGGTGTCTGGCTCCTATTAGAACATCACAAGTCACAACAAGTCCAGAATGGTAATAAGATGCACTACAATGCATTCTACATGAATCTAGGTCAATCTAGACCAAAGTCAACTCTTGGTCAACTCTGGTCAACCCTAGAAGTCAAACTAGGTCAACCAAGTCAAACCTAAGTCAAACTAGTCTATACTAGTCTAACTAGTATATTCTAAGTCTAACAAGACTACACAAGTCTAATCTAGGCTAACTAGTCAAGCAGACACACACATAGGCCATAGGCTAAGAGACTAGGCCATAGGCTAATAGGCAATACCATGCCTAAGCCAACCATAAATTACAAACACAAGATATTATCTATATCTAAAAAATACACATATTGATGTATTATATAAACTAAAATACACATATTACTATATTAATATAATCAAATATAGGAATACATAACATATAGGCTAACTATATGTTTATATCACCCAACATATTTATATCTAATATATATATATATATACATGGGTACTCATACATAGGGAATAGGAAACATATGTGTATGTGTGTGTGACATGAGGAAATGAGTGTGAGAGGAGACATATATATGCTAATGTGTGTGTGTTAGAGACAGTTGTGTGTAGGTTAGTGTACATGAGAGTTGTATGATAGAGTTGGTGTCAAGAGAGGCATAAGTGTTGTGTGTTAGACATAGGCATGTGAGTGTGTACATTATTGAGGAAAATAGTGAACATAGGCTAAACAGTGAGTAGGACAGTGAGGTATTGTGTGTGTGTTTGTTTAGGACAGTGTAAACAGTGAGAAACAGTGAGGTGAGTGAAAATTAGTGAATGATACTTGTGTGTGTGTGTGTGTGTGTGATAGGCAAAACAGTGAGGAAAAGTGAAGAACCCCATATCTCAGTTTATATATTGAAAACCATTCAACAGTTCAACTAAACTTCCAGTTTAACAGTCCCTATCAACACCCAGTTTAACACAGAACCTAAACCCAGTTCAGTCAACCATACTCAGGTTTAACACATTGAAGAAACACTTCACAGTCCATCAAACTTAGATTAACACATTGAATCAAAAACAGTTCACAGAATTCAGTTTATACAGTACCTATCCAACATTCCAGTTTTAAACCCCAAATCAAAACCAATTCAACCTAATTTCATCATACACTTAGATAACATATAGGTGAACCAATTTGAGGTCTTAAACCATACAATTAGCAGTATAGAATAGGTTAAAATAAGCTGCCAATTTCAAAATGAAAATCTGGAACAAACATAGAAAAATAACTGATATTAAGGATATCAGAAAAAAATGGGAAACTGAGAAATCAACCACAAAATCGAGCTAAAATACCACACCACAGGTTGGTAATGTATATACATCTTGTGCACGTGTCATGTGATGAGTTTGTGTCCACCCAAGTGGACACAAACGTGTCCAATCAATTTAAAAATCCAAACAAAACCTGGACACAGTGCAACAGGACAATCATCGTGCACGTGTTCACAGTGTTCGTGCACACGACACGATACGACACAGACCTTGTGGTCGTGTCCAAGTGTCGACTAGGTCTAGGTCTAGGACTAGGACAAACTGATACGTGTCCACGACACGTGTGCATGAGATAGGACCCGCGTATCAGTGCACGAAATTGACAGCACTTGGTTCAGTACAAATTCGATGCAGGAGCTCATACGTGTTCGACACGATACGTGGGGCTCTGAAACTTGGAGAGCTCCGTGTCAGTGTCAGCCCTGTGTCACATGTCAATTTTCACGTGTCGAGGTGGCGTGTCCAGCGAGCTGTGTCCCCCGTGAAGCAGGGGAAGCAACTGTCCGTGCACGCATGCGTGCGACAGCGTGTACACGTGTCTGTGCTGACTCGACACGACACAAAAACCACACAAAGACACAAGAAACACGTAAGCGACACATAAACCTAATTTTCTGTTCAAATAGATTCCTAAAAAATCACTCGAAATGCCCATTGGGGCATTTCAACAAACACATGCACCATGACACTGATACGTGTCCAATTAGGACACGAATTGGAGACGAAATCTAGGGTTTCCTATTCCTACAGTTAGGTTAGGCCTAGGGCTCCCTAGATATGCAATAAAATCATAATTCTATGGTGTGGAATGAAAGTTACCTATGTGTATCAAAATCCTCAAAAAGCTCCAAAGAGAGGTGTTCCTCTTGATAGCCAACTCCTCCAATTTGCTCCCAAGCTGAGATTTCTTGATACCAACAGCAAAAGGAATAAAATTAGAACCTATTGCAATTGGTTTGGGTGGAAAGGGAATTAAAATGGATTTTATAGGATTTAATGAAGATGGAGACTAACCTCTTTCTAAAACTTTGTAAAATTCCTAATGGAGGCTAGCCCTAACTTTGAGGAACATTAAATAGAGAGGGGGGATCATGTGGCCAGCCATGAGCTGTTGGAATAGGGCTAGGGTTCCATGGTGTGGGCCTATGGGCTTCTAAGGCTTAAGTCATTAGTCATGACTTATGAAGTCACAAGCCATTCTAGCCTAATCAATTCCTAATCTCTCCAAATAAGTTCTAATGAGTTAATCATCACTAATTTAGGTCAAGCTAAGGTTACTTAACCTAACCAAGTTGTCATGACCTAGGTTAGTCTCTAGGTTAGTCTCCTAGTCAACACTAGTCAAAGTCAACTATAGCACCAAAACAAATATACTAAAAATCACTGAAAATTCTAATAAATATAATTAATACTAACTATCACTAACCATGGTTAGCTAAGACTAGCTATGACTAATCTAGGTTGGGTCCAAACCAAGTTAGGCTAATCACAATACATGGCAATCAATTAAATAATATTAAAATTACACCATTCTTAATAATACATTAAATTCCAATAATATATATTAAATTTAATTAAATTCAAAATGACAAAAATACCCTTGAACTGGAAATGATAAATGAAGCACCCTAATCACATGGCTAGGTTCTAGGTTAAGTTGTCTCTAGTGTTACACTATCAAAACACCAAAATCATAAGTCATGATTTAAAATAGTTTTAAAATGATTTAAAAATTACCAAAATTATATTATGATTTAAAATATCATTATTAAAAGATTAAAATTACAAAATTTTAAAATTACCCTCATTTGGAAAACTGGGTGTTACAACTAATGAGCAGGTAAACAACATAGAACATCATCAACATAATGTGGTGCCAATATGATATGTCATAAACAAATGTAAATGGCTCAAAAGATTAATTTTGAACTCTACAGGGAAGAGTAGGATGAAGATCAGGTATGCAAGCAAACTTACAACGTAGAATATTACTGGCTTTATGCTCAAATATCATTGGAAGGGGTACCCTGGAATATGCATATAAACACTAGTAATACTTGAAGACCAATTCTTCAGGTATTGGTAGTATATTTATAGTCATGAACCTTGGGTGGACGCAGTCATTACGGTAAATTGCTGATGGAAGTTTAAAAAAAAACTCTGCAATTCTTAGCCGTCCCCATATCAATGACATTTTCTACACGGCATTTCTATGCACAAGTATTTCTGGCCTATTATCCCAGAAAACTAAAAAAATATTTAGCAAGTTATCATATTTCCAAAAAAAGAAAATATCCCATCAATATCAATAAATTGATATTATATATATATATATATATATATATATATATATATATATATATATATATATATATATATATATATATATATATATAACAATTAATTAGAAAAATAATTTATTAACCAATTAAATTAAGGTACGGAGTATACACTCAAAATAATTATCAACCTGGACGTCTTAGGACTCACTATAAGCCTACACGGGCTTGGGCTCGGTTCGGGCCCAGTCCAGACTATTTATATATATATATTTTGAAAATATATATATTTTTTCAATATATATATATATATATATATATATATATATATATATATATATATATATATATATATATATATATATATATATATTGGAATAAGGGTGAATTTATTCCTCGCATAAAGCGGAAAAGATATTACAGTACATAATATCACAACTTTCCTTGCCCCAAATTATATAATTATGGGGCCATCACTGATACAACGAATTCTATGTTATGTAGAATTCCAATAGGGGGGTAGTCAAGTCCTCGAAAATACGTCTGTTTCGCTCATTCCAAATGTGCCAGTCGGACGCGGCGAGACGAACTCTGGATCTTCTGGCCCACCCCGGATCCCGGCCTCTGTGATCTCGGATCCAACTGAGAATGCTCCGGATGTCTCTATCTACTCCAACTCCTCCTCTCAGTTACGCGCACTGCTCAGTCCAAATGTGCCAGGTCACCAGGCATACAAAGAAGAGATGCCCCATAGATTCGTCCTCCCTGTTACATCGCACACATTTGGCATCCGAAATCTGTATTCCAAACCTGAGGAGTCTGTCTCTCGTCATCTGTGTACCCCGTAGAAGTCGGTATGCACATAGTTACATTTTTCGGGCAACCCCCTTGCCCCAAATGAAGTCCACCTCTCCTCAGCCCGGTCGTGGTGGGTATGAACCAAGTCGTAGCAGCTACGAAAGCAGAATAGACCTGACCCGCCCCCCGTACCTGGGCCGGCCCAGCTCCAGGAATCCCCATGCTGGCTAGCGTCAATAGTAATACGCCGGATCTCCTCGGCAAGCTGAGCAGTATATGGATATCCTTCTGGCCTCCAAACTCCATCTCTGATGATCCGACTGCATGTGAGCCCCCTGCCCGCTTCTCTGTCCAGCTGACCTCCCAATATCTCGCATAAGGATCTGGAAACCAACCAAGGGTCTAGCCAGAGGTCGGTAGTCGTCCCATCTTTCATGTTCCTGCAGATAGCGGTCTGAAGCACCGGTCGACATCTCAGAATAGCCCTAAATGTGACCGAAAAATTGTTGTCTATCCTGCAGGCCCAGAAGTTAGTCCTCCTTAAGTATCTGTTCGCCATCCATTCCGCCCAGAGCGACCCCCCTGATGAATCTCTAGGCCATCTTCACACAAGCTGCCTTCCATATATGTCCTTCTACATTCCCAACAATTGCATTATATATATATATATATATATATATATATATATATATATATATATATATATATATATATATATTTGAAGCAATAGGTAATTGTGGGAACTTGTCTCCACTGGGGCTCGAACTCCTGACCACTTGGGACGCATGTATCTCTCTTAACCACTAGGCTAGAGGCCATATATATATATATATATATATATATATATATATATATATATATATATTCATCCACAACTTTTTGCATCCCCATACATCCCCATGTTCACATCCGTTGGATGTTCTTTAAGTCATCTAATCTTAACCATTGGTAAATCAACGGTTAAGATTAGATGACTTAAAGCACCATCCAACGGTGTAAATAGGAGGATGCTTGGGGATGCAAAAAGTGTAGAGATCTTGATCCTTCCTCATATATATATATATATATATATATATATATATATATATATATATATATATATATATGATGAGGGAGGTGAGGTGCCACCCTATGAAGGGTGTCTACTTGTCATCCCCCACATGCTATCATCATGAATATATATATATTCATCCACACTTGTTGCATCTTGATCCTTGGAATCATCCATGGGGCCTCCCCCTAGCTAATGTGCCTTGGGAGGAGCCACACAAGTGATGCGGCGCGGCGCCAAGGTTCTTGTAGACACATACATCCCCATCCAAATGTCAACTATCCCTCCCTTGACCTTCCTATAAATACTCACTACAAATCCCCCAAAGTCTCCCACACCAAAAAAAAAAAAAAAAAAAAAAAAAAATCAATACTCTGATAAGCACTCCCTCCCTCCAAAACTTTGCATCATCACATATGGTTCCCCAAGCCAAGGACTCCGATGATGTCGCCTCCGTGGCGGGTTTCGACCTCCCGGTCGACTCGGAGCACAGGGCCAAGTCCATGAAGCTCCTCTCCTTGGCGAACCCCCACATGCGCACCTTCCACCTCTCCTGGGCCTCCTTCTTCACCTGCTTCGTCTCTACCTTCGCCGCGGCCCCGCTCATTCCAATCATCCGCGACAACCTCAACCTCACCAAGGCCGACATCGGCAACGCCGGCGTGGCCTCTGTCTCGGGGAGCATCCTCTCCCGTCTGGTCATGGGCGCCGCATGCGACCTCCTCGGCCCCCGCTACGCGTGCGCCTTCCTGATCATGCTCGCTGCCCCGACGGTCTTCTGCATGTCCCTCGTGGGAGGTGCCGGGGGCTACATCGCGGTGCGGTTCATGATCGGGTTCTCGCTGGCGACGTTCGTGTCGTGCCAGTACTGGATGAGCACCATGTTCAGCAGCAAGATCATCGGGCTGGCGAACGGGACCGCGGCCGGCTGGGGGAACATGGGGGGAGGGGCGACGCAGCTGATCATGCCGCTGGTTGTGGATGTGATCGCCAAGTGCGGAGCCACCCGGTTCGTCGCTTGGAGGCTCGCGTTCTTCGTGCCGGGGGTCATGCATGTGGTGATGGGGATACTGGTGCTGAATTTGGGCCAGGACTTGCCGGACGGGAACCTTGGGAGCCTCCAGCAGAAGGGTGACATCAACAGGGACAAGTTCTCCAAGGTTATAAGTGCAAAAAGCAAATTTAATTAGGGTTACTTCATATTTGGTTAATATATAGTATGCTGACCGTTGGATAAACTTTCAAAATAAGACTCCCATACATAATATAAAAAATATTAAAAAATTACAATCAATAATTATTAACATATTTATTTTAAATACACAATAACTTTATCGCTAAAAGACTCATGGTACATACTAGTTCTATTTTAAATACAAAATTATTAACATATTTATTTTAAAACTAATTTTTTCGGTCTCCTCATGATCCGTGGTCCTGGACGATCGCCCTGCAGTCCTGGACCAGGACCGGCCTTGCACGTGAGCCTGCAGTCACGTCTGCGATCACAAACTACTGACAAAATTTTATTTTTCTTGGTATATATATATATATATATATATATATATATATATATATATATATATATATATATTACACTAAGAATAATGCTATTTGTCCCTCCAAATTGTACCTCCAAACCGTCCCTCCTTACATGGCAGCTGACGTGACATGTTGATGTGGCAGCTGACGTGGCAAGTTTTAAAATTAAAATTAATATTAACGTTAACATTAACAATAATATTAATATTAACATTAATATTAATATTAATATTAACATTAACATTAATTAATATTAATATTAAATTAACATTAATTAATATTAATATTAACATTAAATTAACATGGACAAAATTGGATAATTAACTTTTTTGGTTAAAATTTTTCATGTCATCGGTCATATCAGATGACACATAATATTATTTAACATGTCACGTCAGCTGCCACATAAAGAGGGATGTATTAGAGGAACAATTTGGAGGTACTAATAGCATTACTCATTACATTAATTTATTGGGTGTAAGTTGAGAGATAGTAGATCCAACAAACATGCAATACAGCATATACAAAGTCTCGTAGGTATCGCCGGACGTCTTAAAAAACATACATGTTAACTGCCCTGGATTAGTTGTAGTTAACTACTAGCTAGTAAGTCTAAATCTAGATAGATGAGCGGAGCGACTGACAGTATAAGTATGTACGTCAGGTGCTATGGAACGCGATGACCAACTACCGGACTTGGATCTTCGTCCTCCTCTACGGCTACTGCATGGGTGTCGAGCTCACCACCGACAACGTCATCAGCGAGTACTACTACGACCACTTCGACCTCAACCTCCGCACCGCAGGCTTCATCGCCGCCTCCTTCGGCATGGCCAACTTCGTCGCGCGCCCCTTTGGCGGCTTCGTCTCCGACGTTGGCACCCGACGCTTCGGCATGCGTGCCCGTCTGTGGAGCGTTTGGGGCCTCCAGACCCTCGGTGGGGCCTTCTGCGTGTGGCTCGGACGGGCGAAGTCCCTCCCCGTCTCCATCTTCGCCATGGTCTGCTTCTCCGTCTGCGCGCAGGCCGCGTGCGGGGCCATCTTCGGCGTCATCCCTTTCATCTCGCGCCGGTCGCTCGGGATCGTGTCGGGGATGACGGGAGCCGGAGGGAACTTCGGCTCGGGGCTGACGCAGCTGCTCTTCTTCACCAGCTCCAAGTACTCGACGGGGACCGGGCTCTCGCTGATGGGGCTGATGATCATGGCATGCACGTTGCCGGTCACTCTGGTGCACTTCCCGCAGTGGGGGAGCATGTTCTTGCCGGCGTCCGAAAGTGCAACCGAGGAGACTTACTACGGATCGGAGTGGTCGGAGGAGGAGAAGGAGAAGGGGTTGCACCTGGCAAGCATCAAGTTCGCGGAGAACTGCCGCTCCGAGAGGGGAAGTCGAGCAATCATCGTTGCGGCTTCCGCAACACCACTGCATGTCTAGCCTAGCTAGCTACATCCATATCTATATATGTCATCATCACCAATGTATATATTTTTTTTATATATGTCATCATCACCATATATATATATATATATATATATATATATATATATATATATATATATATATATATATATATATATGGAAAAAAATTTAATACATCTCATGTAAAAATTTGTATCGATACATCGCAAATCTGAATCATTGGATGTTGATCCAATAGTTCAGATTAAAGCCGAAGTCAAAGTAACACGTAAAGACAAAGTCAAAGTAAACATTTTTCACAATTTCTAATGCATTTTCAATGCAATTATTTGGAACGTATTCATACATCCCATGTATTATAGAAGGACGAAACTACCTATATATAAACATATAGCTAGCGTGCCTGGTTTGTACTTGAAGAAATCACAATTTGATCATTTGATCACTATAAGTGTGAGAATGGCCGTCCTCGAAAATAGCAGATATGTAGAGCGAGATTTACATGCCAATTAACTTTGTTTGAGATGCAACTTTGTCCTAGGATGTTACAGGACTATTCTATGTTTTATGGATTGGATAAAAATTTAGTGGTTGAAATGAAAGATGTAAATTTTATCACATTTTAAAATTATTTAATTTCAACCATGCAAATCCAATCCAACATGTATAACATATGTTAGTTCTATAATACAAAATCAGACGGTTGGTTCTAGAGCACTCATATATATATATATATATATATATATATATATATATATATATATATATATGCAGATGACCTCCAGCCTAGTGGTTAAGAGAGATGCATGCGGCCCAAGTGGTCGGGAGTTCGAGCCTCGGTGGAGGCGAGTTCACCACAAGTACCCATTGCTTCAAAAAAAAAAAAAAAAAAAAATATATATATATATATATAGAGAGAGAGAGAGAGAGAGAGAGAGAGAATATAAGGAAGGTGATGTGCCACCTCACTGCGAGGTGGCTATATGTCAAACATAGGTTTCGTCGCGATCCGAAATCCGCAGAATATATATATATATATATATATATATATATATATATATATATATATAGCAAATGACTTCTAGCGTAGTGTTTAAGAGAGATGCATGCGGTTCGAGTGGTCAATATATATATATAAAGAAGGTAATTGTTACGCTCCCAGTAGGAATCGAACTCCTGACCACTCGAACCGCATGCATCTCTCTTAAACACTACGCTAGAAGTCATTTGCTATATATATATATATATATATATATATATATATATATATATATATATATATATAATTTGTCACTTTACAATTTATCTCAACAAAACCATCTAGCGTTTAAATCAACAAGATCTAGAAAAAGTCAAAAATGCAAACATGACCTAGAAAAAAAATGAAGATGTACACAACTTTATTCCATATACACATGGTTAGATTATTTATGTGATACCAACAAAACCATCTAGCGTTTAAATCAACAAGATCTAGAAAAAGTCAAAAATGCAAACAGACCTAGAAAAAAAATGAAGATGTACACAACTTTATTCTTATACACATGGTTAGATTATTTATGTGATACCAATCTCTGCGTGGTCAAGAATGAACATAATAACTTGGCGGTCAACTCTAGGGAGGCAAAGATCTTCTCCCACACCTCGGCTCTACCTTCGCCTATCGGCATGGCGGTTTTACGGGAGTTGCGGGACCCATAGGTCCGTTTATTTTGTGATGTATATTTCATGTCCATGACATTTTATCTTTTCTTTTGGTGAGGGATCTGCTCCTCACATATTTTGTAGGCTGGGTGGACTTCTTGGTCCAGCGCCAATTGGAGCTTCTCCGCTCCCTTTTGCCCGTCTTTTATATATGATTTGTTTTGGTTAAAAAAAAAAAAAAGAATGTACATAATAAGCCTTGCTGTAGTAACAGATGTTGCAGAAACCATCTATGACTACTCTCAGCTAGAAAGGTTATGGGGATTTTAGAAAATTTGCATAGTTAATTATATTTTTAGTTCGTATATAAATTTATTTTAAATTTAACCGCACCAATATTAGGGACTCATTTCTACAAGAACTATGATGTTGGATCCACAGCGTTGAACTATCATTGTGATAGTATTTTCAGCGAGTTTTGTGATACTTTTTCGAAGCGTTATCCGTGAGGTCCGCGAGTGACGTTCTAGAAAAGTGTCGCAGAACTTGCTGAAAATACCCGCATAATGGTAGTTCGACACTGCATATCAGCATAGGTTTCATCGCGATCCGAGATTCGCACAAAAAAAAATGTGTGTTTGTATCGGTACACGGTTAAATTGAAAACATTTTTTTATGCAAATCATAAAAATATAAATGATTTATATCCAAAAATTTTAAAAAATAAATAAATTCATTTTGGCGATATGTGTGTATGAAAAATCACATATATCATCATATAAACTAGGGATAATTTAGCAAATACCCCCATTCCAAATGTTAAAACTAGCATATAACCCCACTATTTATTTTATTTAGCAAATACCCCCACTCCTATGTAAAAGAGTGGGGGTATATCTTAAATTTTTTTTATTTTATATCAAAAAATGGGAGTATTTGTTAGATAAATAAAATAGTGGGGGTATATGCTAATTTCAACATTTAGAATGGGGACATTTGCTAAATTATCCCTATAAACTATGTTGATATGCATGCATCTGTATCTGCAATTATATCGTGGAGTTAATTTTTCTAACTTTATTATTGTGGAGTTAATTTTATGTGGTTAAAAGCCTAAAACTTATAGATGATCAGAAGTTGGCTTCTATGACAATGACAAGTGAAATATTCAAGGAAAAGGTGCCATGTTCCTACTTTTCTTTCTCTTTCTTTTATGTGTGTGTGTGAATTGAACAAGAGAATCTAAATAACAAAGTGTGTCAAATCACATTGTTGTACTTACAGAGATTGTTCTACTAAGAATACTAAAAAACTATTCACACACACATGCATGTATATGCACGATAGGATTCTCAATGCTACCCACGAAGTATTTTGACACTATCTAGTTGATTACATCATCTCATGGCCGTAGGCAGCCATTAAAAGATCTCAGGAGAAGTAAGTTTGTAGAATTTTTCTCTCATGCATGTAAATAGTCCCAAATCCACAGATAAAGCAGTAGAAGAAAAATCAAGTATCACATATTGATAATAGAATCTGGCATTCCAGATTTATAATTCATATAATGATCATTCTTAACATTTTTCAATTTGTAAATTTTCTCCAAAAAAATGTTCCTGAATTTATTTATTTTTTTTAAATTTTCCCCAAAACCGTTTTCCAATGTCACGTCCCGATTCGGTCGAATCGATAGTCGTCCCCCGGACGTAATGCCGTGCGAACCTAATTTGCGATCGCACAAGACATAGTCATAAAGTAATCCGAGACACGAGATCTAAGAGAATAAGCAGACAAATTGAATCACACATTAAGTAGAGAGAACTTTGATCTTTATTGATAATAAACATCTTTTACAGACTCCAGTACAAGACTCATGCCGTGTGGGCTACAACATGACTCGATTACAAAAGAGTGCCGATAAGATAGCCGTTCCATATATACATTGCACACATCCCTCAATTTACAACAGAGTATCCCAGTGACCTGGAATGGAGGGACGCTGAGCCATCTTTACTTGGGCAGTTGAGTCTTCAAAATTGGAGTTGCGAGGGAAAGTCTTCGACGCGCGGCCGAAGCTTCAAAAATCACGAACGTCGCCGAGCTAGTTGGCGCGTCCTTCATAATTCGCGGGACCTGTAAAGAGCGAGGATCAGTACGATCACATGTACTTGCGAATGGCTAATTAAAATCTAAGCTCTGTATTTGATTCAAGCAGTTTTATAAATATGTTAGCTAGCTATTTCTGTGATCTTTCTAACCATCCTGATCAATTTGCATGTTAACATGTTTCGAGGCAAGCATATGAATTTGTAAACATTAAGCAGCTATCATATTCATCCCGTGTCACGTGCATTAGTTAAGCAGTGAAAGGGTGTGAAGGTCACTGGCAATGTCAAGCCATCACGGACTATAACTGGGTTAGACGGCGACCCTTTCGCGACGGGTAGTGAGCCCTGTGCGAAAGTTACCGAATAACCCACGTCGAGGTAAGGATGGCGCTTGCTATACTCGTTCCTCCCGGGCCGAATCGGTCCCTTGGCCTAGGCAACCATTCGAGGAAACTACACCTTTGTAGGTCCTAAAAAATTAAGTTGCACCTATTAACAAAGTCAAAAAATCAAGAAATACAACTTTCAAATGAACTGCGCAGACATCAGATTGCGCATCATTCCGATTGCGCACACCGGACTGCGCACACTTTCAACTGCGCAGGCTGACGTGGCAATGTCATCATTATCTGACAAAATCAAATCTTTCTGACAGTTGACAGCACAAAGAACGAGGAGACTGTTCGTTTATTGTGCCGCACAGCGCTCGAGGACAGCTATACATGCAGCGCAATCCAGTGCCTACACAATCCATTTCAGCACAATCCGAAGTCGGCGCAATTCATGTGGCGCACTTCATTGTGTCAACTGACAAAAGTACACATGGCATTCATGCCATCAATTGCTCGTTACGTGGCAACCGTCTTCACACGATCATGCGCATTTCAATCAAATGATGCCATGTGTCCAAGACAGTCAGCCCACAACCAGACAACTGCCTGTGCAGTCTGATGCTGCGCAATCCAGTTCCTGCGCAATCCAACTTGCGCCATTCAGAATAACTAAAAATTAGTTATTTCCAGAACTCTATAAATAGAGTTTCAAGTCTTCATTCAAGGGGATCAGGGATCAGAGAGAGATCAGACATATAGTTCAGAAATATCAGAGAGTTTAGGAGTTCTTGCCCAAGTGCTGCTGCATTCTTCCGAGGCTTTTGCCTTCAACTTTCGAGGCTTTTGCCTTCAACTTCAACTTCAGAGGCTACCGTCTTCAAAGTTTACATCGTCCAAGGGATAAAGCAATCGTCTTCTAGATTGGATTCCTACAATTGTACTTTCCCAGAATTCTTGTAATCTTTACAAAGTTTGTATCAATAAAATTTTATACTTTTGTTTTTGCAAACAAAATGGCGACTCTGCTGGGGACGACTTTCTCCTCCGACGAGGAAGTGACAACTCAATATGACGTAGCGTCTATCGGGAAGACGCAGAAGACTCTGGTTGTGAAGGTCAACCAGACAGCCTATGAAGCCATGATCAACTCTAAGACCACTCCTCGTACTGCAACCACTTCTGCCACGAGCAAAGTGCGCCTAGTGTGGGTCTCCAAGACTGCGGCGCAGTCCATCAACTCTGCCAGCAAGACTGCTGCGCAGTCTGCCACGAAGCCTGCTACGCAATCTGCTGCACAGTCTACAGTTGCTGCCACTAAGATTGTTGCACAATCTGTCTCTGGCAAGAATGCTACGCAATCTGCTGCTGCCAGTGCACAGAAGACTTCATATGCTGCCCTATCAAGGGGCAAGACTCCTTTTCCTCTGGCGCAGTTGGCTGCCAATCTTCCTGCGCAAACCAATACTCCAGCAACTATAGTGCATCCTAAACACTCTGTGGCCAGAACTCCTGATACGCAAACCACAGTGTCTGTGGCCAGAACCAGAAAGTTCTCTGTCAAGGACTCTCCTGCGCAACCTGCCAGTGCGCCATCCATCCATGCGCAAACCATGTCTGCACAATCCAAGAGAGACAGCCCTTTGGCTAATCTCTCTTCTTCTCACAACAAAGGGAAGAGTGCTGCTCCTCTCCAACACCCTGCTGCTCCTGCACAATCCACTAGGGGTAGTCTTTTGGCTATTCCTCCTACTCTTCAGAACAAAGGAAAGGGCCCTTTGGTCTTTTCTCAGACTTCCTCGTCCCTTGACTTGGAAGACAACAGAGGGAAACGCTCTTTAGCTAACCCTTCTTTAAAAAATAAAGGAAAAGGCCCTTTGGTCTTTTTTCAGTCTTCTTCGGTCTTTACCGTAGAAGATCCCACTGAACGTGCTTCGGCATCAGTCAGCACAAAAATTCTTTCAAACAAGGATTCTTCTCTCCATGTTAAAAGAACTTGTACTGATCAAAGAGGTATTATGCCTACTCCGGTAGCAGAATTCTAGGATCTCCCAACCCTCAAAATCTCTCGTTCAAGACAGAAAAAATTGCTGGTGTCTCAAACAGAAACTCCTGGGGGTGAGTTTGCTGATTTAAGAACTTATCTCAACAGGCCAACTTCGGTGAAATGCAAGCAGCCAATGCCGAAGACCAAACATCATCAGAAACAAACTTCCAGGATCAAGAATCCGGACACCTATGCCAATAAAATGAGCACCTCCCTGTACACTCAAGGGACAACACATTTGAAGAACCGGAACCATGTTCCGAATGTTATCAAAGAACACATCCCTCGTACTTTTGCTCGTCCCGTTGCTGTTCCCGATCTCCGAGAACACCTCAAGCAAAGGCGGGACAACACTTTAATACTTCCAATTCAACCAAGTGATCATCATCATTGTAATCATAAGGTTGTTATCAAGTGTTGTTGTCAAACAACTAGACGATCTGTCTTCGATCGTCTGAACTTTTCTAACTCTGAACCTATGTCGGAAGATGAGGACGAAGTTCTGTACGCTTCCGTCAACATGACTTCCAGATACACTGGGGGTAGGAAGTGCTCGAAGCACGGGAAGCCTCGTAAGCCAAGCCAACGGTATTTGGATTTACTCCAGGAATCTTCTGAAGGAGTATTCCAACATACCAGATCCCGAAGCCGAGACACAATCGGTCAAAGGAATCTTCAAAATCCTTCTGAACGTCTCCTTCCTTCTCACTCAGGAGATGATTCTTTCTCCGATTATGATGCATACAGCGAAAGCTCAGAACAAACAGTGTCCTCCACTGTACCCAGAGAAGTGACAGCTTATGTTGTCAATAAAGATCCCGATGCTTCCAGTTCAGCTAGTCAAGAACAAAGAATAGCTGCACTAGAAGATAAGTTGAAGACCATGGCTGAGATGGTCGCAAGTATGCATTCCATCATTGTGGCCCAGCATACAGTGCCACCGACAGTACCGCCTATAAATCCTGAAATCATAGCATCATCGGTGCCTGCCAATGATGGATTGGGGGTAGCACCTATTCAAATACCTCATGTACAAGTCCAACCTACACCCAGTCAATCAGGTGCTGGGGGTAGTGCTTATCATGCTGTTCCTCCTCCTAACACTGTGGTTCAGCCTGCTCCTTCTACATCAGTAGAAGATGCCAATGAAGTTGTGAAGCTCCTGCGAACTCAGTTCGAAGCTTTCAAGGAGAAGGACAACTTGCAGAGGTTGGGGATCAAGCAACCTTACCCAGTTGAATGGAAGGAAGTCCCGTTTCCTCCAAAGTATAAGATCCCAACTATCTCGCTGTTTGATGGCAGCACATCTCCCAGTCAGTTCATCAACCATTTTGAGGTTATGACTGTTCAACTTCAACCAAATGACGCTCTTCTTACCTGAGTATTTGTTGGCTGTTTAGCTGGCGTAGCATACGATTGGTATAGAAGCTTGCCCGATGGTTGTATCACCTCATTCTCTGGCTTAAAGCAAATCTTTTTGGAACGATTTTATAAGGGGATCAACGACATGATTATGTCAGCCCTCAATAAAATCAAACAAAGGCACAATGAAACTGCTGAGAGTTTTATTGAAAGGTTCCGCCGGAAAGCTTTAAAAATGCCTCCAAGAACTCCGGCTGCTTTTACCATAGACACCTGCAAGGCAAATCTATTGTCCATCATCAGCATGTGGACATGGTCTACTCAATTCCAAGATTGGCCATCCTTCATTGTCAACGCTAAAGCAGCTGAAGTTAGCGCCGACAAATTCAAGCAGCTAGGGGTACAAATGTCTAACCCCGACCGGGATGAACATCAAACATCAGACGGTGGCAATCACCAGAACAACCGCAAACCAAAAGAAACTTTGAACATTAATTTGAACAAGAACAAAGAATCTCTGGCGGTTAACGTAGCTCCTCCTACGTCCACTTCTACTCCTTCAGCACCTCCACCGAGAGAACCTCGTCCTAAAGTAGAATATTCCTTTGACGAGAATGACACTGCTAGTATCTTTGATTGCTTAATCAAAAGTAATAAAATCCAACTTCCAGATCCCAAGAATCTCGATGAAGTCGGTAAGACTGATCATCCCAAGTACTGTGTCTATCACAGGTTCATCGGACATCCCACTCGAGCATATTATGTGCTCAAAGGAAAAATCTAGGAGCTGGTCAACGCTGGCGTCGTCACTCTGCAACAAGACGAGAAGACTGTTACCGCAAACATGGTATCAGTTCAGTTCGGTGACTTCCCTCCGCAGATGGTACAACATGGTGTCATTCCTATCCCCAAGGCTACTCTTGAGATTGAGAATCTCCCTCCTCCATAAAGTGAAGGTCTTGTCCCCTTGTCTCTTGACAATGGCGAGATTATGTGGATTCATCCGGATCTTGCTTCAGAGTTTGAACTTCCCTCTTCCTCCAAGAAGAAAGATCGCTCCAAGGGCAAAATAAAGATTTGCAATATGGTGTCTTTTGATCCAATAGTTGATGAAGAAATCCTACTGGGTACCAGATCAGGGAAAGCTTATCTAAAGGATTACCCCGAAACCCAAGAGAATCCTGCTTCTTCTGAACCTGCTCCAGTGCAGCCTGCTTCTACTGAAGATATTCCTACTGCTTCCTCACCAGTTGTGATACCCATTCCTTCCAAGCCAACGGTTGCTGACAAAGGCAAACAGCAAGTCCACTTCGACAAACCTTTGAAGAAGACATCCCCTTCCGGACTTGAAAAGCCTTACAATTTTGACATCTTGGCTCAATTGGCCAATACACCGGCCCGGCTGTCAATCTTCGAGCTCTTGCGCCTCTCCAAAGAGACTCGAAAAACTTTGAGCGAAGCTCTCATGCAAGCTGAAACCTGCTTAGCTCTTCTGAAGAAGCCAAAAGCAGAGCCAGTTTCTTTCCTCCATTGTCATAGTGTGTTGGAGTTAATTCCAAATATAACCTTTACACAAAATGACATGTTGATGGAAGATAACAGGCATGACCGTCCTCTCTACTATACAGGATATATCGATTCAATGAAAGTCGATCGTATTCTGATAGACCCAGGGTCTGCCCTTAGCATCATGCCGAAGACAATGTTAGATGCGCTGAAAATCCCAGTGCATAGTCTCTCCAGTACAATCACCACCATCCTTGGGTTCAATCAGGGAAGGAGTGAGCCTATGGGCAAGATTCGTCTAAAACTCCAAATAGGCAATCTTCGCATAAAGGTTACCTTCTACATCATCGACAATCATGGTTGTTCTTATAATGCTTTGTTGGGGAGACCATTCTTGCACGAGCATAACATTTTCCCTTCGACTCTCCATCAATATTTTAAATATGTGGATGACAATGGAGAGGTACAGAAGGAGGTTGCTGATCTCTATCCTTTCAAAGGCGTCGAAGCATATTGCAATGATGCTCGTATGTACGAGGATGAGTTCATGAAGGTTGTCCTGTCTTTGGATACTGAAGAAGAATCAGAAGCAGAGCCTAATGACACCCTCATCATTCCTGTCAAAGGGCGTATTTCTCATCCTCAATCCTCTAAGCCATTGGCTATTCACTTGCCAGTTCAAAAGCAATCAAGTGATGATCAGGATCAAAGGGAGCTCACCTCTTCTGAACCACTTGTTATCGACTAACGTCGTAACAAAGATAAAAAGTAGCTTACTTCTTCTGAGCCGCTTGTTATCAATCTATCTCATAACAAGGAGAAAAGGGAGCTCATCTCCTCTGAGCCGCTTGTTATCGACCTCCGTCGTAACAAAGCTAGTCCTCCTCCACGTTCTTCTTCTCCCCCTCTTGTAATCAATCTGACTAAGCCTGCTAAGGCTAAAAGTCCTGCTGTAAATACAAATGTACAAATCAATGAAAAAGTATCTACTTTCCAGTATACTGATGTCATTTATCATGCTAAATGCTATTTGGATATGTTAGACAGCTTTCAGTCATTTACAATGGGAGTTGTACAATCTTTTCAAACTGAAGTTTCATTTGAACACCCGAAGGATTCATATCATATTGTTCATGCTCGCAAGAAAGGCGAAAGTCCAATACTATTTAGTAAAGGACCGGAACAACAATTCAGCTATATGGATGGTAGCAAAGTTAACGACACGGGGTATCTTCAACTCCGTCGTTACAGTCAACAATCAAAAGACATCATCCGAAAGATGGGTTATGATTTCAAGGGCGGCCTCAACTATGGGAAAGGTAGAAGAATTCCTCTCCGTACGGCTGTTCCGAAAGGAAAGTCAGAGATGTACTATAGCAGGACCAAAAGAGGTCTCGAATATGCTTCTCCTCCGATGTTATCCCCAGCAGGCTCTGAATCTGATAGCGAAGAGCGTTCTAACTCTTCTGATTCCAGATCGTAGGATTCCGACACCAGCATCAGACAAGTTCATCGATTGACTTTATCTTCTAATATGGTCTCTGTTGAACTTCCAGAAGGCTATGACGAGGATATTGAAGAAAGTTCTGAAACAAATCCTTGGGCTCAACGAATAGATACCCAATAGAAACTCTGATTCGAACAAAGAGAACCTCCTACCGAAGATTAATTGGTTCAAATTGATATAGGAGAGAGCGGGTCACCTCGTCCAATATTCATCAGCAAGAACCTTCCAGAGGCAGACAAGCAAGAATTAATTCTTTTGATTAAAGAATACATTGATGTCTTTGCCTGGAGTTATGAAGACATGCCAGAACTGGATCCTAAAGTCGCTACTCACAAACTGAACATCTTGTCGAACGCAAAATTGGTCAAACAACAACAACGGCGTTTCAAACCAGAAATGATGGACGCAATTGACGATGAAGTCAAAAAGCTCATAGCTGGCGGCTTTATCAGAGAAGAGCAGCATCCTGATTGGGTAGCCAATGTTGTTCCAGTTCTAAAGAAAACCGGCAAAGTTTGAGTCTGCATCGACTTTCGAGATCTTAATGAAGCATGTCCAAAAGATGAATTTTCCCTACCTATCACGGACGTCATGATTGACAACACCTGTGGATTCGAAAGAATATCTTTCATGGACGGATTCTCCGGATATAATCAAATTCGGATGAATCCTGAAGATGAAAAGCATACTTCTTTCCGCACTCCTCGTGGAGTCTACTGCTATACTGTAATGCCGTTTGGTCTCAAGAACGCTGGTGCAACATATCAACGAGTAATGAGTACCATCTTTCGAGATCATCTACGCAAGACTGTCGAATGTTATGTTAATGATATTGCTGTCAAGAGTCGTCTAAAGGAAGATCACATTCAAGACTTGAGAACTATCTTTAATCTCATACGCCAACATCAACTCAAAATGAATCCCACCAAGTCATTCTTGGGTGTCTCTAGTGGCAAATTTCTCGGCTTCGTCATTACCTCTAAAGGTATACACGTGGATCCCGAGAAGATCAAAGCCATTCAAGAGATGCGTCCTCCACGCAACCTAAAAGAGCTACGAGGATTCCAAGGTCGACTTGCGTACATCAGGAGATTCATTTTGAATTTGTCTGGACGCTGCAGACCATTCACTCAACTCATAAAGAAGGGTGTTTCTTTCGTTTGGACTGAAGAATGTCAACGAGCATTCGAAGATATCAAGCGGTATCTCATGAATCCACCAGTCTTGGTGCCACCAATCTCTGGCATACCATTCTAAATGTATGTCCGTGCTATGGATCATTCATTGGGTGCTTTACTTGCCCAAAAGAACAAAGAATGTCATGAATAAGCTATTTATTATCTCAGTCGTACTATGATTGGTGCTGAACACCATTATAGTCCGGTCGAAAAAGAATGCCTAGCTCTCATGTTTGCTGTTCAAAAGACTCGGCATTACATCATTGGCTAAACTATTCATGTTATATCACGAGTTAATCCTCTTCGGGTACTCATGAAGAAGCCTAGTACACTCAATTTTTGGCTGGCTACATGGGTCATTCTGCTAGCCCAATATGACATGGTACATGTTCCTCAAAAGTCTGTCAAAGGTCAAGCACTGGCAGATTTTTTAGCGGCTCATCCTGTGCCAGAAACATCTAAACTCTATGATGAAATTCCAGACGAGACATTGGAATCTAATACAGTCTCCGAAGAATTTTCTACTTGGCGTCTATTCTTTGACGGAGCATCCAGGATTGGACCCAATGGTGCCATTGTCGCAGGAGTTAGAGTTGTCCTTGTTTCTCCGGATGGGTCAGCTATCCAAAGAGCATACTCCCTAGATGAGCCTTGCTCCAACAACGTGGCAGAATACAATGCTTTACTCATTGGCCTCCAGCTAGCCAAACACTCGATGTCGAGTATCTTGAAGTCTATGGTGACTCCAAGCTGGTTGTTAACCAGGTTAGAGGAACCTATGAAGTTCGCCATCAAGATCTAGTACCTTACTTTGAAGCGGCAATCAACATGGCTACATCATTCAAAGCCTTCTTCATTGAATATGTACGTCGAGCTTGCAATACTGAGGCAGATGCTTTGGCCAATCTTGCAGCAGTCCTAGCCATCCCTATCAGAAGACAACAGGTGGTGGTCATCTCTAATCGAGAATTATTCTGTATCAAAACAATCGTAATATTGAGTTCAGTAGTCTTACTAAAGTCAATGTTATCAGTGAAGATTGGAGAACTCCTTTCATCGACTTCGTAGTTCATGACATACTCCCTGAAGACCCCAAAGAAGCTACGAGTATTCGTCGAAGGTCTTTGCGATTCTATTACAATCAGACCACCAAAACTCTCTACTGGCGGACTTATGACGGTCTTCTTCTACGTTGTCTAGTTGGTGATGAAGTAAAACAAGTACTGCGTGAAGCTCACGATGGTGTCTGCGGAGCACATCAACCCGGTCCTAAGCTACAGGATCGTATCTGACGCATGGGTTACTACTGGCCCTCTATGGTATCTGATGCCATCGATTATGCAAGGAAATGTCGAGCTTATCAAATCCATGCAGATTTTATTCATCAACCTTCAGAATTTCTGCATCCGATGGCTGCTTTCTGGCCTTTTGAAGCTTGGGGTATGGACATCATCGGTCCTATCAATCCTCCTTTTTCTAGAGGACATCGGTTCATACTGGCAATAACCGACTACTTCTCCAAATGGGCTGAAGCTATACCTTTGGCTGAAGTCAAGACCAGCAGTATCATTAATTTCGTCAAACACCATGTCATCTATCGATTTGGTGTACTTCGATGAATCATCCATGACAACGGACCACAATTCATCAACCAGAAATTCACAAGATTCTGCGATGATCATAGGATTGACAACGTCGCTTCGACAGCCTACAATCCTGCTGCTAATGGATTAGCTGAAGCTTTCAACAAAACCATCATTAAGCTCCTCAAGAAGTTTGTATCCACTAACAAACGGAATTGGAACGAAAAGTTTGGTGAATGTCTTTGGGCCTATCGGACTACAGTCCGCAACCCCACAGGCTTTACACCTTTCTCTCTGGTGTACGGTTGTGAAGCTGTTCTTCCTCTGGAACTTCAAATTCCTTCTTTAAGGATTGCCATTGCTAACGAGCTTACTACAGAGAACAACGATCTTCTACGACTTCAAGAATTGGAGGCACTCGATGAGAAGCGGCTATTAGCTCAACAGCATATTGAGTTATATCAAGCCTGTATCTCGAAGACTTTCAACCGTAAAGTTAAAGTCAGAGCCTTTCAGCAAGGAGAACTTGTTCTAACAGTAAGACGTCCTATGACTATGACTCACTCAAGCAAAAGCAAGTTCGATGCAAAGTGGGAAGGACCTTACGTTGTCAGCAAAGTCTTTTCAAATGGAGCATATCAACTTGCAGAATTAGATGGTCGAGTTGCAATGATGCCTATCAACGGCAAATTCCTCAAGAAA
Organism: Iris pallida; assembly: GCA_029216955.1. Classification (NCBI taxonomy): domain Eukaryota; kingdom Viridiplantae; phylum Streptophyta; class Magnoliopsida; order Asparagales; family Iridaceae; genus Iris; species Iris pallida. Next base: position 3,251,109 of record JANAVB010010797.1, on the reverse strand, counting down.
TACTATGTATAAATGTAACAGAAATTTATGTAAATATGATCAGACAATTCATAAATAAAGTTTGATTTTTATTTCATCATAAGTGATGTTACATAATATCAAGGAAGATCACTGTCATCCTTCTCGACATTGGGACGGGGACCACTGCCGTCCTTATCAAAGACATAATCAGCAAAAGAGCCGAGAACATCTTTGCTGGAACCCACAAGGAACTTGCAAGCAGCCATCCTCATGGCCTCTTCCTCTTCAGTCTTTCCTGGTTCAAGTAGGAAGTCCACGATATCTTGCGGTGGTTTGGGTGCAGACGAACCTTCGCCTGCCTCTGCCTGCTTTGGCTGGACCAGTTCGGCCGGATGTTCTTCAACGCCCGCTTCAACTTTTGGGGCGATTTCAGTCTTCTTGGATGCATCTCCAAATGATATTTTTATGTTGAATAATGGGAGTGCTCATTTCTGTCAAATTTCTGCTCTATTTATAGGCAGAGATTCTCAAAATAATGAAACGTCACATTCATCCGACGGTTCGTCCGTTCATTTATCATCATCTGATGGTTCATTCGTTCATCAGACGGTTCATCCGTTCATCAGACGGTTCATCCCTTCATTCACATTTATTTGACGGTTCATCCGTTCATCAGACGGTTCATCCGTTCATCAGACGGTTCATCCATTCATCAGACGGTTCATCTGTTCATTCACATTAATTCGACGGTTCATCCGTTCATCAAACGGTTCATCCGTTCATCAGACGGTTCATCCGTTCATCAGACGGTTCATCCGTTCATTCACATTCATTTGACGGTTCATCCGTTCATCAGACGGTTCATCCGTTCATTCATCCGACGGTTCACCCGTTCATTCAATTCATTTGACGGTCCATCCGTTCATCCTGACGATTCATTTCGTTCATTTATTTCATTCGCACCTTTTCATTCATTGTCCATATCAGCAACTTGTCATTTTCGATTAAGTTGTCTATTTTGAAGTAATAATATTCGATAAATTATATTTTGCCACGTCCATATTACCTCTGAGCAGATATAATGAATATAACTATTTTCTACAAAATTATCAAAAAATATATCATGTCCTGTACCTCTGAATATATTTTCTATCGCTATTATTTATATCTGAATAAGATATGCAAGAAATAATAGAGCCACAACAAAATGTCTTTTATTGATCAAAATTTAAGACATTACATATATAGCCTAAAGAAAGACAAAAAGATACAAGATGTTCTTTCTACTGGGACGGAGGCATCATCAGATTAGCAATCTGTTGTTTCAAAATCTGCAACCGTTCTTCGCGAGATGCCATCACTCTCCTCCTGGCCTCTTCCATCCCAGATTCTTCATTAAAAATGGGCATGGTTACCATTCGGCGAGTGATTTCTGTATCATGAGCTGCTACATACTCGTTTCTTTCCTGAGTTAGAGCATCAATTTATTGGACTGCAGTCTGATGCTCTGTAACTTTATTTTCCAGTTCCTCTTCGAGACGAGCAATCTCCACTCTCAGCTCGGCAATCCTTCTCTCTCTTCTCTCAGCAGTTGAGATCACCGATTCCAACTTGGAATTATATTCAGCAGATTTAGTAGTATAGGCATCCAAGAGGTTCTGGAGATTCACTCTTTCAATTGCAGCTGCCTGAGCCATTTGTTCAAACTCTGCCTGCACTAAAGGTTCCACTTCCCCTTTGTTGAGATCTTTATAGTTCTTTATGGAGATTTCTAGCTCATTCAATATATGGTCAAGAAAAGTGGCCTGAGCCTCATCACCTTGCTTCCGGATGGCCTTCACCAAGAAAGAGGTCGGACCTCTAACCATGTAAAAATTAGCGTCTTCTTTGTCCATCATTCTATTGATCAGAGGTCCCAAGGACTCGAAGAAGCATTTGGTGAATGATTGGATGACAAGCTGATTAATCGCCAGAGCACCAGGAGTCGCAGCTACTCCTGTTGATGACGAAGCAGTAGGACGCTCAACTTCTCGTATCTGAACAGCAGGCTCTTTGAATAAGGGAACCAAAGTGGAGCTGGTTGCTCCTCCTGGTTGTTCCTCTGCAAAATCAAATACTGTCACTTTGCCTGTCATTGGCTATTGATAAAGAGAATCAAAAGTGAAAACAGTCTTACCATGGGTGGATCCAACAATAAGCCTATCATCTACAGGAACAGACTTTAGCTGAGTAGAAGTAGCTTCAGACGCTACGGCCTGGCTACTTCCTGCTTCAGAGCCACAAGATAAATGGCGGCTGCTACTGGCAATTGTCGTTGCCAGTACTATGTCTATACATGTTGGAGGAGCAGAAGAAGATCCGGGTTCTGTATGGATAAAAGTAACGATGTTAGCTATCAAGTTATTTATTAAAAGAAGATCGCTAATTTTATTACAATACCTTCGGGAGCAGCAACTGGAGTTTCCTCCAAATCCACCTCTTCATCAACAATCTTCTCCGGAGATCTCGGCACCTCAGCCTCCTTTTCAGGAGTCAGGGTGTCTCGTAGGGATGTCTGGATCTCAACATTCTCTTCCGGATTTTGTGTTTCATCAGCAGCTTCTGATGAGGTGCTCTCCTCGTTCTCGCTGTCCTAGTGAGCCTCTTCACTAGCAGCATCAGCGGCATGATCAGCTTCTTCTTGATAACCGAAGTCACAGCCATATAAAGCTTCGATCATCAAACGATCTTCTTCAGCAAGGGTTGCTCCCGATGTGGCAGGAAGATGAGTTTCCGCTGCTGTTGGCAAAGGAGATCGTACGGCATTATGCTCTTCCTCTACAATGTTATCTCTTGGCTCTTCAGCCTCATTTCTTTGATCCAGCTCTTCCCTCTGCTTAATTTCCTCTCTATGCTCTGGACTGGAAGTTTTATTCCCAAACTCAGAAACAGGAGTGGGAGAAGGCATGGTGAGTCCCGCTGCAGCGTCTATCACGATCGAAGACAAAACTTGTCTTCTGCGGACCAACCTTTTCTTCCTATGCAGAGGTCTCTCAGGACTCTCTATGTTTATTGCCTCGACTTGTTTTTGAACAGAGGTCGGTGTGGCAGCTTCTTCCTGCTGAATTGTCTCGGCCAGCTGCCGAGATTGAGATCTGGTAGTAATCTTTTCTGAAGAATGATCCAAGATCAGTTTCTTCTTCGCAGCTGGGACGGAAGGCTCCTCTCTCCTTCTCTTCTTGGCCGGAGATTTAGCAACCTTCAAAGAAACACGTAGTGGCACGTTAATCTCTTCAGGGAACATAACGTCCCTCGAAACTTCTAAGGGTGCATCTACTGGCTCGTGCACCTCATCATTACCTGGAAGTGACATGATGACTCCTCCCTTCTTCAATCTCGTTGCAGACACGAAGCTATCCACAAGATTGAAGTTCTTGGCAAAAGTGTTCGATGATGTATAAAACACCGAATATGTGAACAGCATACGAGGGCCATGATTACTATTCACCGGCATCGAGAACGTTGCTTTCGTATCTCGAGCGTTGTAATAAGCCCAAGCTCGGGCTCCATCTATCAAGAAATCTTTTCTTTGTAGGCATGAGATAGCATTACCTACGTGGAATTGGTCATATCCAAACTGCCGAGCAAACCGGCTGGGAAGATATGGCTCCATGTAGCATTCTTCTTTAAACCGATATACCAAGTGGGATGGTCGAATTGTCTTCAACCAATCAAAAGCTGTACGGCTCAAAGGTTGCATCTTTGAGTCAACCATGTTGGTCGGCATTTGTTCATATCCGGCAGGAGGAGGAGTGCAATAGAAGTTCCATCCTTTGCCAAGATTCAAAGCATATCTGCAATCTCTCAATGAAGTGTATTTCCACTTACCGTAGGAGAATCTTCGCAAAAAGCTGCCACTGACTGGTCCCATGTCGGGGTCCATCAAAATAGGATGGTGTAGAAGCAACCACCCGAACAGATAAGTATACGGCAATTCTAGCCGAGGAAACTCTTTCTCGCCCTTAGCTTTCAGCATCAATACGACGTACAGACGGAGACTGGCGTTCATCCTACAAGTCATCACCGATAAGAGATCCATCTTGTAGCCGAAGACTAATCGAACGGCAGCAAAAAGAATACCGCGATGGAAGTGCTCTACGGCACTTGATCCGGGAACGACGAATCGACGGAGCCAATATGTCAAAAAACCTGCCAGTTGGGTTTCTTTTGACATAAATCGATATCCCACTCTCATATAACTCTCGAGAATGTTGTAGCTCCCCTTCCCGAAAATTGTAAAATATTTTATTATTTCATTTTATTTAAATGATGATTTGTAGACTGTACATATGGGTATATACGCCTTTATTTGGTTTAGTGAATTTCGTTATGATTATTGTTATTATTATTTTATTATCAATATTATTAAGGTTATTACTAGATAATATTACTTTATTGTAATGGATTATATTTTGTGTCGAATAAACGTTATAATATAGGTGATCAAATTTATAGGAAATAGGTCCTAATCTAGGAATAGATAGTATTGGGATTTTAATTTGATTTTTTATGGATATTATTACTAGTATTCATATATATATATATATATATATATATATATATATATATATATATATATATATATATATATATATATATATATATATATATAAAAAAAATATATATATATATATATATATATATATATATATATATATATATATATATATATATATATATATATAAACCTGCTTCTAGAGCTATGCCATAAGTCATGTAGCAAACTTATTACTGTGTACTTCAGATGTTATTTCAAGCATTATTAGAGCTGGTAGTGCTATTGTTTGTTTTCTTGCATAATTTATCTTGCTTTTGTGATATTTCTTGTTAGTTGTTGGTTGAGAACTGAGAACATTATAAATTATCTTGCATTTTGTAGTCATTAGTCCTTAGGAGTAGCTTATGATAAAGGGCAAGTTGTTGCTGTAAAGCTTGTATGTTTCGGATTGCTTCCTAGGTTCCAAACTCTTCTTGATTGCTTCCTAAGTTCCATCTTAGTTTTGAGGTGTTTATACCCTCAAAACCTTCATCCTGTAACACAAGTATTGCCATGATCAACTTGTTACCTGCAGATTTACTTTCGAAGTCTATCTTACAGAAGCAAGATTGGTAAGTTCAAATGCACTCTTATGGTTTTACTTTTTCTCATAGAACTTCGAATGCAATTGTTACACAAGTATCAATTGCCAAAGGATGTTATCATGTTATTAAATAGAAGACAAACCCTTCCCCAGGTTCTCTAAGATTTTGGAGTTTATGTTGTATGTTCTCTCATTTCTCTCTTTTCCAGTTGTGTATGGATGAGTTCTCTCACCTCATTTGTCCAGAGTATGCTATTGTGTGCAAGGTGGACCTTAGAATTTAATTAGGCCAATATGAGAAGTCCATGAAACATAGTTTGACCTTGAAATGTTAGTTTTATACTTGTTGTCTACGTTTTTATAAGTTCCGCTTGATACAGCTAATAATTCCCCAATCCAAGCAGCCTTCCCTGCTAACCACACCCAAGCCCACGACAGAGGCCCGACTTGCCGAGCGGAAGAAAGGATTCGAAACACTAAAACTCGAGAGCCCAACATCCTCATTAAGCCGAACCCTAGCAGCAACCCATAAATTATTCATCATCCCTTCATTGAAGGAGTAGCAGCCAACACCTACTTCATCCTTCTTCATCTTCCTCATCCCCATCCTCATGCGACCACAGCCTCGCAGTCCCGAAGCCCACATTTACCTCACGTTCCTCGTCGGATTCCTTCTCCTCGCATGCTGCTGCGGCGTCGGGTGCGACGTGTTCCACGGGAGCTGGGTCTACGACAGGACGTACCTGCTCTACGACTCGTCGTGCCCGTTCCTCGACCCGGAGTTCAACTGCCTCAAGTACGGCCGCCGACAGTCTCTACCTCAAGTTCAGGTGAGGCCCAACGCCTGCGAGCTCCCCTGGTTCGACGGGCGGGGCTTCCTCGCCAGGATGAAGGGGAAGAAGAGCATGTTCGTCGGCGACTCCATAAGCCTCAACCAGTTGGAGTCCCTCAATTGCATGATACACGCCGCCCCTCGCTGGAGATTTCTACGCCGGTGGCTCCCTGGTGCCGAGTTGGTGAGCTCCCCAACCTTTCTCTCTCCCTTCTTGCTTCTTCTCCCGAATTTTTCCCTTCTTCAGAACTCCATCAACTACCCCCATAGTCTCTCTCCTCTTTGGGAGAGTATTAATAAATCAACCCAATTGTCACTGTTGGGAACCTGGAAAGGAGAGTAAATTTTTAGTCAAAGTTACTTATTATTATAATATTTTATTTTGTTTCATATAGTTATAATAGTACTGTATCTATTGAGGTAGTCTTCAAGTCCTGCTAATATCACTTTAATTATTAGATATTGAGTGTATACCAATTTTAGATTTATGAGATATTATTGGTATATTACTAGTGCCTCTGTACATGTTAATGTACAAGTATTTCAAACCGTATATACATATTATTTAGTTGGACCTTGGGCCATTAGGCCGATTCTTAATTTAGAAAGTAAATAGGCTTTAACTTTATAAATTGTTATTATTTTAACAATATGGGTAATAGTTTGGAATTTTGGGTTTTAATTTTGACCTATCGATATGGTTGGGCTTTATATTAAAATAGATTTGAGCTGTATATATATATTATATGTCAAAGTTTTGGGTTAATTATTTATTTGGGCAATTTTGTGCACGGTCCGCCGGAATCCAACTCTGGACATACGGTTTGGTTTGTATCGAAAAACTGGATCCGTAGACATGTAGTTTGACGACTTTAGAGACTGTTGACTCTGATACGCTTTTCGGTACAAAGCGGGTCCAACAGGGGACATCGTTTTGACCCAAAATTACCGTTTTGCCCCTGTGTCCAGAATTGGACTTAAGGACAGGCAATCCTAGCTAATTTGACTATTCTGAGAACATTGGTAATGTTTATTTCAGCTTCCGGGGACTGTTGTACGGGTTTTGACTATTGTGGCACATTGAGTGGTTCAGATTGTCGGTTTCACCAGCAGAGGACCACAGGCGAGTACAGTTTATTGTCTGCATTTCGATATTGATCTTTACTATATTTCATTGATTAGTCATTGGTTATGTGATTTTCATACTCTATTATAAATTGTTGAGTCGGGAATGAGAAGTACCAAAGATGTGTGATCCGACCATTGACAGTGTTTATTTTTATGCAGTAGACATCGTAGACAGTGCTTACTTTTCTGCAAGTAGACATCGTAGACAGTGCTTACTTTTCTGCAAGTAGACATCGTAGACAGTGCTTATTTTTCTGCAAGTAGACATCGTAGACAGTGCTTATTTTTCTGCAAGTAGACATCGTAGACAGTGCTTATTTTCTGCAAGTAGACATTGTAGACAGTGCTTATTTTTCTGCAAGTAGACATCGTAGACAGTGCTTATTTTTCTGCAAGTAGACATCGTAGACAGTGCCTATTTTCTGCAAGTAGATATTGTAGACAGTGCTTATTTTCTGCAAGTAGACATTGTAGACCGTACGGTGTAGTGGCCCAGACTGATCACATATCAAAGGTACTTCTAACAGTTGGGGAGAGTATTTTGTGTCTATTTATTTGCTATTGGTTTTCTGTATTTTCTGTTATTTTCAAAACTCATGATTGATGGCTAACTTTTGTTTTATAGTCATTTTCTTTATTTAAAATTGCATTCAGTGGATTGTGCTCGTTCCATTCCTGACTGGAAACCAACATTTTCAGGTTAGCCGTGGATTCACTTAGCTTGGGGAGTGACGAGAATACTTGCAGCCAGAAGCCTAGAGACTAGCTAGATAGTTGAGTTGGAGTCATTCTATAATTGTACAAGTTTATATTCTCTGCAAATATAAAACTTGTGATCTTTATAAATTAAATTAATTTTGTGAATGAGCATTATTTGTGATTTGATCTTCATGGCCGTGACAGCGTTCTACCGCCGACACTGCGGCGTAGGCTGGCTTGGACACATCTCGTATCCGTAAAAAAAAAAAAAAAAACGGGTGCAGGTCGTGACAAGTTTTTGTGGTGGCCCATGCAGGTCAGTCTTTGCAAATCATGCGAACTCGTGATAGTACTCAAGTTAGTTGTACTATTGCGAGCCTGCGCCTAATAACTGCTCATTCACAGATTAGGAATTAATTTAATTTACGAGAATGACTAGGACTAGGAGTCCCTTATACAAATTTACCGATGGGTAGTTTAGGTCGTGCAATTTAGGTGACGAGTTATTAATTTTGATAGTTCGTCAGATCCCCATAGGTACACTATTATCTCTTGATATGACGATGTAATCCAATGTGGATAAATTATTCGCTTGGGAAGACAGGGCTTCATTGAATTATTTGATCTAACCTTGATAAATTGTTTAATTCCTTGCCCCTTAGATATCATCCCCATATTTTAGTCGAATTGTCTATTTAGTTCCTATTTTGTCCTAAGAATGATTATTTTGTAGAAATTCTGATTAGTTATCCCCATATGAACCTCGAATTAGTTCTGATTCAAGTTTTTCCCCCAAGGTTTGGATACACACGAAATAGATACCAGAATGTTGTATTCCTTTTGTTTTCAGTTATTTCCTCTACGTTCAATCTTTTATTCCAAGGGTTGTGACTAATAGGACATATACTTACGCTCTATGGTTACCTTGTTGGAATCCCTAGAAGCTTATGAACTTTTACAGGTTTTAGTTAAAGGAATGTTAGTTAACTCATAATGGCAGGACAGCAGCGCACTGGCGAGACACGACCCCTAGAGTTGAAATTAGTTTAAGAAATATGGGTTATAGAATATTGCTAGAAATATGGCTAATGGTCCACTCCTTGATCGTAGCTCGAACCAATATTGGATAGGGTTAAGTAATGTTCGGTTTGTATCATATTTGAGTTACAAAACCAAGAGTTTACCATCGCCCGAGTATAAGGACGAGGCATAATTTTTGGTGAAATGACTTCAGACGTGATTACAAATTAGGGATACTGTAGAGGATAAGACAGTGCCAGTATGTTCTATAAGATCCGAAGCCAATAGTAGTAGAAGTTCTGTAAGATTGGGTAGCGTGTCTCCCGACCTAGCATTCCGTGGTCCTTGTGACCTATTGACGAGGTAATTGACTGACACTAATAGGTTTACCGGGAATATAGAATTAAAAAATCCAAAATCCATTAGTAGACCAAGGCCTTAAGGATAAGATGATAGTGGGATGTCTATAGAAGCAAGAACACCAGGTGAAGTTTGATTCCCTCTAAACTTGAACTACTTGTGCCTCTTTTCAAAAATCTTGCGTACTTGTATCTTGACTATCTTGACCAACGCTGCGATTACAGCCTAGTTTTTGCAAGCTTACTCTTTTATCGAGCTTGATTCAAGACATATGTTTATTGGGGACGCCCACTAACTTATTGTCTAATCAGAATCAGTGTATTATGGTCTGATCAACCATGATGCGTTTGGTTCGCTCTTCGTTTAATTATACTACGTGGATGGAGATATATAGGTATCTAGGATCTCATCCGCGACTGCTTTGACAATCCCTCTTGAATTATACGTTCGTCTTTGGATCACGTGATTGTACTCAGTAACATCTTTCTTGAACTCTTAATTATTTTTGTCTTTCACTGATTTGGAAAGACAGAAGCTCGTAATTGGTTGAGAGATACCGAGTATCCCCATGGCTATGGTAGTTGTATACACAAGGGTAGTTATTGTCAGCCAGCCATGTGATTGAGTTACTCGTTTTCCTCTCGACCCCAAGCTGTTATCGGGACTTTCAAGCCATCTGAATTTGAGAATGATTAGAGTTTTACCCTTAGTCAAAATGCCAACCAAGGAGACTATCTATTCTCAGGAAACCAATTGCGTGGGCCTCTAATTATTTGCTTGAGACTTGCCTTAACTAGCAACCCTTAAGCCTTAACTCAACCCATCCTCGACCAAGCCTACAGTTAGACATGAGATGAATAGAAAAGGCTAAGGACAATAATTTACCGTGACTATGGTAGGCACTCATCCCGAGATTGGTTTCCAACAAGTGTTACCCTAGTCACGTAAATATTATTATTAAAGCCTAACCAGTATGGGAACCCCACAGTCACTAGCTCACCCAATACCATAGCTTAAATACCCTGTCATATTATGATCTGCCAGTTGTCAACAACAATATATGATCACTACAACTCTTGTGACAATAGTATGGCAGGTTGACACCAATAGAAATTTACGACTCAGTTATTAAAAACCTTTTGCCTTAGAGTTGGTTACCCCGTCGATAACTCTTGTATACTGTGGACGAGTAGATCATTCTGTTTTATCGACCATGTGTTATTGTACACACTCGTTATCCATTCATTGAGGAACGACCCTTGACTTGACTTATATCTACCGTATCCCGTACGTCACGCCTTATTCTTTATTAATAAGAGTCGAGGTACAATATCTGGACTTAGGAATCCTCTTAACCTCTTTATTCCTAAAACCATAGCCTAACTTCTAAGGTGGGTAGACTGTAAACTTTCAAAAAAAAATTTAGGACGTACGAGGATTACCGATTGATTAGAACAATTCCTATTAGGATGATAATTAGTGCCCCATAGACTCTCACTTTCCATTTAGATTTTTGTGCCCGGCCGTGTCATCAGTATTCGGAGCACGAGACCAGCTGTTATCTTCCAACAAATTTCACATGTAAGATCTAGACGAGTCCATCTTCATCTAAGTATATCATGTCCCACTCAAACCCGTCCCCTTGTACTCTATTTTTGTGGTACGACTTTCAGGACAAAAGGACTACCTATAACCCTTACCATAGTACCGGTACACTTTTCGACTTCCATTAGAGCCTCAACCTCGACTCAACCCCTTGGATAGAAACCTATTCTAGAATACCCTAATCTAGTAGGAATAGTTTTATCATTGGAATCTTGTCCAATCCATATAGATTGCAATCCAAGGTTTACCCAACCAACGAGGGATGTCCAATCAGGAAGCCCATTAAGACTCATTAAAACCCATCCATGCATACCACCATACTCGGACTAGAAAACCGAACTATTTGGAATAGGCCCCTGTACCTATGATGTAGTCTCCACCTCTCAGAATGTGAAGTCATTCGAAACCCTTATTCCATCTACCTGGAAGTCGCGACACGATCTTGTGTTGCATTATATCCCTTGCTCGTGTGTTTAAATAACTACGGGGAAGATCATAATCTTGATTTCTCAAATTCTGCTTTATTGTGAAACCATGTTTAGAACTTCGAGAACGGAATTTCCGTGTTGCACGGGTTGCAAGTCCCTCTAGGAAACGAAGGATTCTTAGATTTAGCAAGTGACGGGACTAGAGTAGCCCAATTTTGCAAATAGGACAATAGGTTCATAAACTTTCTTTCTACCTGTATCATCGGATACTTTTTACCGCCCTTGAAACCTCATATTGCTCTCGACTAGGTTCCTTATCTTCCCGTTCTTCCTACTTCAGAGCGACGAATGGTCATGCTCTTTAGAATTTATTAATATGTCTTGGCTACTTGTATAAATTTGTGCTTGTTGATTTTAGGGTTGCGTGATAGGTAGGAGAGAATTATAGAGGCCATAAGCAAGTAGATATCTATTGGTAGAATTTTTAGCAAGTAGTTGAATGATTAAAAAGTTGTAGGTACATACCTCTGAGGGAGTAGTGCGACCAAAGGTGGGTAGAAGTCCTTGAGTATTCGGAGTTATAATAGCTAGAGAATGTTACAAACTATTTTGGAGGAACTAAAAATTTAAGGAGATTAAGGTTAAGATAGACTTCCTTTTTGAATTTTAAGAATAGTTACGAATTAGAATTTCGAGGACGAAATTATTTTAAGGTGGGTAGATTTGTAGCTCCCCTTCCCGAAAATTGTAAAATATTTTATTATTTTATTTTATTTAAATGATGATTTGTAGACTATACATATGGGTATATACGCCTTTATTTGGTTTAGTGAATTTCGTTATGATTATTGTTATTATTATTTTATTATCAATATTATTAAGGTTATTACTAGATAATATTACTTTATTGTAATGGATTATATTTTGTGTCGAATAAACGTTATAATATAGGTAATCATATTTATAGGAAATAGGTCCTAATCTAGGAATAGATAGTATTGGGATTTTAAATTGATTTTTATGGATATTATTACTAGTATTCATATATATATATATATATATATATATATATATATATATATATATATATATATATATATATATATATATATATATATATATATATATATATATATATATATTTTTTAGTATTCATATATATTATATATATATATATATATATATATATATATATATATATATATATATATATATATTTTTTTTTTTTATATATATACCTGCTTCTAGAGCTATGCCATAAGTCATGTAGCAAACTTATTACTGTGTACTTCAGATGTTTTTTCAAGCATTATTAGAGCTGGTAGTGCTATTGTTTGTTTTCTTGCATAATTTATCTTGCTTTTGTGATATTTCTTGTTAGTTGTTGGTTGAGAACTGAGAACATTATAAATTATCTTGCATTTTATAGTCATTAGTCCTTAGGAGTAGCTTATGATAAAGGGCAAGTTGTTGCTGTAAAGCTTGTATGTTTCGGATTGCTTCCTAGGTTCCAAACTCTTCTTTATTGCTTCCTGAGTTCCATCTTAGTTTTGAGGTGTTTATACCCTCAAAACCTTCATCCTGTAACACAAGTATTGCCATGATCAACTTGTTACCTGTAGATTTACTTTCGAAGTCTATCTTGCAGAAGCAAGATTGGTAAGTTCAAATGCACTCTTATGGTTTTACTTTTTCTCATAGAACTTCGAATGCAATTGTTACACAAGTATCAATTGCCAAAGGATGTTATCATGTTATTAAATAGAAGACAAACCCTTCCCCAGGTTCTCTAAGATTTTGGAGTTTATGTTGTATGCTCTCATTTCTCTCTTTTCCAGTTGTGTATGGATGAGTTCTCTCACCTCATTTGTCCAGAGTATGCTATTGTGTGCAAGGTGGACCTTAGAATTTAATTAGGCCAATATGAGAAGTCCATGAAACATAGTTTGACCTTGAAATGTTAGTTTTATACTTGTTGTCTACGTTTTTATAAGTTCCGCTTGATGCAGCTAATAATTCCCCAATCCAAGCAGCCTTCCCTGCTAACCACACCCGAGCCCACGACAGAGGCCCGACTTGCCGAGCGGAAGAAAGGATTCGAAACACTAAAACCCGAGAGCCCAACATCCTCATTAAGCCGAACCATAGCAGCAACCCATAAATTATTCATCATCCCTTCATTGAAGGAGTAGCAGCCAACACCTACTTCATCCTTCTTCATCTTCCTCATCCCCATCCTCATGCGACCACAGCCTCGCAGTCCCGAAGCCCACATTTACCTCTCGTTCCTCGTCGGATTCCTTCCCCTCGTGTGCTGCTGCGGCGTCGGGTGTGACGTGTTCCACGGGAGCTGGGTCTACGACAGGACGTACCTGCTCTACGACTCGTCGTGCCCGTTCCTCGACCCGAAGTTCAACTGCCTCAAGTACGGCCGCCGACAGTCTCTACCTCAAGTTCAGGTGAGGCCCGACGCCTGCGAGCTCCCCTGGTTCGACGGACGGGGCTTCCTCGCCAAGATGAAGGGGAAGAAGAGCATGTTCGTCGGCGACTCCATAAGCCTCAACCAGTTGGAGTCCCTCAATTGCATGATACACGCCGCCCCTCGCTGGAGATTTCTACGCCGGTGGCTCCCTGGTGCCGAGTTGGTGAGCTCCCCAACCTTTCTCTCTCCCTTCTTGCTTCTTCTCCTGAATTTTTTCCTTCTTCAGAACTCCATCAACTACCCCCGTAGTCTCTCTCCTCTTAGGGAGAGTATTAATAAATCAACCCAATTGTCACTGTTGGGAACCTGGAAAGGAGAGTAAATTTTTAGTCAAAGTTACTTATTATTATAATATTTTGTTTTGTTTCATATAGTTATAATAGTACTGTATCTATTGAGGTAGTCTTCAAGTCCTGCTAATATCACTTTAATTATTAGATATTGAGTGTATACCAATTTTAGATTTATGAGATATTATTGGTATATTACTAGTGCCACTGTACATGTTGATGTACAAGTATTTCAAACCGTATATACATATTATTTAGTTGGACCTTGGGCCATTAGGCCGATTCTTAATTTAGAAAGTAAATAGGCTTTAACTTGATAAATTGTTATTATTTTAACTATATGGGTAATAGTTTGGAATTTTGGGTTTTAATTTTGACCTATTGATATGGTTGGGCTTTATATTAAAATAGATTTGAGCTGTATATATATATTATATGTCAAAGTTTTGGGTTAATTATTTATTTGGGCAATTTTGTGCACGGTCCGCCGGAATCCAACTCTGGACATACGGTTGGGTTCGTATCGAAAAACTGGATCCGTAGACATGTAGTTTGACGACTTTAGAGACCGTTGACTCTGACACGCTTTTCGGTACAAAGTGGGTCCAACAGCGGATATCATTTTGACCCAAAATTACCGTTTTGCCTCTGTGTCCAGAATTGGACTTAAGGACAGGCCATCCTAGCTAATTTGACTATTCTGAGAACATTGGTAATGTTTATTTCAGCTTCCGGGGACTGTTGTACGGGTTTTGACTATTGTGGCACATTGAGTGGTTCAGATTGTCGGTTTCACCAGCAGAGGACCACAGGCGAGTACAGTTTATTGTCTGTATTTCGATATTGATCTTTACTATATTTCATTGATTAGTCATTGGTTATGTGATTTTCATACTCTATTATAAATTGTTGAGTCGGGAATGAGAAGTTCCAAAGATGTGTGATCCGACCATAGACAGTGTTTATTTTCATGCAGTAGATATCGTAGATAGTGCTTACTTTTCTGCAAGTAGACATCGTAGACAGTGCTTACTTTTCTGCAAGTAGACATTGTAGACAGTGCTTATTTTTTTGCAAGTAGACATCGTAGACAGTGCTTATTTTTCTGCAAGTAGACATCGTAGACAGTGCTTATTTTCTGCAAGTAGACATTGTAGACAGTACTCATTTTTCTGCAAGTAGACATCGTAGACAGTGCTTATTTTTCTGCAAGTAGACATCGTAGACAGTGCTTATTTTCTGCAAGTAGACATTGTAGACAGTGCTTATTTTCTGCAAGTAGACATTGTAGACCGTGCGGTGTAGTGGCCCAGACTGATCACATATCAAAGGTACTTCTAACAGTTGGGGAGAGTATTTTGTGTCTATTTATTTGCTATTAGTTTTCTGTATTTCCTGTTATTTTCAAAACTCATGATTGATGGCTAACCTTTGTTTTATAGTCATTTTCTTTATTTGAAATTGCATTCAGTGGATTGTGCTCGTTCCATTCCTGACTGGAAACCAACATTTTCAGGTTAGCCGTGGATTCACTTAGCTTGGGGAGTGACGAGAATACTTGCAGCCAGAAGCCTAGAGACTAGCTAGATAGTTGAGTTGGAGTCATTCTATAATTGTACAAGTTTATATTCTCTGCAAATGTAAAACTTCTGATCTTTATAAATTAAATTAATTTTGTGAATGAGCATTATTTGTGATTTGATCTTCATGGCCGTGACAGCGTTCTACCGTCGACACTGCGGCGTAGGCTGGCTTGGACACATCTCGTATCCGTAAAAAAAAAAACGGGTGCGGGTCGTGACAAATGTCTCCTTTCTTTAGAGGAGGACATTGATGATCGTCCTTGATCTTGACATCCAAGTCACCACTTCTCTCCATTAACTTCACCACCTCAGTACTGCTCAGTGGTTTAAAAAGTCGGGATAGCTGTTGTCATATTCCTTGGTCTTCTTTTCTTCAATATGGTTGAGGAACATTTAAGGCAACCATTTGGATGAATAGCAGGTACCAGATGTACCACTTTTGTAAAACAAAGACCAGATTTTATAATGACACAGCAGTTCTTCGAAGACTTCTACCATGGCCGCGTTCTCTTTTTGAAGTTTGTCCAACTCATCATTAGTTGGGACAAATTCCTCATACGGGGCATCCCTCATCGGCAGGTAAGATATGTACTGCATCTCGTGAAGGGCAAACCCGATCTCTCCGCAGGGAGTCATAAAAGTCTCTGTCCTGTAGTTGTATCTTTCTGCTAGAGCCATAAATAGATACGAATTAGGGGCAAAACCGTAAACAGTGGCATGCACTGCTTTATACAAGTTAATCTGCTGAAGTTTGTATTCAAACTTAGTCAAAACCCAGTTTGCTATACAGCTCCATCTCTTATAGTCTGGGTTCACCAGTCCAGTTAATCTGAGGTCTTGATTTGGATACCTTCCTTCGACCTTCGCGAACTCATTCGCGAATATTGGAACTCTCACGGGCAATAACAAAGAATAATTTTCCGGTGGAATACAACCGGGCTTTAAACCTCTGAGCAAGACACTGTATCGTTCCGAAGAACTGTAGAACATGTCTTTCTTGTTAGGCCCCTTCTTCACATAAATCTTTCCTGGTCGGGCATCCTGAAAAGGTGTGAGATTCCATTCCATTTTCCTCGGATAGCTTGCATGAGCATATCGAGATAAGGGGAGACAGCGGGAGACATCTGGTATCGAGATTGTCTTGTCTTTCTGTTGGACAATCCGTTCTTCCATCCGTAGCCTCGGCTGAGAGATCTTCTCAAAAGCTTCGCCAAACAGAAATAGGGGCTTCTTGTGAATGATGGCATCTGTCGACTCCAAAGGTTGCCCATTCATCAGACATAACAGGGTTTCATTATCTTGGGTTACCAAGATAGCTTGGCGGGAAGTTAGCAGATCATACTGTAGAAAGTGCACATGGGACAGGTCCTCTTTGAATTTCGATTCTGAAAGAGTTCCTACAAAGTTCTCATACCCCGGATCTTCTCTGGTATTAACTGCATCAAACAGAGAAAACAAAAATTCAGCACAAGAAAAAATCAAGGATGCTACCATCAGACTGCGTAACCATCAGACTGCGCAACCATCAGATTACGCAACCATCAGACTGCACAACCATCAGACTGCACAACCATCAGATTGCACATCCATCGGTTTGTGCCAGCATCAGATTGCGCTGACAATCCTGCGCAAATCAGCAGATTGCGCTAACTTTTGTCAGCGCAGTTCAACCGATTGCGCAAGAAGTTATTCTTCATAAAAATGAAGAATAAACTGTTTCGTGCAAACCAAAACCCTAAAAAGGGTGGCGCAGTATGATCACATCTCTAAAAAGAGATGGATTCTGAAAATCAGTGAAGTCGAAAAAACCTAAAAAGGGTTTTTCGATTGGGTCATCTACCTTGCAACGCAGGATGCGCAGTCTCATGTCGAGAAGGACGTCGTGCCACCCTAGCCGAAGGCTCGGCGGGGGCCTTGCCCTTGGCAGCGGCAGAAGAACGCTTAGGAGCCATGGAGATTCGATGGAGAAGAAAGGAGGAATAGGCTCGAGACTTCTCTCTTAAATCAAAAAAGCAAAGTAAAGAATGAAATGAATATTGAAGAGAACTATTTATAGTTTTTTCAAAGAGTAACGGCTGCCTCATACTGCGCCGAAAAAGTAGGGATCGACTCATCCGATTGCGCAGACAGCTCATGCGCAACTTGATTTTAAATTTTGAAATTCAAAGTATTTCGAAACTTTGAATAAATTCAATTTTCGAAAACTTTGAAGGGGGTCTTGTAGGTCCTAAAAAATCAAGTTGCACCTATTAACAAAGTCAGAAAATTAAGAAATACAACTTTCAAATGAACTGCACAGACATCAAACTGCGCATCATTCCGATTGCGCACACCGGACTGTGCACACTTTCAACTGCACAGGCTGACGTGGCAATGTCATCATTATCTGACAAAATCAAATCTTTCTGACAGCTGACAGCACAAAGAACGAGGAGACTGTTCGTTTATTGTGCCGCACAGCTCTCGAGGACAGCTGTACATGCAGCGCAATCCAGTGCCTGTGCAATCCAGTGTCAGCACAATCCATTTCAGCGCAATCCGAAGTCAGCGCAATTCATGTGGCGCACTTCATTGTGTCAACTGACAAAAGTACACGTGGCATTCATGCCATCAATTGCTCGTTACGTGGCAACCGTCTTCACACGATCATGCGCATTTCAATCAAATAATGCCATGTGTCCAAGACAGTTAGCCCACAACCAGACAACTGCCTGTGCAGTCTGATGCTGCGCAATTCAGTTCCTGCGCAATCCAACTTGCGCCATTCAAAATAACTAAAAATTAGTTATTTCCAGAACTCTATAAATAGAGTTTCAAGTCTTCATTCAAGGGGATCAGGGATCAGAGAGAGATCAGACATATAGTTCAGAAATATCAGAGAGTTCAGGAGTTCTTGCCCAAGTGCTGCTGCATTCTTCTGAGGCTTTTGCCTTCAACTTTCGAGGCTTTTGCCTTCAACTTCAACTTTAGAGGCTACCGTCTTCAAAGTTCACATCGTCCAAGGGATAAAGCAATCGTCTTCTAGATTGGATTCCTACAGTTTTACTTTCCCAGAATTCTTGTAATCTTTACAAAGTTTGTATCAATAAAGTTTCTAGAACCTTATTCTTTCCCTTTGATGTGCAAAACTTAGCCTTTCTTTTGAACTTAGTCGATTTACTCACTTAGCAATATCGTTGCAATAAACGTTAATCGATTCATTCATTATTTTGCATAGGCTAAGTGGAATTACATAAGAAAGTACGTTTTCCATTTTCAATACCGGCAGTTTGATAGCAAGTGTTTCGTGAAGAATCGTGCCACGATTTCTTTGATTCTACACTATTATGACAAGCATTCATTTAACTTCATATTGATTTTGAAATAGAGGGACGAGGCGAAGGAGGTCAGCCACTCGCCTTAGACTTGCTTCAAGCGAGCGACTGGTTGGCTACGCTGACGTCGCCTACACGATCACCTGCAATCGTATAAGCAACTGATTAGAACACTGTGTATTTCAAGAAATTTCGATATAGATACGAAGCTCGAAAATATAAGTCACGAAAATCCATCGAAAATATTTACGAAAACATTTACGAATCGATAGCGACAATGTTCCTTTCTCGCGCACCCCTGGACGAAAACGGGACACGATGTAGGGACGTAGTACTACACCATAACCAACTAATAAAAAGTTTCGTCATCGAAACTTAAGGATAGAACCTACCTCTACGAGAACAATGAAGGAAATTTCTTCTTTATTTTCGATTCAAGCTTCCACATTGACTCTTCGACCGAATGGTTCCTCCAAAGGACGCAGACGAGAGGGATCGCTCGATTTCTTAGCAGCTTATCCTTGCGTTCTAAGATTTGGACTGGCTCTTCAGCGTAAGATAAGTCGGACTTCAGCTCCAGCTGGCCAAAATCTACCACGTGGCTAGGGTCGTGCACGTAATTCTATAACTGAGAGACGTGGAAGACATTATGTACATCTTCTAGCACCGATGGTAGGGAAATTTTGGGCAACCCGCTCGAGTATTTTGAACGGCCTAACGAATCTCGGACTCAACTTTTCCTTCGCGCCGAACCGAGTAACTCATCGCATGGGCGACACTTTAAGAAATACGTGCTTGCCTTCTTGAAACTCGAAGGCCCGACGATGAACATCCGCATAACTTTTCTGATGACTCTGTGCGGTCTTTAATCTTTCCCGAATGAGCCGAACTTTTTGCACAGTCTGTTCCACCAGTTCCGGACCGAGAATCTGTCGCTCTATAATTTCCTCCCAGCAAATGGGTGATCGGCATTTTCATCTGTACAAGACTTCATACGGCGTCATTTGGATCTTGGATTGATAACTATTGTTGTATGCAAATTCAGCCAGAGGTAGATGAACATCCCAGCTTGATTTGAAGTCAATTGCGCAGAGTCGAAGCAAGCCTTCGAGAATCTGATTGACGCGCTCCGTTTAGCCGTCGGTCTGAGGATGGTAAGCCGAGCTAAACTGCAACTTGGTACCTAGAGCTGACTGAAGGCTACTCCAGAATTGTGACATAAACCGTGAATCCCGATCAGAGACGATGGATGCTGGAACTCCGTACAGTCGTACTATCTCATCAAGATAAATCTGCGCCAGGCGATCAACGCTCTAAGTAACTTTAATGGCAATAAAGTATGCTGACTTGGTTAGTCGATCGACGATGACCCAGATGGCATTATTTCCATGCGGCATCTTCGACAGACCAACAATAAAATCCATGCACATGTGCAGCTACTTCCATTCCGGAATTGCCAGATTCTGTATCTTTCCGCCCGGTCTCTGGTGCTCAGCTTTCACCTGCTGACAGGCCATGCATTGCGACACGAAGAGTGCCATATCTCTTTTCATTCCGTGCCACCAGAAGTTTGTGTGGAGGTCCTTGTATATCTTCGTGCTACCGGGATGCAAGATGTACTTCGTATAGTGCGTCTCCGACAATATCTCCTTTCTGAGTTCTGAATCGTCCGGAACGCATAGCCTACCCTTCAATCGAAGCATGCCAGTTTTGTCTTCCGTAAAGTCGGTCGTCCTACCCATCGAGATTAGCTCTCGTATTTTCTTCAGGTACGGATCGTCCTTCTGAGGGATCTTGATCTTTTCTTGCAAGCTCGGCTCTAACTGCAACTTTGCCAACTGCACATTCCTGAATCGGACTCAGAGTTTGATGCCTATCTCTTCTGGATCGCACAGCAGTCTGCGGTCGATGGATTGCGAGGCAATATACTTCCAACTCAAAGCGTCCGCCACAATATTTCCCTTTCTCGACGTATAGTCAATAGTCAAGTCGTAATCTTTGATCAGTTCAAGCCAACGCCTTTGCCGCAAGTTCAGTTCCTTCTGCGTGAATAGATACTTGAGGCTCTTGTGATTGGTATAGATTGTGCATGCCACGCCATAAAGATAGTGATGCCACAATTTCAACACGAACACAATCGCCGCTAACTCCAGGTCATGAGTAGGCTAGTTCTTCTCGTGCGGCTTTAGCTATTGTTTGCAAAAACAAAAGTCTTTTATTTCACAAACTTTGTAAGAAGATTACAATTGAATTCTGGGAAAGTACAACTATAGGAATCCGATCTGAAGACGATCGCTTTATCCCTTGGACGATGTAAACTTTGAAGACGATGGCCTCTGAAGAATGCAGCAGCACTTGGACAAAAACTTCTGATCTCTGATGATAATAATGATCTCCTCTCCTTAATGAAGGACTTGAAACTCTATTTATAGAGTTCTAGAAATAACTAATTTGTAGTTATTTTGGGTTGTGCAAGCTGAACTGCGCTACCACCCAAGCGCGCTATGCTGACGTGGCAATGCCATCATTACCTGACAAAAATCCGATCTTCTGACAGCTGACAGCCTGATAAACGAGGAGGTCTTTCGTTTCTTGTGCAGCACAGCGCTCGAGGACAGCTGTACAGCCAGCGCAGTATGACAGCTCAACTTCAGCGCAGTTGGACCAAGCTCGAGTCTCAGCGCAGTCTGATGCTAGCGCTTCTCAAGTGGCACAATCCATCAAGATAACTGACATTTATTACGTGGCTTACATGCCATCAATTGCTCGCCACGTGGCAACCGCCTGTACACGATCATGCACATTTTAATCAAACAATGCCAAGCGTCTAAAATAGTTGGTCCACGATCGAGTAACTGCCAGCGCAGTTCGCTGTTTGTACAGTCTGTTGCTAGTACAGTTCAGCATGCGCAACCCAGAATAACTACAAATTAGTTATTTCTAGAACTCTATAAATAGAGTTTCAAGTCCTTCATTAAGGAGAGGAGATCATTATTATCATCAGAGATCAGAAGTTCTTATCCAAGTGCTGCTGTATTCTTTAGAGGCTATCGTCTTCAAAGTTTACATCGTCCAAGGGATAAAGCGATCGTCTTCAGATCGAATTCCTATAGTTGTACTTTTCCAGAATTCAATTGTAATCTTCTTACAAAGTTTGTGAAATAAAAGACTTTTGTTTTTGATAGCCTCTGAAGAATGTAGCAGCACTTGGACAAGAATGCAGCAGCACTTGGACAAGAACTCCTGATCTCTGATGATAATAATGATCTCCTCTCCTTAATGAAGGACTTGAAACTCTATTTATAGAGTTCTAGAAATAGCTAATTTGTAGTTATTCTGGGTTGCGCATGCTGAACAGCGCTAGCAACAGACTGCGCAAACAGCAAACTGTGCTGGCAGTTAATCGATCGTGGACCAACTATTTTAGACGCGTGGCATTATTTGATTAAAATGTGCATGATCGTGTACAGGCGGTTGCCACGTGGCGAGCAATTGATGGCATGTAAGCCACGTAATAAATGTCAGTTATCTTGATGGATTGTGCCACTTGAGAAGCGCTAGCATCAGACTGCGCTGAGACTCGGGCTTGGTCCAACTGCGCTGAAGTTGAGCTGTCATACTGCGCTGGCTGTACAGCTGTCCTCGAGCGCTGTGCTGCACAAGAAACGAAAGGCCTCCTCGTTTATCGGGCTGTCAGCTGTCAGAAGATCGGATTTTTGTCAGGTAATGATGGCATTGCCACGTCAGCATAGCGCGCTTGGGTGGTAGCGCAGTTCAGCTTGCGCAACCCAGAATAACTACAAATTAGTTATTTCTAGAACTCTATAAATAGAGTTTCAAGTCCTTCATTAAGGAGAGGAGATCATTATTATCATCAGAGATCAGAAGTTCCTGTCCAAGTGCCGCTGCATTCTTCAGAGGCTATCGTCTTCAAAGTTCACATCGTCCAAGGAATAAAGCGATCGTCTTCAGATCGGATTCCTATAGTTGTACTTTCCCAGAATTCAATTGTAATCTTCTTACAAAGTTTATGAAATAAAAGACTTTTGTTTTCGCTAGCAACAGACTGCGCAAACAGCGAACTGTGCTGGCAGTTACTCGATCGTGGACCAACTGTTTTAGATGCGTGGCATTGTTTGATTGAAATACGTATGGTCGTGTACAGGCGGTTCCCACATGGCGAGCAATTGATGGCATGTAAGACACGTAATAAATGTCAGTTATCTTGATGGATTGCACCACTTGAGAAGCGCTAGCATCAGACTGCACTGAGACTCGGGCTTGGTCCAACTGCGCTGAAGTTAAGCTGTCATACTGCGCTGGCTGTACAGCTGTCCTCGAGCGCTGTGCTGCACAAGAAACGAAAGGCCTCTTCGTTTATCGGGCTGTCAGCTGTCAGAAGATCGGATTTTTGTCAGGTAATAATGGCATTGCCACGTCAGTATAGTGCGCTTGGGTGATAGCGCAGTTCAGCTTGCGCAACCCAGAATAACTACAAATTAGTTATTTCTAGAACTCTATAAATAGAGTTTCAAGTCCTTCATTAAGGAGAGGAGATCATTATTATCATCAGAGATCAGAAGTTCTTGTCCAAGTGCTGTTGCATTCTTCAGAGGCTATCGTCTTTAAAGTTTACATCGTCCAAGGGATAAAGCGATCGTCTTCAGATCGGATTCCTATAGTTGTACTTTCCCAGAATTCAATTGTAATCTTCTTACAAAGTTTGTGAAATAAAAGACTTTTATTTTTACAAACAACTGTCGAACAGCAAAAGATATCACCTTGTTTTGCTGCATCAGCACACACCCCAAGCCCTGACCGGACGCGTCTCTGAATATGTGAAAACCCTCAGTCCCTTTTGGAAGTGCAAGTATCGGGGCCGAGACGAGCCATTGCTTTAATTCCTAGAAGGAAGCTTCACAGTCGTCTGACCATTCAAATATGACTCCTTTCTGGGTGAGGCGAGTTAGAGGCGATGTGATCTTTGCGAAGTCTTTCACGAAGCGTGGATAGTATCCCACTAAGCCAAAGAAACTTCGAATCTTGCCGACAGACGTTGGCCGTTTCCAATCGACAACGACTTTAACTTTCTTTGGATCAACTTTAATGCCTTCAGCTGAAATGATGTGTCCGAGGAACAGCTGAAATAATGTGTCCGAGGAATGCGACGCTGCTCAGCCAGAATTCATATTTGCTTCGCTTCGCATATAACTAATTTTCTCGAAGGGTCTGAAGCACGATCCGTAGATGCTCAGTGTGTTGCTGCCTATTCTTCGAGTAGATGAGTATATCGTCGATAAAGACTACTACGAACTTGTCGAGGAATGGTCGGAACACCCGATTCACTAAATCCATGAAAGCAGCATGGGCATTCGTTAGGCCGAACGACATTTCCAGGAATTCGTAATGGCCGTATCGAGTGCGAAAGACAGACTTTGGCACATTATCCGGGTTGATCTTGAGTTGATGGTAACCAGACCGCAGATCAATTTTAGAGAACACCGTAGCTCCTTACAGCTGATCAAACAGATCTTCTATGCGGGACAGAGAAGTATTTATTCCGGACGGTGGCTTTATTCAGCTTGCGGTAATCGATACAAAGACGCAGTGAGCCATCATTTTTCTTGACGAACAGCACGGGCGCTCCCCATGGCGAGACGCTGGGTCGAATGAATCAGCAACTCTTACAACTGTACTTCAAGTTCTTTAAGCTCTGCAGGGCCATTCTGTATGTAGCTTTAGATATCTGTCGGGTATCGGAGAATGTATCGATAGTGAACTCAATCTCTCGATCGGACGACACGCCGGGCAGTTCGTCCGGAAACACATCTGGAAATTCTACCACAACGTCGGTCTGACCCGCGTTTGCGCCATCCTGTCGTATGTCTCGAACGGACGCTAGATAGCCTTCGCACCCGGAATGCAGCATCCGTCGAGCAGATATTGCGGAGATCACCATGCAGGTCGACGACACCTCACCACACGAGTAGCAGAATTCAGGCACTCCAGGTATGCGGAATGGGACCCTCTTTTCAGCACAGTCTACGGTTGCATTGCACGGACCGAGCCAATCCATCCCCAGAATGATGTCGTAGTCCTTAATATCTAGAACTATCGCATCAAGACTGATATTTTGACCACCTATACAGATGATTCCGTCTCCGCAGATTAAATTTGCAAGTAGTGGCATGCCTGACGGTACGTTAACAGTAAGATCGAGACCCAGCGGTATTAGAGGAAATTTGTGCTCGACGGTAAAGTCCGCCGATATAAAACTATGTCTGGCACCTGAATCAAATAATACACGAGCAGATTTATTATTGAATTGCAGTATACCTGTCACGACTGTGTCAGATGCGAACGCTTCATCTCGAGTCATGGCGTAGACGCGGCCCTGAGCATTGGGGCGACGGTCTTGGCCATTCTGTTGTGTCATCTGTGGAGCCAGAGGTGCTTGGCCTCGATTTTGATGATGTTGTTGTGGGCGCTGGTTCGAATTCTCCGGACAGTGGCGTGCAATATGGTCCATTCGACCGCACCCGAAGCATGCTCCGTTCTTCAACCGACATTCGTTGTCCATGTGCCCCTCTTTGTGGCAGAAATTGTAGACTAATCGATCCTTCGTCTGGTTGCCATCTCTGTTGTCACGATTTTGATGCATGTGCATATTGTTACCTCCCGTATTACTATGGCGTTTGTTATTAAAGTGAACAGTGCCAGTAGTAGCAAGAGGATACTCGGACTCCAGACGGTGGGCATGGTTGAGTGCCTCGCCCATGGTTTTGTAATCAGGCACCGAGACATGAGCACGAATAGAGGAACGCAGGCCCACTTCGAATCGTCAAGCTCGACTTGCAGTTGTAGGTAGATATGCTCCAGCAAATTTGGCCAGTTTGTTGAATTCGGTCGCATATTATCGTACTGTCATATTCTCTTGCCTCAACTGCATAAATTTGTTTTCTTTTTCCTGTCGCACGGCTACAGAAACACATTTTTGAATGTGGCCCATGAGATCGTCGCCGTCCCGTCTTTACGTCGAATTGCCTGCTTCTGTACGGCCCACCAATCGTGTGCACTCATTCGAAGTAGAAGTTGAGCACACACGACTTTCTTCGAGTCTTCGACACCTAGAAGCTCGAACTTGTCTTCCAGCTCCTCCAACCAGTCGATCGCCACGGAAGGATCTTCTGTGTCGTTGAAGAAAATACGACAGCTTTTCGTAGATTTTGACACATCGAAGTTAGAACTTCTCGGTGTCGCAGGTGAGAGCACGGGCGCCTCCGGTTCATCTTCGTTGGATCGAACCGCAGGCTCGGTCACGACAGGCGTCATCATTGAATTGTTGTTGACCATGACCGATTGTACGATTTGCTGGAGTGTATTCAGCTGCTGCTGCTGCATCTTGAATTGAGCCTCGAACCGATTTTTGAATTGGGTCTGACAAGCCTCCGCTTGCTGACGATGAAGCTCATTTTGGCGATATTGTATTTCGAGCATCTGCTGCATCCGTTGCATCGGGTCGTCGGAAGATCCGGCTACGGTAGACGTCATGCCCGTTGGGTTGATGGAATGCTCGGGTCTGGAACTACTCGAGCCGCTTGAAGCGCTCGTCTTGTCCTCTGCCCGAGCTCCGGCAACTACAGGGAAAAGAAAGGCAACTCTCGTTAGTTTCAGAAATGTCCTGGGTTCAGCGTATGGAACAAATCATCTCATCGACACAAGGTCAATGGTTTGAGACTAGAAACTCGACACTGGAGGCCAAGGACATAAATCCGTGCTCTCATACCATTATGTCATGATCCAATTTTGTCGAATCGATAGTCGTCCCCCGGGCGTGATGCCGTGCAAACCTAATTTACGATCATACAAGGCATAGTCATAAGGTAATCCGAGACACGAGATCTAAGAGAATAAGCAGACAAATTTAATCATACATTAAGTTGAGAGAACTTTGATCTTTATTGATAATAAACATCTTTTACAGACTCCAGTACAAGACTCATATCGTGCGAGCTACAACATAACTCGATTACAAAAGAGTGTCGATGAGATAACCGTTCCATACATTGCACACATCCCTCAATTTATAATAGAGCTCCAGTAACCTGGAATGGAGGGACGCTGAGCCATCTTTTCTTGGGCAGTTGAGTCTTCAAAATTGGAGTTACGAGGGAAAGTCTTCGACGTGCGGCCGAAGCTTCAAAAATTACGAACGTTGCCGAGCTAGTTGGCGCGTCCTTCCTGATTCACGGGACCTGCAAAGAGCGAGGATCAGTATGATCACATGTACTGGAGAATGGCTAATTAAAATCTAAGCTCTGCATTTCATTCAAGCAGTTTTATAAACATGTTAGCTAGCTATTTCTGATCTTTCTAACCATCCTGATTAATTTGCATGTTAACATGTTTCGAGGCAAGCATATGAATTTGTAAACATTAAGCAGCTATCATATTCATTCTGTGTCACGTGCATTAGTTAAGCAGTGAAAGGGTATGAAGGTCACTGGCAATGTCAATCAATCACGGACTATAGCTGGGTTAGACGACGACCCTTTCGTGGCGGGTAGCGAGCCCAATGTGAAAGTTCCCGAATAACCCACGTCGAGGTAAGGCTGGCGCTTGCTATACTCATTCCTCCTGGGCCGAATCGGTCCCTTGGCCTAGGCAACCGTTCGAGGAAACTATACCTTGTCGACAAGTTGTCCAATGACCGTTTTGTAGAGTCTTGAAATATGCTATCTCTTTTCTAGAATCTTATCATTTCTCTTTTATGTGTGAAACTTTGCCTTTCTTTTGAACTTAGTCGATTTACTCACTTAGCCATATCGTTGCGATAAACGTTATTAGATTCATTCATTATTTTGCATAGGCTAAGTGGAATTGCATAAGAAAGCACGTTTTCCATTTTCAGTACTAGCAGTTTGATAGCAAGTGGTGAAGAATCGTGCCACGATTTTTTTGATTCTACACTATTATGACAAGCATTCATTTAACTTCATATTGATTTTGAAATAAAGGGACGAGGCGAAGGAGGTCAGCCACTCGCCTTAGACTTGGTTCAAGCAAGCGACTGGTTGGCTGTACTGACATCGCCTACGCGATCACCTGCAATCGCATAAGCAACTGATTAGAACACTGTGTAATTCAAGGAATTTCGATATGAACGCGAAGCTCGAAAACGTAAGTCACAAAAACCCATCGAAAACATTCACGAAAAATGCATTCACAAAAACTAAAGCCAAAGCCAAATAAAGTGCAACATGAAAACTAGAACAACGGGAGGTATCTCCCGACTCAGCCGCAGAGCCAACCCTTGAGGCGCAACCCGCTGAATATGGGACTTGGTTCTGAAGAAGTCATTTCATAACATGGAATGGATCTTAATTCAACCGTTCCCGTTCGATCGACTCGGCCGATTCTGACCTATCGGTCCCGACTAAATTGATAGCAACAGTGTTCCTTTCTCACGCACCCCATGGACGAAAACGGGCACGATGTAGGGACGGGGCACTACACCCAAACACTCTTATTCTTAGCAAACTAAAAAAAATTCATAGATGAATTTTCCCCGAAATGATACTGAGTTTTTTTTTCACAAAAATTTCAGGATACATTGTACCTTTGCCGCATTACCGGAGGAGTGGAGGGCATAATGAATAGGGCGGGGCAAATGAAGCGGGGCGAGGGTCTGTCGCTAGTCGAGAGGAATTGCACGGGTCTTTGGTGGAGAGGGGATCTATACAGTCAGCGACGTATTGCTCGTGCGTCATTTATATGTCGCAAAAGTTATCGTTGGTTACTCGTACCGTTGGGAATAGGGGTGAGCATTCGGTTAATTCGGTTCAAACCAAATCGAATAACCGAAAATCGATTTGGAACGAAAATCAAATAAGCTAGCAAAACCGAACCGAAATATCCATAATCGAATCAAACCTAACTGAATTAAACCAAACTAAATCGGTTTAATTTTCGGTTTATTCGCTTTATTCGATTTTTGGTTTATTTGAGCTTTTTTTTTAAATATATATATAGTAACTAAATGTACCTATACACCCCCCACCCCCCACACCACACACACACACACACACTCTTATATATATATATATATATAATATATATATATTTATATATTATATATAATATATATATATATATATATATATATATATATATATATATATATATATATATATATATATTTATATATATATATATATATATATATATATATATATATATATATATATAATATATATATATATATATATATATATATATATATATATATATATATATATATTTTATATATATTTTATATATATATATATATATATATATATATATATATATATATATATATATATATATATATATATATATATATATATATATATATATATATATATATATAATCCGATTATACACATGAACGTTCAAAACCATTCGTCTAAACCAGCCCCATAACCTTGGGCTTTGATACCACTTCTTGGAAACGCGGTGTGACCCGTGTGACCTGAACCGGAGTTGGCCCATGAGTTGCGATATTGAATTGGGTCCATATACCTTAAAAGATAATTTTAATGTAAGGTCGGAACCATTCTAATTATCTACACCTCATGGTACCCGATATGGAACTAAATTACTAACGCTATTGTCACCCTTTTTGAGCGCACTAAAAACGAGATAAAATCCAACACGTAGTACACAGGAACAAATATTTACCTCGTATGAGCCTGTCGTTTGATTATCAGATGTTGCTTTACTAATTCGCACATGTGATTCCATAGCTCATATGCGTCGCTAATCTATAATTTTTTCAGTAGTACTTGCAGTATCGTATATCACATTATATACGGCAAGTCAATGCTTACGCCAATTAGAGCATCTATAGTGGAGACACTCCAAACAAGTCATCCAAATTATTAGAAATTGTGTAAATTATTACTTTTGGAGTGTCTCCTTGATATTGGCACACAATGGTACACTCCAAACAAATACTCAAAATTAACATATTCCATCATTTTCCTTTTTATTTTTGTTTTCATGTTTGCTAAGATTTTTTTCTTCCTATTTTTTTCTTTATTTTTCTTCCATGTTTGGTAAAATTGGTTAATTTTGTTGGATCCAGAAATTAATGTAGTGGAGCTAGCACACGCTCCAAATCTGAAGTATCTTTTAGCTTTCTAGTAATTTTCAAGTACTTGCAAATGCTCACTGTAGTCTTCAAGTGCTATAAAATTTGGCTAAAGTTAAAATATAGTACTTGAAATCCCTTTCACTATGGATGCTCTTGTAGCTAATGTCGATAGAATGCATATGACAGTATATAAGAATTTCAATTCGATCGAGATGAGCAAAGCTAGGAGCAATAGTTAAGCTTCAGAGAGAGTGGCTACAGCCTCACCATGTTACTTACTCAGACGGATCCATCTAGCAAAATCATACTTCCTATCTGCAACTGAAATTCCATCTTAATTAATCAGCAAAAGAAGAGCAAAATTTTACCTATCTACACTGAACTGCATTGAACAACATAAAAGTTCTCCGAGTGGACAATAAAGCGATGTAATGGAGGCAGGGCCGGTCGTGTGCTTATGTTTTCTGAGGTAAACTTCCAAAATGGGCGGCCCCTATATGTAACTAGTAAATTCACGTGCTTTGCACTTATAATAATATATAATAAGAATATTATTCAATTATAATCAAATATTTCTTTTAAGTCATGTGATTAAAGTAGGAGGTATTCTTCTTGTTTGGTTGAGTTCAATTCCCTATGTTAAATATATATAACAAATATAAACTTTTTTCAAAAAATTTCACATAAATTTTTTTTAAATTAAATGGTTGACGATATACACACGACTTAGATGACTCAAGCTTGAGCCGTTTTGAAGCCCCCTTATAATAGTAGAGATGTAAAAAAAAATAAAACAAAAAATAAAATAAAAGTAAATTAAAAAAAAATGTCATCACCAAAAATAAAACTAAAGAACCTCATGTATGCCAGCCTAACATAGTAACCACTACAATATAATTATTTTGTGCTAAGTAGGGTCCATGAAACATACTAGGTCTATTTTAGATTAAAAATATTAATATATTTATACTTAAACTGATTTTTTTGACCTTCCAGATCTATGGGCCCTGAGCTATCGTCCTGGCTGTCCTGGATAATCAGGTGGACTTACTAGAGAGCGACAAAGTGAGGCTTATAAAATTTTCAATATTAAGGCCATGTTTGGTTCACGGATTTAAGGAATCGTGAAAGAAAAAAATGTTCTTTTTCTTTGTTTGGTAGCTACAAACCTCATGACAAAGGGAAAAAAATAGGAGGAAAGTACATAAGATTGATTTTCCTTTTTCGTTTTCTAGCATTTATATGAAAATTTAGGACGATAATAGTCCTATTCAAATGTGCCTATTTCTTTTTATTTTAAAATACAAGTATATTATTGTTGCTAGAGTTGGTGGGGTTCCCAACCTATATTGAAAATACCCCAGGTCGGATTGGGTATTCCTATATATAATAGAAATATTCCAATGGATTTGGATTGGTATTTCTATATATAGTAGGAATATCTCATTGGAGTTGGATAGAGTAATTCTATATATAATAGGAATACATCAATAATTTGGATTAGGTATTTCTACATATAGTAGAATACCTCAATTAGTTGTGGGTTTGAAGCTATATGTACTAGGTATTTTCTCACCCTAAGATATATCTCGAAAGGATGCAATAGTGCTTACAATTTTTGAGAGAGATAAAGGATTGAAGACTATTGTGAAGAAGATATTGTTTCGAATAATTTTTTAACATCTCTTGTTCTTCGGACTCTGCAATCGAATTTTTCTTTCAAGTAGTTGTGGTAATTCACTTGGATCAGAGGGAGGTTGTAGAGGGCATAATCTCTTTATTCCATTAGTGGATGTTCTTCAGGGTTGGACTCCTATCGTTTCGTGTCATGACCCGCACCCTGTTTAGGGGCACGAGCACGTGGGTACGTCCAGTCTACGTTGCAGTATCGGCGGTAGAATGCTGTAAAGGTCATCTAGAATATATAGAATCTAAGACACAATAATATAACCTGTCATCTCCACACGGAGGAATATAAACACAACTCAATCACATAAATCTAAAGAAGATAGGCACGAATATGATAAAGAAACAAGATGAATAAATAGTCTGAAATAGTGCTGAGTCATAATCACAAGTTCAGAATTTAAAGACATCACAAGATCCCAAATAAATACTAAAAGTCTCAAAGTATCAAGCTGGAATATAGTCCAGACAAAATCTAGCTAAACTAAGTCACTACAGGCGGTGCGTCCTCTACGAGCACCGGGTCCACAGGCTGGTCCTGGTCATAGGCTCCATCTATGCCAAACCCGTAGTAGGTCGGACAATCTGCTTCTAAATTCTTTGAAAAACAATGAGGGTTATCCTGTCAGGATATGAGCAAGTACAAACACCAACAGTAGTTCCATGTGAATTGATAAATACTATAAAAGATAATTATAATAAAATACAAGATAAAATATCAAGACTGAAAGTAAAACAGTACAAGAGAACTGGATATTATGTCATGTGTGAGATATAAGATAAAACTGGAATATACAAAATGGAAAGTAATCGGAGGTATGATGTAAACATAAAAAAAGTGCAATGAGATATTAGAGCGTTATGTGATCGGCTTGGGTCAAGATCAGGCTGTTCTATTTGACCGGCTATGCACAAATAGTATAATAGTGTAGGGATTAGGCCAGCCAAAATGAAAAGCTATGCATAAGTAGTATAAGGTCAGGCTACACCCTACGTATGGTGAGGGTGGAGCTATGTACAAGTAATAAACAAGTAGGGATAATGATCACATAACCTCTAATATCTTCTCATCCTCGAGTAGTATAATGATTCCAGATATAACATGTCATGACACGGGATTCGAAGAGCAGGGGGCCAGCCCACTCCCAAATCGGTGTCTGTACAAGTTCATGAAACAATATCGAACAATGTACTCATATACCAGGTAAACCAGAAATGACATCTCATGACGAGATTCACGTAGACTAGTCTATGTATCCTTGTGTCAAGAATCAAGTATAACACTACAACTGAATCAGATATAGTAGATATCAAAGCAATAAAAACTATCAGAGAATGTACTTGCATGCTGTCCCGAGCTGAAAAAATCGAACTACAAACCACTCAATGGGCCACAAACGGTCAACTCCTACAACAGTCTCCTAATTCTGAAACAGACATTACCAATGTTCTCAGAATAGTCAAATTAGCTAGAAACGCCTACCCATAAGTCCAATTTTGGACACAGGAGTAAAACGGTAATTTTGGGTCAAAATAGTGTCCGTCGTTGGACCCACTTTGTACCGAAAAATGTGCCAGAACCTACGGTCTCTAAAGTCATCAAACTACATGTCTATAGGTCCGGTTTGACGAGACAAACCCAACCGTATGTCTAAAGTTGGATTCTGGTGGGCCGTGCACAAATTTGTCCGTTAGATCGGGTCGCGGGCCCGCCAAAACAGCGTTCCAGTCGACCTTTTCAGATTTGGACCAAACTTGGCATACAGGACCAGAAAAATAATACGGTCTTGTTGGTGCAAGTTTTATCTCGATATAACGAGTGCACAAAGTATAATAGTGTAGGGATCAGGCCAGCCAAAATGGAAAGCTATGCACAAGTAGTATAAGGTCAGGCTACACCCTACGTGTGGTGAGGGTGGAGCTATGCACAAGTAATAAACAAGTAGGGATAATGATCACATAACCTCTAATATCTTCTCATCCTCGAGTAGTATAATGATTCCAGACATAACATGTCATGACACGGGATTCGAAGAGCAGGGGGCCAGCCCACTCCCAAATCGGTGTCTGTACAAGTACATGAAACAATATCGAACAATGTACTCATATACCAGGTAAACCAGAAATGACATCTCATGACGAGATTCACGTAGACTAGTCTATGTATCCTTGTGTCAAGAATCAAGTATAACACTACAACTGAATCAGATATAGTAGATATCAAAGCAATAAAAACTATCAGAGAATATACTTGCATGCTGTCCTGAGCTGAGAAAATCGAACTACAAACCACTCAATAGGCCACAAACGGTCAACTCCTACAACAGTCTCCTAATTCTGAAATAGACATTACCAATAATC
The DNA here is from genome assembly GCA_029216955.1 of Iris pallida. Lineage (NCBI taxonomy): Eukaryota > Viridiplantae > Streptophyta > Magnoliopsida > Asparagales > Iridaceae > Iris > Iris pallida. The sequence goes on along the minus strand of JANAVB010010797.1, from coordinate 3,217,103 downwards.
TCAGAATAGTCGAATTAGCTAGAAACGCCTACCTATAAGTCCAATTTTGGACACAGGAGTAAAACGGTAATTTTGGGTCAAAATGGTGTCCGCCGTTGGACCCACTTTGTACCGAAAAATGTGCCAGAACCTACGGTCTCTAAAGTCATCAAACTACATGTATATAGGTCCGGTTTGACGAGACAAACCCAACCATATGTCTAAAGTTGGATTCTGGTGGACCGTGCACAAATTTGTCCGTTGGATCGGGTCGCAGGCCCGCCAAAACAGCGTTCCGGTCGACCTTTTCAGATTTGGACCAAACTTAGCATACAGGACCAAAAAATAATACGGTCCTGTTGGCACAAATTTGTTCGTTGGATTGGGTCGCGGGCCCACACGTCTACGAAGTCGATACACCTTTCGATAATTTTGGTTTGCAACCACATTGTCCGGATTGACGGGACGGACGACGTGTCGGGACATTTTTTTCTAAAATTTCAATTTTTTCTCCAACTTCACAAACTAATAACTTTCTGTATAATGCATAAAAATAAAATCTACTAGAAGGTTTTTGATCTCCTATATGTTGTCTACAAGTCTCTTCAGACCGATTTTGAAAACTAGCAACATGCTGGTCGCAAATCGGCCACAAAGTTGGGGGTTTTGGGACAGTTTCTAACGTCCAATAAATCAAGTTTTTCTCAATTTTCGAACTCGTTTTACATCGTACATGATGCGAATCGGCACGAACTATTTGAAGGAATACGAAGACATATATGTTGTGAACATACCAGAAGAAACGGATCGTGAAACGATCGAGCGAGCGTCGCACAAGATCAAGGCGAAGTGGGGTTCGCGGCTGCTGTGCGCTGCTGTCCTGTCTTCGCGTCCTGTCGCCATTGTACGCATCCTGGCCGACCTCCGGCATGTCCGAGGTGGCGCGCAGGTAGTCGACGTCGAGGGGGAGGTGTGCAGCTAGATTTGGGTTAGGGTTTTGTAAAAAAAAATCCCTCTCTCTCTCTCTAATATATATAAAGGGTCGGGGGGTCGTGCGTTCGATTTTTAGAAAATGGGGGGCTCGGTTTGTTTGCTGTATGCGTGTGTGTGTGTGGGCTGTGTTTATGTAATTTTGACTTTATTTTTTCTTTCTTTCTTTATTCCTTTCTTTCTTTACTTTAATACTTTATGTATATCAATTTATATATATATATATATATATATATATATATATATATATATATATATATATATATAATGGATGTATATTTGTGTGTATATGTGTGTATATATATATATATATATATATATATATATATATATATATATATTTTATATATATATATATATATATATATATATATATATATATATATATAAAATATATATATATATATATACATATATATATATATATATATATATATATATATATATATATATATATATATATTATATACATATTATATATTCATTTATTATAAAAATACTATTTACTAACCATGTTTATAAATAAATAGTATATATTTATATATCTCATAAAATGAAATAAATACCAAACAATTCTAAAATTATTTCTAAAATTAAAATAAATATTCCGTATCTATATTTATTTAATATATTAAAAGTTTTATAATAAAAACTTATTGAACAAATATATATCTATATCAACAAAATACCTATTTAACTAGTAATGTTAAAATACTAACATTAATAATTTAAATAATATTACGTGTTCACCCAGAAGGAATTGAACATAAGGCAGAGGAGGTGGCTTGAACTGATGAAGGACTTCGATATCTAGTTACAATACCATCCAGGAAAGGCTAACGTAGTTACAGATGCCTTGAACAGGTATCCAGTCGCTATGTATTTGGAGGCAGATCGTCATCTATTGGCTGATCTGAAAAGGTTGGGTATCAAGGTGATCATTCTGAGTATAGAGGTTCAGATGTGGGGTTTACAGATTCAGTCTGTGTTGATGGACAGAGTCAGATCAGAACAGTTTGATGACGTAGCCCTGAGGAGCATCAGGGAGAAGGTGCAGACAGGATTGCTAAACGATTTCTCTATAGCCGATGATGGGTCGCTGAGGCACGGTACTAGATTGTGCGTTCCGAGTGGAGAGCTTCGGAAGAAGATTCTGCAGGAAGCGCATCATTCTCAGTACTCTATGCATCCTGGAGCCAACAAGATGTACAGAGATCTGAGGGAGCACGTATGGTGGTATGGCATGAAGTGAGAGGTAGCTCAGTTTGTATCTCGGTGCTTAGTGTGCTAATAGGTGAAAGTCGAGAGACAGAGGCCAGGTGGTCTGCTTCAGCCACTACCCATTCCAGAGTGAAAGTGGGAGCACATCACTATGGACTTTGTATCTGGACTTCCACGATCTCCATGAGGGAAAGACGCGATTTGGGTCATCGTTGATAGATTGACAAAATCGGCCCACTTTTTACCTTTCAAGGTGGGTGTAGCTCCCCTTCCCGATTTTTTTATTATTATTTTATTTTTGTACTTCAAGGAAATTTTTTCGTCGAGACTTCGTGAATGACATTTTCTTTTATTAAAAACTAATCTCAGAAATTTAAATGCTTTTGAGAATACTGCTTTGTTTAATAAAAAGATTTTATCGAAGTATTTTTTAGTTAAGTCTTAGATTCATAAAAATATAATTATCTATTATTCTTTATTATCATGGTGAACAAAATTATTTGATTTTTGGTTTTGAATATTGAGTTGATATTCTTATGTTCGAAAAATATTTATTACTGGTTATCCATTGTGAAAGAGATTTGAAGTTCTGCCTTTAAATTATTTATATTAACCATTGCAATCGTTGGTAGGTTGCAAATAGACCCTTGTTGTCATTTGATTTGGATTTGAACCTATAAGATTTAAGATTTAAGATTTAAACTTTTGCTAGATACTAAAAGATATTTAAATTATTATAGTAGTTAATTATTTAATTTTGAATCTAATATAAATGATTTACATTCTTGACCATATCAAAGTTATATTTAAAATATTTTATGATAATCATTTATTTAAATTTCAGTTTTAATTTATAACATCTGAATTATTTGGTAAGGTCAAATAGTAATTTAAATTAGCATTCCTATCTCATAACATATTATGATTAAACTAAATTGTTTTAAATATTTATTTGACTTGATCTAAAGGAAAAGTCCAATCTACTAGAAACTTACTCCTTATCCAAGTAGGAGATTAATTCCCTAATTAAGGGATTGTCCATTGCTATTCTACCAAGCAAATTCTCATTATCCACAAACATCCAGCAACCACCAGAGCCTGACTGCCCTTCGGCAATATCGTGCAGCCAACACCACCAAGGTCGTGTCCGTCCTCCTCCCCTGCCCTTCCCGACATCAAACCATCACCATCACAAAACTTCGACCACCCCCAATTTTGACCAAATCAAGATCACATTGCCATCGTGTCAGTCGGGTCCGACCCCGAGTGTCCGTGATCGTGTCCATCCATCTTATTCCACTTTCTATTACAATTACATCAAACCATTACCATGTCCGACACACCAGACACGCCACACCCAGCCACCGCCATCAAATCATCATCGCCACCACCACCCAAAATCGGAGAGAAACCCATGCCTCGCTATCGGCTTAGCCATTCCGTGCTCGAACCCGGCAGCCATATCCCCAAATTCTGTGCCTCTTCCCGGCGAACAGGCACAACCGAGCTTTCCCGACCCGGCTGATCTGTGCCACCGACCGGGTCAACCCAGCCCCTCTTCTCGTGATCGCCGGCGCCATTCCGACCTCTGGCGCGTCTCGACCACCTCCTCGCGGCGATATCGACCTCCGTCGTGCCCCGGAGTCAGAACCCAACACCAGATCCCCGACCGGAGTCGTGCCCTAGATTTGGGTAGCCGATCGGCCCTCTCTCCGTCTCGAAGTTCCTTTCTGCCGCTCGTACCGCGACCGCCCGCGATGAGCTCACCACCGTCTGTGCGCTTTCCTGTCGAGGAGCAGCCCTCTCCGCATAGTCGCCGAGTTCTTCTTTCCCACACCTCCTTGGTCGCCGCCGACGACCGCTCCACCAGTGCCGGCCGGGCCAACTCCGTTGAGTCCTCTCCTCCGCCGCATGGAGCAGTGCCAGCTAGCCGCGCTAGCCGTGCGTCGCCTCTTGTGAGTCGCTGACAGAGGACGACCCCGAGTTTTCCTCCTCCGCCGCGAAGCCCTGGGCCGAGCTTCCAAGTGAGCTCACTTTCCCTTCTCCTTCTTCAGTTCCTCCTCTTTTCTTTTGCTCTCTCTCTCTTAGTGTTGGGAAATATCAACATTTAATGTTGCAACTCTAAAAGAAACGACTAAAGGAAGAAAGAGAGAATTGCTTTGCTTTCTATAGTATAGCAATATGTACTGCTATATTAGCATTAATATTATTCCTTGTTAATAAGAGTAGTTATTTTTACTATTATTACATCTCATATAGGTAGCAGTACCCAGTAATTAAAGGGACTATTAGCATTAATTATACAATTACTGTCATTAATGAAAAATAATATTTTATAACTGATATTATCATTTAAATAAGTATATTTTGTAATTAAAATGTATTTTTGGGTTGGCCCTGCATTGATTTTCGGATTTAAATTAGAAACTCTAAAAATATTGTTATTAATATACTATTTTATGGTATTGTAAAAAAAGTTTGTGGTTTAAAATATTATCGTAGTATTTTCTAAAATTATAGTTTAATCTAAAATGATTTCTATAATTTTCAAAATTATTTATCTAAAAATATTAATGTAGTATTTGTGCCTAATTATAGTTTTGATCAAAAAACATGTTTTCTATATTCTAATAGCTAATTAGAAATAATTAGTTTTTGTCCGAAATGTCTTCTAGATTTTATGAATTGCTCTAAAAAGCATTTCACGGAAAGATATATATATATATATATATATATATATATATATATATATATATATATATATATATATATATATATATATATATATATATATATATATATGTACTTTCTAGTATTATACATATTTTCTCGAATGGGCTCAAAATAGCTAGTATTATTCAAAATAAGTTTTTATATATTTATTTCTAAATGAATAATTCATATGTATATTTCTCTAATATATTTTCAAATTAAATAATTATATTTTCTTCTAAGTTAGAAAATCTCTTAGCTCGTTAGATTATCATTGGTCATAGCTAATCACATTTATACCTCTTTACCAGCCCTAGACAAACGGACTATACTGGACTCAACAGAACTATTGGTTTCACCAGCTAAGGACCTCAGGCAAGTGCATTTTCTGATTACTTTCGATTCATAGTAGTCTTTTCATTTCATGTCTATACATATATCTTGCTGCTTGTTGACATGCTCGTCACACGGAGTAGTCGGGAGGGGAAATATCTTAGTAGACATGTGGACTACCCAGAACTATCCTCCGTGTCTTTCGTGAATGATAGCAGCTGCACACGACACGTGCAGTGTGCCGTATTTACCCCCTAGCCGTTCACATGTCGAAACGGATATTTCACACCACCTAGGTAGATTTTTTTTCCTTTTCACCTCCACCGTGCCATGTCATCAGTACTTTCCAGTTTTTATATCTCATGTGTTATTTTCATGTCTTGTTAATTCTATTGTGTTTTCGTATTGTCGTCGATTTGTGTACTTGTTCCATTCCTGACTGAAAACCAACATTTTTCAGGTTTAGCCGCAATCACCCTTAGCATTGGGAAGGCTTGGGTATGCTGAGGTTAACCTAGAAATAGAAAGCAGTTGTATCAATTTCATTAAATATAAATTCTTGTATTTTCTTTATATATAAATTTTGTAAATGTTGTAATAAATTTAGAAATATGAATGAGCAGCAAATCTGATTTTTTTGAGCATTCATTTCTTGCGGGCTTGACAGCGTTCTACCGCCGACTCTGCGGCGTAGGCTGGCTTGGACACGTCTCGTATCCGAAAAGCAGGTACGGATCGTGACAAGTTTTTGTGGTGGCCCATGCAGGTCCGTTTTTGCAAAAGATTGCGAACTCGTGATGGTACTTATGTTAGTCGTACCATTGCGAGCCTGCGCTTAGAAAATGCTCATTCACAACTAGGGGTAAATCACTTTTAAGAGATTGGTTAGGACTAGGAGTCCCTAATTTAATTTGACATTGGGTAATTAAGGTTGCTACATAGATCTCACTATATGACTTTCATAGAAGGATACACTATCGCATTTTGATTCGATGGTATTTCTCAGGAGGGTAGATTCGTAATATCTTTCCGAAATTTTGAAAATAGCATTTATTCTTTTATTTGAATCAAGATATGATTTTTGTAATTTTATAAATATTTAATTTAATTAATTATTACTGTGGAATATCTTAGTCATGGTTAAATTTTGGAGTACCAAATGACTAGAAGTGATGGCACGAGTAGTGCAGTGGCGTATTTTGACTAGTGTATTAGTTATGGTAGGAAGGACCGAGCCATAAGTGTGTCCGAGCTAGAAAAACCAGACAAAGTTGTGACTTGACCTCTATAAATAAATTAAGTAGTTATTTAATAATAATACGACTTTTAGAAGAGCTGGTTGTTCTAAACTAGCCAGAACGCAACCTAAACCCTAGTAGTCATGTAGTGCAACCAACGACGTCTATGTGGATATATGGATGCGTATACATATTGGTAGTCCATTTATAGTATTATGAATAATTTCTATAAATTATATATTGAATATAATATATGTATTATTGCTATTTTAAATTTACATTTTCTTGGAAATAGGATAACCTTCTCTTAGAGTGATATTGTGAGATTTTTGGAATTTACTTAGGCCATACATATATACTTGTGAATAATATATTCATGATAGGTAGACATAGTGCTTTTTACATATTTTTCCTCGATCTTGAATATTAGAGAAATATAAATTTAAGTTTATACTTCTTTTGCCCTCGGCCATTTTTCTCTAATCATGATCAATTGTACAACTTTATCTTATGCCCTTACTAAACATCACCGTATCATAAGTTTGTATCATTTATATTCTTAACCTTGGATCTAAGAAATTATTTTTAAAATAACTTCCCACTCAATTGCCTATTAATCTCGAGTTAAGTTTTTTTTTAATTCAAAAGTTTCCTCTAAATATTTGTATATTGAATATCCATGAAATCAGGATTAAATATTTTACTTATTTCGACTCCGATTATCATCCTTCCTAATTAATTGTTCTTCTTTTCAAGAAGCTGAATCTTATACTTGAAGAACAGAATACCTGCACTTTTTCAATCTTTATCAATTTGTATGATATTTTTAAACTCCTTTGATATTCTTAGAGAATATAGTTGGGATAATTTTGATGACTTATGATGGCAGACAGCCGCGCACTGTCGCCACTTATTTGACTTATGGAGACTGTGGGTTCACTGCAGCCAGCAGCGCACTGGCGAGGCATGATCCATAAGTTGAAGTAATCTCGAGTAAGTATAAGTTATCGAATGTTGTCAAAGCTATATCTTGGTCGTCCTATCTTCGTCTTTAGTTGTTATGTCCAGATTGGATAAAGTTGATAGGGTATTCGTTACCGTATCCTTGCTTGAGTCATGGAATCAAGAGTTTATTGCAGCTAGCTGTATACTGGCGAGGCATAAATTTTCGGTAAAACGACTTCAGATTTGTTTACGATATTCGAATACCATATAGGCTACGTCTTTTATTGGCATACGACTATAAGGTTTCTAATTTGATTTGTGCCTTATTCCTAGTTACCAACTTCCCAATAAACTGGTTGTTCTTTTCCTCCATATCTTCCTATTTTCGAATCGTCATCTTTTAAACCTAATTTGATTCCTTCCACTAGAATCATAAACACCCCTAGATTACGATTCTATGACCATACTTACACAATTTCAATGAAGGTTAATCATGCCTAATGATTTTTTTTCCTTCTATTTTTTTACTTCTATCTTTAAGCATGCTTAGGTTTTGTTCTTGAATTATTCCCTTGGACTACATAATTTTTGTCACGTTCTGATCGTGCCTAAACAATTGTTCGTGTTAAACCGATTTCTTCGATCATCCCTAAAACGATTAAATCGTGACCCAAATCGTTATGAGTATGCTTTGATCGTACCAAATCACATCATTCCTTAAGGTTCAATTCAATTTACAATCTAACTCATTTTGATCATTAATCAAATCGCTTTCTTGATTATTCCTTTTTGTCATATCTAACTGTATCCTTTGAAAATTCGAGGACGAATTTATTTCTAAGGTGGGTAGATTTGTAACTCCCCTTTCCGATTTTTTTATTATTACTTTATTTTTTGTACTTCAAGGAAATTTTTTTCGTCGAGAATTCGTGAATGACATTTTCTTTTATTAAAAACTAATCTCAGAAATTTAAATGCTTTTGAGAATACTGCTTTGTTTAATAAAAAGATTTTATCGAAGTATTTTTTAGTTAAGTCTTAGATTCATAAAAATATAATTATCTATTATTCTTTATTATCATGGTAAACAAAATTATTTGATTTTTGGTTTTGAATGTTGAGTTGATATTCTTATGTTCGAAAAATATTTATTACTGGTAATCCATTGTGAAAGAGATTTGAAGTTCTGCCTTTAAATTATTTATATTAATCATTGCAATCGTTGGTAGGTTGCAAATAGACCCTTGTTGTCATTTGATTTGGATTTGAACCTATAAGATTTAAAATTTAAACTTTTGCTAGATACTAAAAGATATTTAAATTATTATAGTAGTTAATTATTTAATTTTGAATCTAATATAAATGATTTACATTCTTGATCATATCAAAGTTATATTTAAAATATTTTATGATAATCATTTATTTAAATTTCAGTTTTAATTTATAACATCTGAATTATTTGGTTAGGTCAAATAGTAATTTAAATTAGCATTCCTATCTCCTAACATATTATGATAAAACTAAATTGTTTTAAATATTTATTTGACTTTATCTAAAGGGAAAGTCCTATCTACTAGAAACTTACTCCTTATCCAAGTAGGAGATTAATTCCCTACTTAAGGGATTGTTCATTGCTATTCTACCAAGCAAATTCTCGTTATCCACAAACATCCAGCAACCACCAGAGCCTAACTGCCCGTCGGCAATATCGTGTGGCCAACACCACCAAGGTCGTGTCCGTCCTCCTCCCCTGCCCTTCCCGACATCAAACCATCACCATCACAGAACTTCGACCACCCCCAATTCCGGCCAAATCAAGATCACATTGCCATCGTGTCAGTCGGGTCCGACCCCGAGTGTCCGTTATGTTGGGTTTTTAGCCTTTAGTTTTGGTTTTTAGTCCCACATCGGCTAGAAAGGAATGTGTATCTCCATATATATGAGTCTTTGCTCTTTATGGAGATGCACATGTAGTGCACATGGGTGTCTACCATGTGGGATTAATTATAAATGGTATAAAGGCTTAATCAACAATTAATAAGCTGTAAGCTTTTTGCTCTTGGAAATTTATTTCCATGGAGCTAAGCTCCGACAGAGCTTAGCGACTCGGACTCGGACTCGGACTCGGACTCGGGCTCGGGCTCGGACTCGGACTCGGACTCAAGGGCTCATGAGGCGTAATGTGGCGTTTTGTTGGCGCACTTTGCACTTAGCACGTCAGCATCGTCGCTAGGCGCATAGTGCGCTTAAGTTGCGAGTCCGAGTCGCTAGCCACTCCTGAAAGTGCAGCAACTGCTTGGCAATCGCCCCGTGGGCTATATATGTAGGTTCTCTCATCTCTCTCAGTGTTGGAGAAATCAGAATTCCAGAGAGAAAACTCTAAGTGTTCTTTAACACAACAGAGTAGTGAGCGTATTTTTTAACACAAACACTAGTACTTTTTAGTACGCATGGGTTCTGTTACTTCAGAAACAGAGAGAAGAGTAGAGCCATTGCCAGAGAAGTTCGCCGTCTTCCGAGGAGTCAGAAGAGCAGGAGTGTTCCAAGGTTTTCCGTCAACCTTGCTGGTTCCTGGAAGCTGTTCGCAGAGGGCGAATAAAGCTTTGAGCAACGGTGATCATTCACCCCAGCAATTCCATCTCTCGCCTGTCACCCTTCTGTTGCCTTTAGCAGCTCTGTCAGTATCTTCTTTTTAGAAGGCACTACTGCCAGTTTGCTACGATCATGAAAATCTCTTTAGATTATTCGTGAATTACGATATCTTTTTAGATCTCGTAATTTGCAGAATCCTTCTGGATCTCTGTTGCAAAACCTTCTTTAAGGAATTGCATTTGAAACATTGTCTTTACAACTGTTTCAGTTTCTGTATTTTCTATCGAAAAGCGTGTCCCGACGTTCCCGGCAATAACACGTGATCGTGTCCATCCATCTTATTCCACTTCCTATTATAATTACATCAAACCATTACCATGTTCGACACACCAGACACGCCACACCCAGCCACCGCCATCAAATCATCACCGCCACCACCACCCAAAATTAGAGAGAAACCCATACCTCGCTATCGGCTTAGCCATTCCGTGCTCGAACCCGGCAGCCACAACCCCAAATTCTGTGCCTCTTCCCGGCGAACAGGCACAACCGAGCTTCCCCGACCCGGCTGATCTGTGCCACCGACCGGGTCAACCCAGCCCCTCTTCTCGTGATCGTCGGCGCCTTTCCGACCTCTGGCGCGTCTCGACCACCTCCTCGCGACGATGTCGACCTCCGCCGCGCCCCGGAGTCAGAACCCAGCACCAGATCCCCGACCGGAGTCGTGCCCTAGATTTGGGTGGCCGATCGGCCCTCTCTCCATCTCGAAGTTCCTCTCCGCCGCTCGTACCGCGACCGCCCGCGATGAGCTCACCACCGTCTGTGCGCTTTCCTGTCGAACAGCAGCCCTCTCCGCGTAGTCGCCGAGTTCTTCTTCCCCACACCTCCTTGGTCGCCGCCGACGACCGCTCCACCAGCGCCGGCCGGGCCAACTCTGTTGAGTCCTCTCCTCCGCCGCATGGAGCAGTGCCAGCTAGCCGCGCTAGCCGTGCGCCGCCTCTTGTGAGTCGCCGACAGAGGACGACCCCGAGTTTTCCCCCTCCGCCGCGAAGCCCTAGGCCGAGCTTCCAAGTGAGCTCACTTTCCCTTCTCCTTCTTCAGGTCCTCCTCTTTTCTTTTGCTCTCTCTCTTAGTGTTGGGAAATATCAACATTTAATGTTGCAACTCTAAAAGAAACGACTAAAGGAAGAAAGAGACAATTGCTTTGCTTTCTATAGTACAGCAATATGTACTGCTATATTAGCATTAATATTATTCCTTCTTAATAAGAGTAGTTATTTTTACTATTATTACATCTCATATAGGTAGCAGTACCCAGTAATTAAAGGGACTATTAGTATTAATTATACAATTACTGTCATTAATGAAAAATAATATTTTATAACTGTTATTATCATTTAAATAAGTATATTTTGTAATTAAAATGTATTTTTGGGTTGGCCCTGCATTGATTTTCGGATTTAAATTAGAAACTCTAAAAATATTGTTATTAATATACTATTTTATGGTATTGTAAAAAAAGTTTGTGGTTTAAAATATTATCGTAGTATTTTCTAAAATTATAGTTTAATCTAAAATGATTTCTATAATTTTCAAAATTATTTATCTAAAAATATTAATGTAGTATTTGTGCCTAATTATAGTTTTGATCAAAAAACATATTTTCTATATTCTAATAGCTAATTAGAAATAATTAGTTTTTGTCCGAAATGTCTTCTAGATTTTATGAATTGCTCTAAAAAGCATTTCACGGAAAGATATATATATACTTTCTAGTATTATACATATTTTCTCGAATGGGCTCAAAATAGCTAGTATTATTCAAAATATGTTTTTATATATTTTTTTTCTAAATGAATAATTCATAGGTATATTTCTCTAATATATTTTCAAATTAAATAATTATATTTTCTTCTAAGTTAGAAAATCTCTTAGCTCGTTAGATTATCATTGGTCATAGTTAATCACATTTATACCTCTTTACCAACCCTAGACAAACGGACTATACTGGACTCAACAGAACTATTGGTTTCACCAGCTAAGGACCTCAGGCAAGTGCACTTTCTGATTACTTTCGATTCATAGTAGTCTTTTCATTTCATGTCTATACATATATCTTTCTGCTTGTTGACACGCTCGTCACACGGAGTAGTCGGGAGGGAAAAATATCTTAGTAGACATGTGGACTACCCAGAACTATCCCCCGTGTCTTTCGTGAATGATAGCAGCTGCACACGACACGTGCAGTGTGCCGTATTTACCCCCTGGCCGTTCACATGTTGAAACAGATATTTCACACCACCTAGGTAGATGTTTTTTTTTTTCCTTTTCATCTCCACCGTGCCATGTCATCAATACTTTCCAGTTTTTATATCTCATATGTTATTTTCATGTCTTGTTAATTCTATTGTGTTTTCGCATTGTCGTCGATTTGTGTACTTGTTCCATTCCTGATTGAAAACCAACATTTTTCAGGTTTAGCCGCGATCACCCTTAGCATTGGGAAGGCTTGGGTATGGTGAGGTCAACCTAGAAATAGAAAGCAGTTGTATCAATTCCATTAAATGTGAAGTCTTGTATTTTCTTTAAATATAAATTTTGTAAATGTTGTAATAAATTTAGAAATGTGAATGAGCAGCAAATCTGATTTCTTGAGCATTTATTTCTTGCGGGCTTGACAGCGTTCTACCGCCGACTCTGCGGCGTAGGCTGGCTTGGACACGTCTCGTATCCGAAAAGCGGGTGCGGGTCGTGACAGTGGGACTATCTACAGAGAAGCTGGCAGAGATGTATGTGCGGTAGATAGTCAGATTGCACGGAGTTCCGGTGAGCATAGTCTCAGATTGGGATAGTCGTTTCATTTTCCACTTCTGGAGGAGTTTGTATACTAGCTTGGACACCCAGCTCAAGTTCAGTACCGCTTATCACCCCCAGACGGACGAACAGTCAGAGAGGACCATCCAGACACTCGAGGATATGCTTCTCACTTGTGTGTTAGATTTTGGGAGATCTTGGGAGGACCATCTTCACCTGGTAGATTTTGCTTACAACAACAGCTATCAGGCCAGTATAGTGATGTCTCCATTCGAGGCTCTATACGGACGGAGATGTCGCACTCCCTTGTCATAGGACGATGTCGGTAAGAGAGTTTTGCTTGGCCCGGAGATGGTGGTTGATGCAGCAGAGAAGGTTAGGTTGATCAGGGATAGACTTCGGGTGGCACAGGATAGACAGCGACATTGGGCTGATAGCCACCGAAGACCGTTAGAGTTCAAGGTTGGCGATATGGTGTTCCTGAGGATTTCTCCGACACGGGCACGATTTGTTTTGGCCGAGGCGGGAAGCTTAGTCCATGCTTCATCGGACCTTTCACTATTCTTGGAAGGGTCGGTGCAGTGGCCTATCGACTAGACTTGCCGCCTACGCTCAAGGGAGTTCATAACGTGCTCCATGTGTCATAGTTGAGGCGGTACGTGGTAGACCATAGTCACGTATTGGATCACTCCGAGTTAGAGGTGGAGCCTACTTTCTGCTATCCAGAGCAGCCTATGGAGATTCTGGATCGGCGGGAGAAGGTGCTCCGGAACCAAGTTATTCCTTTGGTTCGTGTCGCATGGATGCATCACTCTCCAGGTGAGTCTACCTGGGAGAGAGAGGACGAGATGCGAGAGCGCTACCCTTATCTCTTCGAGCCGTGAGGTATTTTCTATTTTGTTCTTGCTTGTGTTACTTGTTCTAGTTTGTTCTAATTTCGAGTACGAAATTTTTTTTTAGGAGGTAGATTTGTCACCCTCACTTTCCTGAATAGGGCATAGTCACGTGCTGGTCCTTCATATTTTGGGACTGGGGCGTGGCACTTTTTTCTTTCAAAAATATATCTATACTAGAATTAAAATAAAATATCTTTTCTAACTAGAAAGTATTTAAAATAAAAAAATAATATTAAAATTTTAAAAAAGTTCGAGAAGTGGGCTTACAAATCTACCCACCTTAGAAAAATTTTGCCCTCGAAATTTCAAAGGATACGATTAGGCACGATTAAGAATAACGACCGAAATATGTTAGTCTTAATCGTGGATTGAATCGAAAGCTCAAAAAAAGGTATAATTTTGGCACGATCTATATTATAGTCAAAATTGTTTAGTCACAATCAAAGTCGTTTAAGAACGATCAAAATTGAAATTATTTTGGCACAATCAACTAGCTAAGCAAAATTACTTAGGCACGATCATAGATTCAAAATCTAAGTATGATTATGAATCTAGTAGAATATGATCAAAATATAGTAATCGGTTATAAATGATTAGGAAGAAACTAATGACGATTCTCGAATATAAGAAAGAAAGGAAGAATTACCAATTAATAGAGACAATGGTAATAAGAAATAAGGCATCAATCAATTTGGAAAGTTAATAGTCGTACGCCAATAAAAGATATAACCTCTATTGTATTCGAAAACGGTGAGCATATATGAAGTCATTTTACCAATAATTCGTGCCTCACTAGTGTACATCTGGCTACAGTAAACTCTTGGTTCAATGACTCAAATAAGAATACAGTATCAAATACTCTATCAACTCTATCCAACATTGACATAATAACTCAAAGATTAAATATGACAATTAAGACATAGTTTTAATAATATTTGATAACCTACACTTACTTGAAATTACTTCAACTTAGGGCTCATATCTTACCAGTGCGCTGCTGGCTGCAGTAAACCCGCAGTCTATATAATTCAAATAAATGAGGACAATGCGCATCTGTCTTGCCATTGTAAGTCATCAAAAATTATTCCAACTATATCCAGAAGAATTTCAAAGAAGTTTTCAGAATTTCAAACAAGTCAATCATGATAGAAAAAAATGTAAGTATCTGTCCTTGAAGTAAAAGTATCAATTTTGAAAATAAAATGATCACAAAATGAACGGAGACGACTTGGAATTAATATACGGATAATTGAATCATATTTTGGCTCAAAACTCAATAGATGAAAAAAGAGTATCGACCCTTAGAAAAGTAATTAATCATGGCCAATGGGAAATAACTAAGTATTGCGGACCGTACGATATGTCGATGTTTAAAGAAGGCAGAAAATAAAAGTTGAACAAAAAAGGCTTGAATTCTAGGGAGGCCTAATTTACCGAGCGAATAGTCTACCCACCTTTAATCCTACCTTCCTATTGAAATACAATTGTATATCCTTCTAGGAAAGTCATCTAATAGGGTTAGAATTCAATAAATCCATGGCTAAATCATATGGCTAATTTAGCAACTTTAACTACCCAACAGTTAAATTGAATAAGATACTCATAGTCCTAGTCATTCTCTTAAAAGTCAAATCAATCCTAATTGTCAATGAGCACTTCCTAGATGTTGGCTCGCAGTAGTATGACTATTATGGTACTACGACGAGTTCGCACAATTTGCAAAAACTGACCTGCATGGGCCACCAAAAAAATTTGTCACGACCCGCACCCTCTTTTCGGGATACGATTTCGTAGCCAAGTCCAACCTACGCCACAACATCGACGGTAGTACGTTGTCTAGGTCTCAATGTGAATCTCAAATACAATAAAACAAATCTAATTGCTCATTCACAATAATTATTTTATTTACAAGTCCAATAATATAAAAATCTGCTAAAATAAATAAATACAAGAAGTGTCTAATCTATCAAGACTCTAAAGTCGACCTCCACGATCTCTATCGCCCTCGTATAGTCCATATCGCAAGGGTAGGAAGTATGCAAGACACCTACAACAATCCAGTCAGGAAAGGAGCAAAGTACAACCCTATTACATAATGTAACTTAATACCAAATAAGCTAGACAAGTAGAGACGCGGTAGAGAATAAAGAAAACATGTATATGAACTGAAAATAACAAACATGTACAAGAAACTACTACCAGGAACATGTATGAACAAGACAACTGGAACATGAACAAGTAAACTAATTAAACAGTGATTTGAAATACATTTTGACATGTGAACGACTGGGCTAATATAGCACATCGTACGATGGCTATCCACATTTTTGGTACAGCTAACGCTATACTTAAGGTGTATGACTTAGCTATCCACATTAAACATTCCTTGGGGTTTGTTCACACGTCTACTTAGTATTTTTCTGCCCAACTCACTAAAAGTCAATAAATGAGCAATGATACAATCAAGCCTATCGTATGACAATCATGTCTCAACAGGATGTCAAAAGGAAACACAATATTGTATAACATTATAATGTACTGCAAATATAGGACAATAGTTGCCTCAAGAAAGTTGCAGTTGACTTATGTGATGCAATCTCGATTTGGTTGAAAGTTGTTGTAATTATGGCCAACCGCTACTAATTCGGTGAATCGTCGACCATCTACGGGTTCTACAAATTAAACAAAATACTAAATGAATTTCAAAATTTGAAAAAGTTATATGTTGTAGATCTATATGTCATCTTTCCAAAACTTCAAATGGAACGCAACTCTGAGTTTGAGATCTCGAAAACTATGCGACAAATCGATTTTTGGATAACCGACACTCAAATAAATCTCCAGAAATTTATGTGAAAAAATAAAATAAATAAAATATAGATTTGGAAAGCTAACCTTGATATGGTTCTAACAAAAAAAATAGAGGTGAATCGGAGTCCGGTGTTGGTTGCAACCGCTTCGCGAAGTTGTTATAGCTTCTAAAAAATGAGGCTGAATTTATGACGAATTTTGGTTTAGTTTAGACGAAAAAGTAAGAAATTTTGGAAAAAAAAAATATGGAAGATGACATAGGTTCAATAAGTATATATAATGTGTGGCAAATACTTAATTAGGATTATATTGGAAGGGTTTTGGTTTTGGAATAAGAATAAGGACTCTTTAAATAGATGGAGGTTGACTCAATTTTCTAATTAGGGAAGGATTATGATACATAATCAACCTTTCCACAAATTTAAAGCAATCAATATTAGATTGATCAAATCTAATCAAGATTGATCACAGTAGGAATAAGAATTTAATGAACATATCTTTCCATAAAACTTTAAATTAAATACAATCCTAGCTAGATTTGATTAGCCAAATCTAAATCAATAATAAATTTAAAATATTTCTAAGTAATTGAGGGTAATAAATCAAGTACGTCAAAAATATGTTTTATAAATTCAAATCATAAATAATAATATTAAATCAAATAATCCTAGAAGTATTTTTTCATAAACCTAAATCTCTTTTAAAAATAAATTTGGTAACACTTTATTTTTCAAAAATATATCTATAGTAGAATTAAAATAAAATATTTTTCTAACTAAAAAATATTTAAACTAAAAATAATAATTAAAAATCTAAAAAAAATGGGAAGTAGGCTTATAAATCTATCTACCTTAAAAAAATTCGTCCTCAAAATTTTAAAGGATACGATTAGGCATGATTAAGAATCATGATCAAAATATGTTAGACATAATCGTAGATTGAATCGAAAGCTCAAGAAAAGATATGATTTTGGCACAATCTAGATTATATTTCAAAATAGTTTAGTCACGATCAAAGTCGTTTAAGAACGATCAAAACTAAAATTATTTTGGTACGATCAACTAGCTAAGCAAAATTACTTAGGTACGATCATCGATTCAAAATCTAAGTATGATTATGAATTTAGTGGAATAGGATCAAAATATAGTAATCGGTTCTAAATGATTAGGAAGAAACTAATGACACTTCTAGAATATAAGAAAGAAAGGAGGAATTACTAATTAATAGAGAAGATGGTAATAAGAAATAAGGCATCAATCAATTTGGAAAGTTAATAGTCGTATACCAATAAAAGATATAGCCTCTATGGTATTCGAAAACTATGAGCATATCTGAAGTCATTTTACCAAGAATTTATGCCTCGCTAGTGTACATTTGGCTGCAGTAAACTCTTGGTTCAATGACTCAAATAAGAATACGGTATCAAATACTATATCAACTCTATCAAATATTGACATAATAACTCAAAGATCAAATAGGAAAATTAAGACCTAGTTTTAATAATATTTGATAACATACACTTACTTGAAATTATTTCAACTTAGGGGTCATGTCTTACCAGTGTGCTGCTGGCGACAGTGAACCCACAGTCTCCATAATTCAAATAAATGGGGACAGTGCGTATCTGCCTTGCCATTGTAAGTCATTAAAAATTATTCCAACTATATCTATAAGAATTTCAAACAAGTTTCTAGAATTTCAAACAAGTCAATCATCATAGGAAAAAATGTAAGTATCTGTCCTTGAAGTAAAAGTATCATTTTTGAAAATAAAACGATCACAAAATGAATGGAGATGACTTGGAATTAATATACGGATAATTGAATGATATTTAGGCTCAAAACTCAATAAATGAAAAAAGAGTATCGACTCTTAAAAAAATAATTACTCATGGACAATGGGAAATAACTAAGTAATACAGACCATACGATATGTCGATGTTTAGAGAAGGAAGAAAATAAAAGTTGAACAAATAAGGCTTGAATTCTAGGGAGGCCTAATTTATCAAGCGAATTGTCTACCCACCTTTGATCCTACCTTCTTATTGAAACACAATAGTATATCCTTCTATGAAAGTTATCTGATAGGGTTTAGAATTCAATAAATCCATGGCTAAATTATATGGCCTATTTAGCAACCTTAACTACCCAACAGTCAAATTGAATAAGAGATTCCTAGTCCTAGTCATTCTCTTAAATGTCAAATTAATCCTAATTGTGAATGAGCACTTCCTAGATGCCGACTCGCAGTAGTATGACTAATATGGTACTACCACGAGTTTGCACAATTTACAAAAACTGAACTGCATGGGCCACAAAAAACTTGTCCCGACCCGCACCGACTTTTCGGGATACGAGTTCGTAGCCAAGTCCAGCCTACGCCATAGCATCGATAGTTGGACGCAGTATAGGTCTCAATGTCAATCTCAAATACAACAAAATAATTCTAATTGCTCTTTCACAATAATTATTTTATTTACAAATCTAATAATACAAAAATTTGCTAAAATAAATAAATACAAGAAGTACCTAATTTATCTAGACTCTACAGTCGACCTCCATGTTCTCTATCTTCCCCGTATAGTCCATAGTGTAAGAGTAGGATGCATGCCAAGTCATCTACAATGATCCAGTTAGGAAAGGGCCAAAGTACAACCCTATTACAAATGTAACTTAATACCAAATAAGCTAGACAAGTAGAGATGCGATAGAGAATAAAGGAAACATGTATATGAACTAAAAATAATAAAATTGTACAAGAAACTACTAGCAGGAACATATATAAGCAAGACATCTAGAACATGAACAAGTAAAACTAATCAAATAGCGATTTGAAATACTATTTGACATGTGAACGGCTAAGCTAATATGGCATATCATACAATGGCTATCCATATTTTTGGTATGACCAACCCATACGTGAGTTGTATGACTTAGCTATCCATATTAAATATTCATTAAAGTTTGTTCACACGTCTACTTAGCATTTTCCCTCCCGACTCACTAAACAGTCAATAAACGAGCAATGATACAATCAAGTCTATCGTTTCACAATCGTGTCTCAACAGGATATCAAATGGAAACACAATATGGTATAGCATTACAATGTACTTGAAACATAAAGCAATAGTATAATTGCCTCAAGGTAAGTTGCAGTTAACTTATGCTCCCGATAAGAAATTTTTTGACCTTTGGTTTGACTCATTTTTGGGTCGTAAAATTTGTGCTGGAGCACGTGTTAACTTTAATATCTTTTCTGAGTATGCTCCCACTTTCAACCGTCTCAGTTTTCGTGATTTTTTCGAAGTTGCTAAGAACATTTATGATAATGATGTCCGTATGTTTTACTGCAATCTGCAAGTAAAAGATAACGGCAACTTCTACTCTTGTGTAGCTAGGCAGGAACTAGAGTTTAATGCCACAGACATCATTGAATATTTTCATGTTCCTGATGTAGGTGAAGTTTTAATAGATATTCATCATATTCAATTCCCTGAAGGTGTCACCCTTGACTCCTTCAAGGAACTCTTGTGTCACCCTAAACCTGTTCCTAGAAGAGTTTATTCCAAGCATCTAAATCAAAACTTCTATGAACTACATAGCTTTATATTTTTTGTTCTTCTTCCAAAGAAGGGATCCTCTGATGAGATTACCTTCATAGAATTATCAGCCATGTATTATATTCACTTTGGTATTCCATTTTCTGTTCCAAAGACTGTTATGGCATGGATGCTTAACTGCAAAAATGCAGGACGCAATCTTGTCTACCCTAAGCATTTGGCTTCCATCTTTAGATGGTTTGAAATTGATCTTCAAATCTGTCCTTACTCCTCCACTGCCATTGAACTTAGTAGGTCTATGTTATATCCTACTCCTCTTTTGCCTCCTGGTGCTGAACCCGTTCACAATGATGACCCCGAGGCTCCTCCTGCTGCTGCTACTCCAGTCCCTGCTCCGGGTTTTAACCCTGGCTTCTATCAGCGCTTTGATGATTTTGTTGCCCTCTCAACACAACGACATCAAGGCTATCTTGATTCTGAGTTTCTCCATATCACCCAGGCTCAGGTGTTGCGGAACAGCATTACTGATATCCACTGGAGTGTCTCTCATGACCCCACACATCCAGTTACCATGCTTCATCACCCCAGCTTCCCTGGATCGAGGTTCGACGATGAGACGACATTTCCTCATTTCGATCCTACTGCTGCATATTTTCCACCGGATGCTCCTGGAGGTGACGACACGCCGATGTGATGAGGACTTGAGTTAGTGGTTATTTTGGATGGAGTCTGATAGATGATGATCTTATGTAGTTTTTTATGTCTAAATTTTACAGTTAGACATTTATTAGCAGATTGTGATGGTTGTATCTTTCATTTTGTATGACATTTTAGTATTTCTCTACTAGTTATTTTGGCTATGCACTTATTATTTGTGGCAAATTTTGTTATTTGTGGTTATCTCTCTAGTATTACTTTGTCTTTCTTTTTGAACATTGTTGGCTCCACACATTACGGGGGAGCCAAAACCATTTTTTTTATTGACAAAGGGGGAGAAAGAGCGATACCAAAAATCAAAAGAATCAAAGAAAGTACACCACCACCATTTATTCCTTTTCAGGTTTTTTTTGTTCTATTTAGATATATTTTGGTATAGACTCAAGTTTGTCAATTATCAAAATGGGGGAGATTGTTGGCCCATTCTATGATCACACCCGATTTTAATAATCGACACTAACTTAAGTCAATACACAAAATATACAAACTACTGTTAATCATTTCATGTCTTGTGAAATCAATATCAAAAAGCGTACTACTACATCAGCAAGCATGTGACATCATTCTGAAGCTCATTTTCATTGGAATCAAATCCGAGTCATTTTATAATTTATTATATATGTAATTTATCTTTATTGAGTCTAGGATATAAATTGTAAGATCGACGGGATACTACTGGCTTAGGTTAATCATAGTCCACTTTTCTATACAGCCTACCCATCCAAAGTCCACTTACCAAAAATATCATTCACCTTCTGCAACAAAATTTGACAAATGTTTTACATTTTTACTGAGACAGAACTCAAGTCGAGTTCGGCCCGAGTTCGGTCAGTTTGAATTTAAATATTTGTTGCCTCCAAATCTGCATGCAACATTCATTTGTGAAATCTTTGTATCAGAACTCTGCCCGAATTCTGTCCGAGTTTGGTCCTCGAAAACACCTATAAATAGAAGAGATTTCTCATTTCAAATTCATTTAATTCATCTTCTCTTCTCTCTTCAATAAGTATTTTTATCTGATAAAAAGTTTTCATATTTCACCTACACATCTCTTAGCAAAAGCCAGTAATATCTATTTGATCTAGAGTCTTTTTGTTCTCAAGAGTTGTAAAGAGGTTGTTCAAAGTTCAAGAACTATCTCTATTGTGGAACCGGTCGTGCGTTCGTCGCCAAGCACGGTGTTGTGAAGTCGGTCGTGCACTTGTCACCAAGCACGGTGTTGTAAGAGACTGCAAGCTCTCAATTAGCTTGTTCCTTAGTGGATTAACATCGAGCAAGAGTACTTGAGACTGGATTAGTCCTCTCAGAGGGATACCAGTATACATCGCTGTGTCACTGAGTTTGACCTCTGTATCTCTTTCTATATTTATTTACTCTCTTATTCACTGCCATAGTTATCTGATTTTATTTTTAAATTTGAGATTATTTTTTGCTGCACTCGCACTCACTCTATTCACCCGCCCCTCTAGAGGTGCTCAATGGTCCTACATTTAAAGGTCTCATCATTTCTTATCTAGTGTCTGCAAACTGATGATTATAGATTGATGCATGTCCCGACAATGTTGTAAGGCAAGCCTAAGTAGAAAGGAATTCATATGTGCCCTTTGTAGTCTCGAAGTACACATGATAGATTAGATTGGCATCATCTTTGTTCATATATTATATATCATGAAACCTTAACTTTAATCATTCATATGATTGATATTCTTTTAAGGTTCCATTTGACATCTTTGTAATGCTAAAATAAGTCAACACAGTAAATCATCATGGTACCAGGAACTATCATGAACTCATGATGCTTGAAACTACCTGTTTTTTGTCCTCTTGTTGTCGTAGTTTCTATCACATATTTATTTGTTCTTTTTGCTTATGAAACATTGTAGGACTTGAGAATAGGCTAACATTTTGAGATTGTTATGGATTACCCTGACAGGTAAATTATTTTGCCTTAGTCTGTTGAAACTAGTCTTAGCTAATATTTCTAGATTACAAATATATGAGGATGAATATCACTTCTCTATAACTCTATTTTAAACTAAAATTTCATAAACTGTTTGGTTATGCATATAACGCTTTCCAGCATATGTCCAGTAAAACCTTGTCTGCACATGCTTTATTTTGGTTGTTATACTTTTCCTCTTATGCATATACCAGTACATGCAAGAAAAGGTTGACACAATCACCTCCATTCCTCATGTTAGTCCCTTTCGACTTACACAAGCACACATGGTTGCAGACATGCAATATAGCCACAGACACATGTGCCCAAATTTGGTAAAAAGTTGTTCGTAGTTTTAAACTCGATTCCCTAACTTATTTTGTTTGTTTGTATGCTTTACTATTTAATTAGTATGAATGCCTGAAAGTGTAAATGTATGTTCTTGTATCATATTGCCTCCAATTATGTCTGATCTTTTCTATGTTGATCCTCTTGTATTAGTTATGTATACTGAGAATAATATGCATCCTCACACAGGTAAGATAGACTGCTGACTACCTGCTCATGCTCATATCTGTGGGATATTTTTAATATTTTTTAATGCTAATATTGTTTCTTATAATCCTTTTGGAATGGTATGTAAGATACTGTGATATATAAAAAAGGAAAACTGATGTATGTTTGGCAAAAATGTGTTAACCACATCCACTTGCGTATTTTGTCTTTTTGGACGAACCTCTTATCTCTAATTATTTGTACTTATATCTCGATACTGATACTTGGTTGGTTTTGGTTTTGTGATACAGTTTTATAAAAAGAAACATCACTATCAAGTTAAGCAAGCAACCGGTAAAAGGAATGAAGATCTTCGTAGCCTTCAAGACTTCTAATGATTACAGAAAGTTTTGTGATGTGCACGTGCACATGAATGTTCTTGTATTTGTGGCATTTATAAGTAGTAAGAAATGTAGTATCTATTGGAGCCTATTATTGGTTGTCCTTTGCTTATTATAGTATTAATGAAACTAAAATGTTGTGTTATTGAACTTATATATTTTGTTGGGCATGTAAAATTACATATTGTCGAATTTAAATATTATTGTTTAATTTATATAGTTTAACTTATAATGTTTATTGGAGTGTGGTTTAATTACTTGTCATTGGAAGATGATTGAATTCATGTTCAGGACAAATATATACAAATAATATTTTCTTGGAAAAAAAATGGTTTTTCACGGTTATAACTATTATGAAGATGGAAAAGAAGTATAGGAAGAGCACATTTTTGTAAAGTTTATAATCGTTACGAAGATAACTTTAGTCACGGTTATTACCGCTACGAAATCCGTCACAAAAAATATTTTTTAACGTTATAAATGTTACAAAATCTGTTACAAAAATTGGTCACGGCTAATTAGTCACGATTATTACCGTGACAAAAAAAATTTGTCATGGTTATAACCGTTGGCAATCTCCTATTTTGGTGTAGTGAGATCGGCACTGAGTTGTTGTTGCGTCGGATCGCTCATTTGTGCACGACCCACCAGTCCTGCACATTCAAACGTAGTTGAAGTTGTGCGCATTTGACTTGCTTGGATTCTTCAATGCTGAGGAGCTCGAAGTGGTCTTCCAGCTCTTCCAACGATCGCCATAGAAGGGCCTTCGGTACCGCTAAAGGAAGTATGGCACGATTTCTTGAACTCTGATACTTCAAAGTTGTAAGTTCTCGGTGTTGCAAGTTGACGTACGGGCTCCTTTGGATCGATTTTGATGGGTCGGACCGTAGGATTGGTGACATGAGGCTTAGTTGCAGAGTTGCCATTGGCCACAATCGTCTAGACAATCAGTTGTAGAGTATCAAGTTGCTTTTATTGCATCTTAGATTGTGCGTCGAAGCGAGCTTCGAATTGGGCCTGTCATGCCTTCGTTTGCGGATGCCGGTCTTCAGATTATTTCTGTTGTGCCTTTATTATGTGTAGCATCCTCTCGATAGAATTGTTAGAAGGTCCGGCCCGTGAGCTGTTCGAGCCACTCGAAGCACTCTGTTCTTGCTTGGTCACGGGTTCCTCAACTTCTTGGCCTATCAATTTATTTGCATACATTAGCAGCCATTGCTTGCATGCAAATGCATGCTTTGCTTGCATGCTTTATTAGCAATTGTTACGTGGTAGTACTGGCATGCTTAAATATTTAAGCAGGCCGCATGGCCACTGTTCATTCATTGGCCGCATGGCCACTATTTAATATTTGTGGCCGTATGGCCTTACATTAATTGTAGCCGCATACATAATTAATATTTAATTACTAAATGTATGCTTGTGCCATATTAAATTTATGTATGTTTCCTGACACGATGGTGACCCGTTGTGGTGCACTTTTTGACATGACATGATAGTGGCCCGACGTGGTGCACTCCTGACAGTGAATATGACATGATATATATTTTGAAGGCTGTTGCGACGGCTAGCATGTCATGACAGGATTGAATGACCTGGACACCGTGGATGATTGTGTTTGTACAATTGAACCGATAATATTTGCATCATGTCTAGGACAGGGATCCCTGAGTACCACGGTCAGGGGTACCTACTGTAAATGGATAAGGCTAATAACTAGAATAATTCAGTAGTCATGAGAGATTTCCTCAGCTACAGGCGATCCCGTTATCCCGGCCACCATTGTTGGACTTGCAGCCTGCCGACGAGTAGGGCACAAATCTAGATTCACTGATATATGAAAAAGAACGAGGCACTGCTTAATGAACCCAAATCGCCTGGATAACCTGGATTTGCTGCAGGGCTTGTGGCTGGAGGAACATCTCACTGCATATTGCTAGTAACTAAGGCTTGTGATAACCCTAGTTAGCTAATGTAGAAAGCCGTAGTTACTGATTGGCCGGGAGCGATTGTATGGTTTCAATGTTCGATTATTGCAGGCTTGATCGCATGATTGTCACTTTTAACAATAAAGATCAGGGGCTAAGTTCTGTTCAGGCGAAGGGTTACAACCCCAGTCCTTATTTGGTTTAAGGGTTGTAACCTGGCTCCCGGAGCAGTTCTGAGTCCTCTCTTCGTTTATTGTCTTATTGCACCCCATGTCATGCTTGTTATATTTTACCTTACCAACAAGATTTGGAGACGGAGTTCTATTCAGGTGAAGGGTTACAACCCCGGTCCTTGTTTGGTTTAAGGGTTGTGACCTGGCTACTTGAGTGGTTCCCTCGTACTCCATTATGACTGTTATTATTCTTTTATTACCAAGCTGTTTTGTAACTGCTTTTAATAATTATTTCTGATATGCTAGTTTTAGTTCTTAAGTGAAGTCTCCTTTGTGGCACTTGCTGTCATGACCCGCACCCGCTTTTCGGACGCGAGCTCGTGTCCAAGCCAGCCTACGCCGTAGAGTCGACGGTAGAACGCTGTCAAGCCCGCAAGAATAATGCTCAAAATAAAATAATTGTTGCTCATTCACAATTCTAAATTATTACAACATTTACAATTAAAGAAAATACAGGATTTTACAATTAATAAAATTGATACAATTGCTTTCTATTTCTAGGTTGTCTTCAGCATACCCAAGTCTTCCCCAGTGCTAAGAGTGATAGCGGCTAAACCTGAAAAATGTTGGTTTCCAGTCAGGAATGGAACAAGTACACAAACCGACGGCAATGCAAAACACAATAGAATTAACAAGACATGAAAATAGCATATGAGATATAAAAAACTGGAAGATAACTGATGTCATAGCACGATAGAGAGTAAACAAGGAAAAACTAATAAAAGACATCTATCTAGGTGGTGTGAAATATCCGTTTCAACATGTGAACGGCTAGGGGGTAAATAAGGCACACTGCACGTGTCGTGCGCAGCGGCTAGCTTTCAAGATTAGACATATTGGGATAGTTCTGGGTAGTCCACATGTGTACTAAGATATTTCCCCTCCCGACTACTCCGTGTGACGAGCGTGTCAACAAGCAGCAAGATATACGTATAGACATGAAATAAAAAGACTACTATGAATCGGAAAGCAATCAGAAAGTGCACTTGCCTGAGGTCCTTAGCTGGAGAAACCAATAATACCATACCACTCAATGAGCCACAACCAGTCAATACATGTAGAAGTCTCCGGATGCTGAAATAAACAGTGCCAACATTCTCAGAATAGTCAAATTAGCTAGGATTGCCTGTCCTTAAGTCCAATTCTGGATACAGGGATAAAACGATAATTTCGGGCAAAAACGATGTCCGCCGTTGGACCCGCTTTGCACCGAAAAGCGTGCCAGAGTCAAAGGTCTCTAAAGTCGTCAAACTATATGTCTACGGATCCGGTTTTCCGATACGAACCCAACCGTATGTCCAAAGTTGGATTCCGGCGGGCCGTGTACAAAATCACCCGTTGAGTCGGACCGCGGGGCCCGCAAAACGGCGATTTTATCAACGGTCTCAGAATCAGACCAAACTTGGCATACAGGACCAGAAAAATGATACGGTCCTGCTGACGTAAGTTTCATCTCGATCTGACGAGCGTGCACAAAGTAATTGGAAAATTTGTAAAGTGCACGATACGGTGAATTTCGACGAATACGCATCAAATTCGTCGCGCACACGCGACCAATTCGAATTCCGCCAAAGCCCACACGACCACGAAGCTGTTACGCAGCTTTCGATGCCTTCGGTTCGCGACTACGTCGCCCGGAATGGCGGGACGCACGTCGTGTGGATGAATTTTCTAGTTTTGAAAACAGATTTTTGGGAAACTTTGGGATTCGATTTCTCGACGCTCAGTCGATGATTTCCAAATCCGCAAAAAGGGTTGTGAAGCCCTACATGGTTTCTAGGACTGTCTTCAAACAGAATTTCTAATCTGGTATTAGATTGATTGGAAACGATCTCCAAACACGGATGGTTGGACTGCTATAAACTCTGTTTTGGAACAGATTTTGTGTCAATCTTTGGGCTCGATTCGTGACGCGTGTCGTGCAACGTAAATCGAACTAATATGATCGAAATGAAGATGGTTAGGTTAGATGCATACCAAAGAAAATGGCTCGATGATTAGTCGAGCGCGTGCGAAGAAAACACGCGGCGAATTTGCCTCGGCGGGCTGCACTTGCTGTCGCTGCGTTTCAGTTTTGTGCGCGCGCGTGCGCACCCGTACGGCCGTGGCCGCGCGCAGCGGCGCCGTCGACGGTTGGGCCGCCCAGGGCAGGGGGTGGTGGCGTCGTGGATGAGGTCAGGATTAGGGTTTCTCGATTTCTTTCTTCCTCGATCTCCCGTTCGCTATATATATAAGCCGCGCGGTTTTGGGTTGCCGCTCGTCCATGGCGCGCCTGGGCTCAGTATAGGTGTTGTTGTGGGGCCGATCAGCTGGGCTTTAGCAGCTGCGGGAAAAGGGCTTTGTTCCCTTGCAAATGCACAACTTATTTTCCGATAATGACTCAACCTTAGATGAATAAAATTTTGGCTTCCCAATAGTGACTTATCCCTTGCAAGTTCCCTGTAGTGACCATGGTTCTCTAGGACCATGGAACAAATATAGTGACACGCATCCACAAGGGGTCCTAGTAAATGGTACATTATATTAACCATACTTGTATCAAGTAGCAGGTTAGTGGATATTATGCCCATTCTACATTATGTAAAACTAGATGCATAGAAACTTTATTGTTTCATCTGGGAATAATCTAATAAATAGATGTAAGAGGGTATATTAGCTTATACTTCATGCCGTCCAACCACAGAACAACCAAGAAACTTATGCAATGTCATCATAATTTCTCCATAGATAGAAATGGGACAATTTTGCATGAACCACGTTGGCCTTATCCTTCATTGTGGAGTATTATACATACTGAATGACCAATCACTAACATCTTTTTTTTTCTCTCTCTCTTTCTTGACCTTTCTTGACGCTCAACATAAATAAAGACAAAACAAAGAAACAAAAAGAAAAAGAAAAAGAACAACAAATTAAGCAAGGAATCCTAATTTCTCTGCAATGGTTTACATGAACCTAGGATACTTCAAGTTTTGGTGCCTTACTGTATCATGCACCTGTCCGATACGTATCAGACACGACTTGGACAATCAAAATCCACTATGGTACGCACAAAAATCGGTGCCGTGTCCATGTAGCCTTGTCCATATTCCCACGTCGAAAATACATCAATCATATATAACAAACCCTATATTTTCCTCTATATATATATCAATAAGAAAATACTATATTCCTCTTCATATTATACATATATTTACACAAAACATATACGTCCCCATATGTTCCTATATATACACATTAATATATATATATACGAATATACATATCTATCTGTAACTTCTCAATGAACCTAATGGAATTATAATTTCTAAAGTAGGCCTTTTGCCTAAATTGTGTACACGAAATAATATTTATTAATCGCCACAGAATAATAAAGTGATAAACTAATTAACTATTTATAAAATTCTAAAATCACTATTTAAAACAAATAAATAATAAAAATATTTTGAAAATTTTCGGGAAGGGAGGCTACACTTGCTCTTTCTGGGATCTGACCCAGCTGGTTTTGTGTGGCCAGATTTCGGAGCAGCTCCAGAGGATCTACCGACTTTCCAGTCCGATGGTGACCACCAGGCGTAACCAGGGCAACGAGTGAGTTTATTTTTGGCTCTCCCACTCTATTATAAATTTTTTATTTTGAGACGTTTAGCCGGCGAGCACCTGTTAGCTCGTATTTTATACCTTATTATTGTCTGTCTACGGGCTGTAACATGATTGACAGATCCTAGGGTTGATCATGTATGACTAAACTCTTGCTAGTCCTCATATTTTATACCGACTAGCTTCATGATCAGCTGGATATGTAATGTTTGGGACGCCTTACTATTGTATATTTGGTGATCTTACATCTTGTAACTTTACTTGCTTGCTTGAGATTGAGACACTTAGGCTTGTTATTGACCATAGAAGACTGATGGATTGTAGTTAAACCCTCATATATTTAGACAGTCGTGACCGTATAGTGAGGTGGATTCCATTTCATTATACGTAGCTGGCTATGTATGCCCCCGCTCTCCAGTATTCTGGTTCTGGTGCGTTACAATTTTTTTCATTTGGGAATCATTTTTCTTTCCTCCCTCTTTCCTTAAAACATCCAAACATAGAAAAGAAATGACTTTTTTCCAAGGCCATGACTCCGTGAACTAAATATGGCCAAAATGTTACTTGTTCGACTCTTTGAAAATTTAGTTGGTATCCATATAAACATATTAAGTACGCTTGCTGGAACATAGATTTATATAAGAATGGACAAGAACCAGAGATTACCGGCCAGAAGTGGGTTGGATAACAATATTTATTAGGCAAATTATAAAAGTACTATAAAATTTACTTGGGGCTAGCCCTTACTACAAGACAGAACATCTTGGTACAATTTTTACTCGGGACATGTGAGACTCGTCTCACGGTATCGGTATTTATATACGGATACGTATTTATGTACTGTATTCGTATTTTCTTGATTTTTGGAACGCTTTAAAAAAATTTAACTTATAGATTTTCTCCTTGACCGGTATACCGCCAGTATGCCAGTGTATATCGATGGCATACCTGTCACTCCTATTTTTCGTTATAAATATTTTCGGTGTACGTATACGGATTTCTGACATTTGTCAAGTGACCCGTGTTTTGACTTATCTTTCTTAGTCTTGCCTTGGTTTAACCTTGACTTGGTTTAATTTGGTTTGGTTCAACTTGGCATGGCTTGATTTGGGTTGGTTTGAGATGAGAGGGTTGGTACATAAACCAACTTGGTTTAATTTCTGTCGCGCGCCCGCGTGTCGTGCTTGCGCGTACCTTGCACCGTGGGCGGTTTTACCTGCGCGCGCAGTGCATTTTGCGTGCAGTGTACAGTCCGCGCACCGTGCATGCGTGCATCTTGTGCCGTGGGCATTTTTTCCCGCGCACGCAGTGCGTCTGTGCGCAGTTTGCTTTGAATGACTGTTTTTGCTTATTTAAGCTATTTTGTAGCTAAAATCTTGAAAAACTCAAAACATGAAAGTTGTAGATCTTTGTCTTGGCTTCAAGAATCTTCTTGCTTTACTTTAATTGGAGTTTATATGCAACTGATAATTTCAATTACAGTTTTTGATCTTCTTTGCATGTTTTCTATATTTGACCTAACTTGCGACGACCAGACTTGATAACTTGTTAATATCAAACTTAACTTGAACATGACAACATGATCTCATCTTGATAATCTAGATAGTAGCCCGTCGTGGTGCACCCATATTATATGTCTTCTTTGCTTACTGGATAGTGGTCCGTCGTGGCGCACTCATGTTACATCTCTTCTTTGCTTACTAGTGAAGAACAAATAGGAAACTCTAGAGGGGGGTGAATAGAGTTTATGACAATAATGTCCAATTAAAAATTAAACTCTTTCACCAACAGTAAATAATCAGAGTAAATGCGAAAATAGTAAAGAGCAAGAAAGCATACGCAAACACAGCCGATTTTAACCTGGTTTTCCTCGTGGAGGACTAGTCCAGGCCTGAGAACTCTAGCTCAGGATTAAATCCACTATTTGTGAAATAGTAGTTACACCCTGTGCCTTTTCTTCAGAAGAGCACGTCAACTTCTTACAGAGATCGCAGTGGCGATGCTTAGAATTTTCCAAGCGACTTCTTGAACTCTTGCACAAACACCTAACTGAAAAGTACTGAGCACTTTGAGGCTTAGGGAGCTTGTGGCTAGTAGATGAGAAGGGTATGGCTTGTATAAGGCTTTAGAGAGAAGAGAAGAGAAGATTTGATGATTGAAAATGAGAGAATTCATGGCCTATTTATAAGATACCATACAGGCAGAATTCGGCCAGAATTCTGGTTGGAATATTCAAAAATTTGGCCGTTGGACAACTTGCATCCAGCCAACCCTAAAAATTAGGGTCCTAAATTTTAGGAGGCAGAGTTCGGCCCGAACTCTGTCTCCAGAGCACAGAATAGGCCTAATGGGTAGATGGATTTATTTGGATTTTTGTGGAGCTTTTGATTTGAGGTATGGGTATAGGTTAAGTCTCAGATGCTCAGCACAGCTCAGTTTACATAAGTCTAGACTCAATAAAAATGTAAAATACAGACTCAAAAAATATGAAGCATTGTCGGTACGAGATGTCGTCTGGCTTGTACTGAATTCAGTCTTCATGTGTTGTATTGAAATATTACAAGTATCATGTTTGTCAATTGTATCAATATTTGGTTGACTGTGATTTTGTGTCAACAACTAGATAGTGACCCGTCATAGTGCACTCTTGTACATGTCTTTCCTTGCTTACATGATAGTGGCCTATCATGACGCACTCCCTATTTTCTCTATAGTGGCTCGTCGTAGCGCACTCCTAGCTTCCAACTTATTATATTTTTCTTGTTGTGGCTTATTATAGTACACATTCTTACTTTTATCCAGTCTTGCATATCATGTTTAGGATAGATTCTGCGAAATGCCACACCCAGAATTCAACAAGAAATCGTTAAGGACTAAACAACTAGCTTGATTATCTAGATGCATTGGGCGGGAAGAATTTTTCGGTTGCCTGCAAGCCCTTTGTTTCGGCCCCAACCTGAATGGATTTGGAGCTATCTGTCATGATGAGCACACTTCCAGCACACCGTCGAGTGTTGCACCTTTTATATGTTTTAGGATACATTTGTCTCCTGGACGATGTACCCAATATTAGATCTTAGGATACATTTGTCTCCCGGGCGATGTATCCACCATGACTTTCTTTTTCTTTTGGCCTGGTTAAGTCGGGTAGTCTGCAGGGCAGGTAACTGGATTGGATTTCTCAAAAGTGTATATATTAGTAATTAGGATTGTGATAACCCTAGTTAGCTAACGTATAAAGCCGTACTTATTGCTTGGCCGTGATTGTTGTATGGAATCCAGTCTAGTCTATTTTTGTCTAGGCAGTTCCGTATTTATTTATTTCAGTACATTATTGTTTATGCTTTACTTTTGTCGATAAATGATTAGAAACTAAGTTCTGTTTAGGAGAAGGGTTACAACTCCGGTATTTGTTTGGTCTACGGGTTGTAACTTAGGTTCCGAAATAGTTTTTTAGTCATCTTGTCATTTGTCGTCCTATTTAGTACTCACACGCTATACATGATTCCTATGCTATACATTAATTAGAGTCTAAGTTATGTTCAGGAGAAGGGTTACAGTGTAACCCCTGATCCTTGTTTGGTTTACGGGTTGTAACTAGGGTTCCGGAATAGTTTCTAAGTCATCTTATCATTTGTCGTTCTATATAGTTCTAACATGCCCATATGTACCAGTTACCTTACATGTTTACATAGCCCGCTTGCCTTACATGCTCACATGTCCCAGTTGTCTCCCATGCTCACATGTTCAGATACTCACATGCTCACATGTCCAGTTTGTCTTACGCATTCACATGCTTTCATTTACCTTACATGTCCATACTTTATATTATGTCACATGTTATCCTATGCTCCATGTTGCTTTGCTTATTGTCTTTGCATTGGTAGTGCACGAGTCTCGATTTGTATTTACTTATTTCTGTCTCTATCCATTGCTATGTTAGCTATTGCTGGTTTTAGTTTATAAGTTTGGCTTCCTTTGTGGTACTTGCTATTGGGGGTCTGACTTCACTGGTTTTGTTTGGCCAGATTGATAGAGGAGCCCGAAGGATCTTTCGTACCATCTATTCGACGGTGACTACCCGGAACACCAGAGTACCTTAGTGGGTTTTCCTATATCATTCTCCTACTAGTTATGTACATTATTCTTTTGTGGCGTTTAGCCTCCGAGCACGTGTTTAGCTCGTGTTATGGATCTTAACATTTAGCCTACGGACCTAAACATGATTTGCATATTCTAGACTATAGCTAGAGCTTATCATGTACGACTATTACTATTGCTAGTTCTTTACTTTGTATTACTAGCTTCATGATCATCCATGTATATATAGTTTGGGACGCTTTACTATTTTATGTCTGATGATCATACTTCTTGTACTTTGTATATTTGTCTGTGATTGAGATACCTAGGATCGTTCGACCTAGGATTGACTGTTGGCTTGTAGTAGTAACTCCCATGTCTTGACAGCTTATACGTTATTTCAGAGTACTGGAGTACTTTGGTATTACGTAGTTGGACTGGTCTGTCCCTACTTGCTAGTATTCTGGTTCTGGGGCGTGACAAGACAGCCCCAATTTTACTTTGGGTTGCCCACATCCCTCCTTCCCACGCCATACTGCGCCTCCGGCCGTCGCATACCCTTGTCGCGTCCCTTACCGTCGCTCTCACCCGCGCTTCCCCGCCCGCCTCTCTCATCCGTATGCCCCCGCGCTCCTCCGCTGCCGCTATTGCTAACGTCATCGTACGCCATCTTCTCGGCCTCCATGATGGACTTGTCGACGAGGTCGGCGGTGGAGACAACGGACAACGTGGGGATGAGGAGGCAGATGGCGTTGCTCTTGTCGCGGACGACGGTGGCGAGGTCGGGGACAAGGCCTTGAGGCCATTGGAGCGGTTGAGGCCGTGGGAGCGGCCGTGGCCGGGGAGGTCGAGGGCGAAGTAGGCGAAGCCGCAGGAGGCAAAAAAGATGGGGGTGAGACTGAGTGCTCGAGTGAGGGCTAGGCCATGTCCAGGGGTCGGAAGGAGGATGAGGACTGTTAAATATTTGATAGTCCTTCCAATAGGAAGGATTGTCAAAAAAATTCTTCCAATAGGAAGGACTGTCAAATTTTTTGACACTACTAAAAGATTAGAACTGTCGAAATATTTGATAGTCCTCCCAATAGGAAGGACTGTCAAATTTTTGACAGTCCATCCAATAGAAAGGACTGTCAAATTTTTGACAGTCCTTCCTATTGAGAGGACTGTCAAATTATTTGACAGTCCTGAAAATAATTGGGCTAGCCTGAAGCAATTTTTAGTGGCAAACTTGTAAATAGTTTACCAAAAAAGTTGGACTAGTCTAAGTAAAAGTTGAGGTGCATTTAGAAAAAGCCTATTTATTTGTATCCTGGTCATATATAACTAAAATTGGTGTAAAATTTGAACAAAAAATTACAACAAATGATAAGGGTACTAAGAAATTGATAAGAGCACTATACTTCTAGCAATTCTATGTATATTTAGAATTGTCAAATATTTTATGGTCCTTGTAATTTTAGTACTATTAAAATTTTGGTAGTTCTGATTTTATACGAACTTCTAATTATTTTTACAATCATAGAGACTAGTAAAATTTTGGTAGCCTTACTTTTTTTTTTTTCTAGACGTCAAAGTAGTCATGGATATGCAAATGATTGCTAAAATTTTGACGGTCACGGTCAAAAATTGTGATACCCATCATTTGCCTAATTTACCCTCATTAGAAAAAAGTACTTATTAACATATACAGTATAAACTAAGAAAAAAACAAAATGAAGACGCGAGCAAACTATTTCATCGGTTCTTCCGCGTCGAAACTCCAACCAAACCAATTCTGACCCCCTCCCGCCCGCCATGGCGGAAGTGACCGAGCTCGAGCTCTTCAACGGCGAGAGAGCGGTCATCTTCCTCTTCGTCTCCCATGTCCTCTTCTCTGTCCCGTCCCCCCTCCTCCTCGAGGCCGCCGCCCTCTGCTTCCTCTCCGTCGCCGGACTCCTCGTCGAGATCGCCGCCGCCGCCAACCCCGACGCGCTTTGTCGATTCAGAACCCGGTAATTCGAATCCCTCTCCCCCGGATCTCCTCTGCTATTTGTATGGATTGTGTTGGATGGTTGTTAATTTGGATAATTCCAGGGTTTTGCAAGGTTATCTGGAGAGTTTTAGGGATTATATTCGGGAAATGGGATTTATTGAGAGGATTACCATTGATCTGATCTCGAGATCGCCGCTATAGGTTCAAATTTGTAAAATTTTGTTAGCTAGGGATAGGTTCGGGTTCTGTTGGAGAGTTCTAGTGTTTACAAGGTTACTTGGTGAATTCTAGGGTTTATATGCATGAAATTGTTCTGATTGGGTGTACTTCCGTTTATTGGATGTATGGATCGTTGCATTATATAAGGCTTTTGTTCAATAATACTTAATTTGGAAAATGTTAGGGCTTTACGGGATTTGGTGGGTGGGGGTGGGGGTCGAAAATACCTTAAGCCAAAATTTTGGGCAATTTATGTTCACTATTCCTATGTTTCATACTTATTATTAGGACCACCCTTGTTTTGTAACTAATTATACAGACCACTCCTATGTTTTATATTTTCTATAGAAAGTTATAACTCTAACCACCCTTATTTGAAAAGGGTGCGGCTATACGCACCCTATGACTTACTTAGCATACCCCAAGTGCTAAGTACACCACATTTTAATTGATTAAAGTTAGCATAAATGCTAAGTACACCCCATCAAATGACCAAAATATCCTTTTCTATTCTAACCTAAAACCTATCTATCATTCCTAAGCACACCCCAAATCATTCTAACCTCTCTACTCTCTCCAACCAACCGGTCCCCTCTCTGATCCCCTCTGCTCCCAAGACCAATCCCAAGATCACTGCTAGGGTTTTTCGAATCCCTTCAATCGTGTGAAAACGAAATAAATTTCGAATATTTTTTTGGTTTTCACGGTTCTGTTCGAGCCTGGTTTGTCGAGCGCTCGGACTGGAGTTCGACCCATGACAGTCGAACTTCTTTGCTAACGTTCGACCAAAGCTGGTCGAATGAATTAAATGAAAAAAATACATTGTTTGACCACAACTAGTCGGACAAAGCTCTACTGTTCGACCATTACAGGTCGAACTGCCCTATATATGTTCGACTTTCCTCGATCGAATATGTTTTGTTCGGTTCGACCAGTCGAACAGAACATGTAATGTTCGGCCGACACAGGTCGAGCAGACAGTGTTCCGTTCGACCTGTGTTGATCGTGCTTATCGTGGATTTTTTTGGATTCAACGATTCACATATAATGCTTCAAACTGAGAAAGAAGGATTGTGTCTTTGAAGTGAACTTCCTTCCTTCATGATGCCTTCTTCACAATTTCAAAGTAGAATTTTTCTAGGATTTTGGGGTTGGGTTGGAGAAGAATGTGAAAATGAAAGAAGGAAGAAGGAGGATAGTGGGATGTGATAGGAAGGTCATATGGGTATATGAGTCTTTTAACATTAATCTAATTTTCAACTTAAGTTATATGGGATGTGCTTAGAAAGTCATGGGGTGCGTATAGCCGCACCCATTTTAAAATTGAAACATAAAGCAGAGAGGTGGTCCGTGTAATTATTTTCAAAATAGGGATAGTCCCTGTAATACCCATGAAACAAGGTGGGGGGGGGGGGGGGGGGGGGGCTAATGTATTTATTTTCAATTCTTTTATTTGAGGATTGAACTCAAGTCCTCCCGGTTAAATTCAAGTATACTTTCCACTTGGACTACTACGTAAAGATACATAATAGGATAAATATACATATATAGTAGGAAACCGAAAATCCAGGGGGCCGGCTGTCCTCTCGGCTTACTGCCCCTGTCTGTAGGGTTTATATGGGGGGAATAGTTTTGATTGGAAGGATTTCTTTCTATTGATTGGATCCTGAGAATACTGTTCTTCATTTGAAAATTTGAATTTAGTAAAATTTTGTTAACTAGGCTTACGAATAAGTCTAATTATGTTGGGTGACTCTAGGGTTGATATGTTGTTGTCCCTCTTCTATTTGTGGGTCCAAGTTGTTGACAATTGGGAAATTTCATGTATGCTTTTGGATTGTGCCCACTTTTCTAATTTGTTTTGGCTGCTATGTAACAGTGATGGGCCTATATTAGATCATGGGGAGGTTTTTGGAGGAACAAATGATTGTAGCTTCTGGAGAAGCAGCAAAACCACAAGTCTCATAAAAAATGTGTTTTGTGTTTTTTTAAGCTTCAACCACATTAACCAACCATAGTGGCAGCAACATTTTTTGAAGGATGACCAAATCGTAGGATATTCTCTGAAGAAGTAGCATGAACTGCAAATCTCATCATGGATTATGTTTCTTAATCTTAGACTACATAGCCAACATGCAGTGCAAGCAGCTTACAAAGTTGAGACAAGGCAATATGCACCATACTAAGTGGTGCCTGAAATAGGGCCGGGGTGTAAGACTGTTTCTTGCGATCAAACAATAGAAAGCATGGACTTTGGTGATTCAACATTCCGAGGAGTTCTTAAGTTGGAGGATGGGCAAGTGAAGTACATCAATACTTGTTGAATCATAAGGGAAATTTGTTTGGATGCAATAGACGAATCTAGTCTGACATTATCCTCAGATATTGGGTCTAATTTGTACGAGGTGGGTGAATGAATGGTTTGTTATTGGACTGGTTTAATGGAGAAGCACGGTGGCACAAAGTTGAATGGCAGGTGCATAGGGAGCGAATAAGATCCTCAGGCTGAGGAAACTCAGGAAACCCTGTTAGAGCGGGGGATAATAATACCATAACTGATCCTTATTTACCGAAATAAGTAGATGGATCCAAAGTGGTGTGAGAGGCAAATGCTAGAACAATATTGGTGTAGAGGAAAAACTCCTCCAAATAGTTATAGATACTATTTCTTTCGAAAGAAGATGCAAAGGTACAAAACTCTCTCTCTTTCTCACACACACACCCCCAATCAAGTTACAATGTTTAAGGGATCTCCCTTTAATAGCCACCAAAGATAAATTAACACAAAGGAAATGCGCAATAAAAGGTTGATCACGTCAAACCCACAAAAATTCTAGAATCAAGTAGGAAAGTAAGCATTGAATTCACCAGAGAAAGAGAACATTCTTTGTAGAAATTTTATTGAATAGGAAAGTTGATTGTAGAAGTTTGCAAAGGCTTTTATTTTACAGCCTTCAAGTAATTCTAATCCCACTAGTAAACTGATTCCAAATGATATAGATAAATACTTAAATAAATCAAATCCTAAACTAATCCTACTCAATTAAGGTTTCAAAACTCTGTCCAGAATCCATGACCTGACTTGGACAACAAATTTATGTCTTAAACATGGTTACTAGAAAAACCTCTGAACATGAAACTTGTAGTGGTTGGAGTTATCTTTTTGAATCGGGGTGGTACGCCCACAGCGAACACATGTGCTAGAAGATATGCTTCATCTACTAAAAGTGCACAGTGCTAATCTGAGTTTGATACATGGATATAACTCCTAAATCCTCTTATATTGACCCTAGCTCTAGTAACATTCTCCACCATTGCTTGAAGTAATTGCATAAGTTAAAACTTAGAAACCACGGCTAGAAAACCCCAACTCTGCTCCCATGTTGTTACTTGCGAGAGACCTGGCAGACTGGGCTGGTATACCCTTTAAGATGCTGCATGTGCGGTTATATACTTGCTAGATTGACGGGTGTCCCTGTTCTGGATTGATGCACGACTATATTCTGCACTTCGGTTGTGTTGTCAAATGACCCATCTTCAGAAGTCTAATGTTTGTGACCTTTGGTTTCATGTCTAATCTACCTCTTATGTAGCTCGAGTTATAGCTTGAATGAAGGTGTCTAAGTGGACAACACTGGACTGCTTGAGCAAGCTATGCTCCTTTTGCACCTCACTTTTGTAGCAATCTTAAGACTCCCTCGAGCACTTGTGGACAACCTCCAACCAGAGACACCTGAATCATAATACCCAAAACATGACAGGTTGAAAGTAAATATGAAGTATCAAATAATTAGGTGGCTTCTAATTTGTTTTGGATGCCATTTATAAATGATGGAATTTGTAATCCCGTAAACACAGTTGAGATTTATATTATGTAGGGGCTAAAATTACTCTTATTAGAATGCATTTACTCTGGCTCTTTGGAGTATACTGTGCCTTAGAGTTGATGACTGCAGTTCTGTAGCAAAACTTATCTCCCCCCTTCTTCTTGTCTATCACTTTAGGATAATTTTGGAATATTGCTCCTTTGGTACATCACTGTAAATTAATGAAGAATTACGTAAATTTCTCTACCGGCTAATTCAACTTTTTTTTGGGTTGACAAGAACTTTATGATGTTTATAGTTCCTTGTGCTGGGACTTAACACCAAATGAGGGGGTTACTGTCATGTTCCAAGCTGGTCAAAAGCATGATCAATAATTCTGTGGATCCTCCACACTCTAGAGATATACTTTATAGCTGACCAGTTCCTGATGCGAAAGGCTTAGGCAATGATGACATAGACAATGGTGAGGAGGAGAGAAATATTGAAGACATCTTGATGTTCACATGAAGAAGGCAATACATTGTTTCATAGGTAAGTATCATCCGATGAGGGACCAGACAGAGATGGTTTCATGCATTCCTTCTGAGATCTTCTGAACTATTTGCTATTATTGAGAGTAGAAGTAATTCTAATTGTGAAATATATAAACGTGGAGTAACTGCGGATTGAACACATTTTCATTTTTGTATGCTGCATGTCAACTTCTTTTAATTGATATCAGAAGTGTACACTGATTTAGTTTAATTGAAATACGCCGTTTGTAAGTTTGAATGCTTATGCAGTAGTAGAGGCCATACATGCAGCAATTAAAGGATTATTTCTGTTTATTATCTCTTACTTTTTTCAGACCTGGTGCTTCGTCTGGAATACTACTTGGTGCAATTACTCTTCCCACTGTCTTACTATCACGGTTGATACAAACATTGAGAACATTATCTATCCACGACGTTGGATCTGAAGGTGAAGCTTTCGTCTTAGTTCATGTGTCTTGCCTTAATAGTTAGTCAAATCTTATAAGTTTATATCACCAAAACTTGTATGAAGGCAGAACTTTGATTACCATTATGGAAAATAGTTAGTCGCTAAATGTTATATCTTTTTCATCTGTCCCTACTAGTTCAAGATTGTAGTTATATGATAATTTATAAGCATGTAAATACTAGTAAAAGATACCTTTTTTTTTTAAGGTTGAGTAACTTTATGATAATCTCCTTCATCTTGTACAGCTTATAATCATACTTCTATTTTCGTATTAGTATTTTTTTTAATATTTAAAATTCTTATCTGAATTGTCTTTTTTTTTTTTTCAGGGATTGCATATTTGAACTTACAGTATTGGACTGTGTCCACTGGTTGCTGTGGGGTGCTCCTCTTCATCTCTTTGATATTGCAGCAGTCTCCAAAGAATACAAGTTCTTCGCAACTAAGGAGTTTTAAAGCTTCAAAATATAGCTCACTGTACATAGTTCTCTATGTACTTATGTGCTGTTTGTCTTTTGCGAAAAGATCTCACAGTGGTCAGTTCAAATATTTTATATTTGATTTCTTAATAACGTGGAATACCTATATTTCTTAGGAAGCAAAGACACTTCTAACATGTTGTACACATAGCCAGCATGTCTTGGATACTTTAAACCATGCAATTAATCTACAGGTGAAAATCTGTCCAAATATTTGTCTTACCCATGCAGCCGTGCCAAACATTTAGTCAGGTGTGACTGTTTGTTTTTGACTTGTTCCAGTACAAAGCCATCAAATCACATTATAGAAAATTACATATAGACAAACATCACTAGAAATTAGATGCAATGGAAAACATACCTTGGGGGGCTTTGCATCCTAGCTTTTACGAATTTATGTTGTACTGTTTCCTTAAACACTTTCATGTGTCAACTTTCAACTATCCATTTATGACCAT
Source organism: Iris pallida (assembly GCA_029216955.1). Classification (NCBI taxonomy): domain Eukaryota; kingdom Viridiplantae; phylum Streptophyta; class Magnoliopsida; order Asparagales; family Iridaceae; genus Iris; species Iris pallida. The sequence continues at coordinate 3,175,684 of JANAVB010010797.1, read as the reverse complement.
GCTTTTTAGGATGTTTCACTTTTATTGATTTTCTCCCTTAAAAGTCAAAATTCCAACAAAAAGCTGTAATGTTAGAAGCTATTTAAAGTGTTTAAGCTGATTCTTTCTTTTTAATCTATATGCAGGCTCTTATATTTCAATGAACTTGTTGTGGTTACTCTTTCATGGACTGGCAACAGTGTCACTTATCCAGAATATTCTTCAATCATTTCCATCTTGTGCCTCAATGGGTATATATTCTTCTATGAATTAACTAATTGGGCAACAGTAGTGAATTAACTAATTGGTCAACATGTTATAGTTCTGTATTTTAGATCTTCATTGTTTAGTTCAACTACTTCAAGAAATTTTCTACTTGGAGCATGGGCTGTTAGATACATGAGATTCTTATATAGAAATATTTTCTACTGCACCATTCTATTGTAGTTTAGTTGAAGAACACTGTTTTATTTATAAGCTTGGAACCTCTAATATATATATATATATATATATATATATATATATATATATATATATATATATATAACATTAGGGATCGGGATTCCCGCACTTAAGCATCCCCGCATGTTCTCCGAAATATCAGTCGTTGGATTGTCTTTATCGACCATTCATATTAGATCCTTAAACTACTCAATTTCTCGCGAGATTTTGATCTAATATGAACGGTCCATAAAGACAATGTCATTCTGCACTTCTCTTTAATTTTCTATCATTCTAATTCCAAATATACCCATGCATTAAATATGACATTAATTTGTGCATGCATGGAGGGAGGAGTGCATCATGATATTTTAGGAGTGCCAATAGTATTAATACAGGGACAAATTTGAAATTTGAATGTTAGAAAAAAGAGAGAAGAGAGTGAAGGATGACATTTTAGGAGTGCTAATAACGGCATCATATATATATATATATATATATATATATATATATATATATATATATATATATCGCGAGTTTTTGATCCAATCTGAATGATCCATAAAGACGATCCAAATTTCAGGAAACATGCAGGGATGCTCAGGTGCGGGGATCTCGATCCCTCCTCATATAGACATGGTTTTAAATAACATTGGAGAATATGGTAGAACTTTCTAGAATATACAAGGAATAAGGGATGAGCTTGGGCTATCCAGTAATTTACTAAGACTTTGAAACATATTATAGCCTACTTGGACAAGATAATTAAACAATAAATGTTTGCAACACAATATTTTTGGTTGCCATGCTAATTTCTATAAAGGCATGGACATCATGTGCAAACTATTGTGTCCATATATGCAAACTATATAATTAGTATAAAAAAAAATTTAGTCCACGAAATTAGAAATGATAGAGTAAGAAACCTATACTAATTTGAAATACTTTATGCCCAATCTCTATTATTAAAACTATCATATTTTACTAGTTTCTTAAGCAAGATACAGTTGTATAATAAATCCACAAACAAGTTATTAGTCAAGGATGTAATAACTCATTAGTTGACGCCAAATTGTCGTACCTCTTTGCTACTGAACCTTGTGGCAATTAGATCCTTGTTACTCAAGTGAGAATATCTCATAACTTTCACCATGGTGTCTTCTCTCTCTTTCGTCTTCTCTCTCTTTCTTCTTCAGTTACCCTTGGTACAAGTCCATGCTTCTCTGTCTAGTAGGGCCTCCTTTATTCGAGGTTGAGTAGTGTTTGCAATTATTGGCCAATAATCGGCATTAGTTTAACTGAATCCACCCTAAAGCTGGGGTGAACTTACTGCCTAAGCATGACATGTTTCGTGGCAGACCTATGAACAAGGTTGATGCTTGAGATTCATGTCTGAAATGCAAAATGCGCATCCAAGGTTTCAAGGAAGGAGAATAATGAGAAAATACTGCTTCGTAGAAGGATATTGAAAATATTGTTGTTAGTGGATATGACCATTCAGTGTTAAATGCCTTGATATCTTATTAACCTCTACGTGATTGTATCGCTTTACAAAGATAAGACCAAATACTGATGGGCGTGCTTGATAGTGGAATAATCATGGTATGTTATAAACAACGAGGACATGGCAAAGAGTATACCAAGTGGAATCAACATCCCCTGAGCCAACATATAATATGCAAATACCTTAGAACCAATCATGAGTCATTGAACAGTGCCCCAAAATGGAGGAGGGGAGTATCACTTGTTGGTGAAGAATCATTTGATTGATGCTCCTAAAGTTCCTGGTTGGTGGGTGCTTGAGAAATGAGAATTGGCCATTTGGGGAAGTTATGTGCTGCATTATGGGATGTGACAACATGAGGTAACAAGTTTAGATTCTAGAATTCTCAGTAGGTATCAATTTTTAGTTTGGTGGTTACTCTGACGATCATGAACTTGTTTACATCGTGAGTTCTATGAGGTGATACCTTAGAAGCCAGAAGCGATAGTGGAATCGGAAGCGGGGGAGGAAACTACTTAGAAGAGTTTAAAGTTGGAAGCATGATGGAAGCGTGCCCTGATAAGTTTTTTATGTTTATTAATTATTGTTATCAAAATTTATAGATATCTTAATATTTATTAGAATTTATAAAGTTCAGTTCAAAGTTACAGAGAGATCATTCACATAGTGATTTTTATGATGTCAAGGTAAGTAGCTCTTAGTTTTTTATTACTTCTATGAACATGTATTAAAAATTCTCCCCCAAACTTTGTCATCTGTTAAAATTCTGGTCCTGTTATGGGAAGCGCTCCAATATCGGGGAAACGTGCTCCCGTCGCCGGAAAAAACGAGCTTCCATCACCGGAAAAAACGAGCTCCCAAGTAAGAATCGCGGTTCTTACCAAGTTCGTTGCCTCCTAGGAGATTCTGGCTTCTAAGGGTGATACAATATGGCTTTTGTTGGAATGGTGGTTTAGGCCTTCAGTCATTTGACATTTTCTTTCCTGGAAGCAGTTTTAGGAAACTTCTCAAAAAACAATTTGATTGCAGTATTAGTCAGAGGAACAGAAACATAAATATTCTGGCAGCCGACAATGTGCTAAAAGCTAATAGCATATTGGTGTGGTAAGTTACAATCTGTTGGACTATCATTACTTTTCATAGGTTAGATCTTATGCCTTGGCCTAACAATATACGTCTTAGGTCTATTATACAATTTGTTATGTTGATGCATATCGTTGTACATTCAGGAGACATGCTTTCCAAGTATGTGCTATTTTTTCCAGTCCTTGAAATGACTCGTGCACTTAGAGATTGTATGCTGTAATTATTCCAGTTTCATCAGTTCGAGAAGTCTTCTATATAGTTTCTTGATTTGATGGTTTTAGTTTGTTCTGAATATTATTATCCATATGCAGCAGCAGACCCCAAAAAGTCGTTATTTTGTTGTATTATCAATATGCAGTTACTTAAATTTGAGCCATGTGGTTAAGACTTGAGACTCTTGAGAGTCATATTGCAGACTTCTGCTGTTAGATCCTTTAACATATGTTTGTTACATGCTCAGCCTATTTCAGGTAATCTGTTTTATTTTCAGGTGAAGCACTCTTGGTATCTACTGGTCTGATTCTCTACTTTGGGGATATGTTGGCACAAACACTGTCTAAGGTTTATGATTATACATTTACACTTAGAAACTAACAATTATTTTAAATGTTGCTACCATTTTCAGCGAAACATATAAGTTTGTAACTTCTTGTGAATATTTGACAGATCAGTTTGTCCTTGTTAGCTACTTCTAGTATTGTTCAGTATGGAACCCAGAATGAAGTAAGCACAGTTATTCAGGTAATATCCTGTTAACAATCCAGCTGAGTTAAATTTATGTGCAAAGGTATTTACATGTATCTTTCTTGCAGGGGATGTTGTTAGGCCTTGTCCTTCTGCCTGTACTGTACAAATCTATCTTTAGAATTTGTTTGCACTTTAGAATTCTGAAAGTTCCTGCAGTGCAACTTGTTGAAGGAAGTACAAATAGAGGGATTGGAAGTTCTGTTGCATTTTACAGTTCTTTGTCAGTCATGTTCACTTTGATTATTCCCACATGGATGCACTTTGTTCAGGATTTTCATGTGTATCCTGCAATATGGTATGTTCCTTAAATTTTTTGTTGTTGATAAATTCAGAGCTTGTTTAATGCTTTCTATTTCTTTAAAGTTGCGACACACCTTGAAGACTTTAAACACATTGCATCCTATGTTGTACTGGGTGCTAGGCGAGGCGACAACTCACCCGCCTCGTCTAGGCACCGCCTAGACGCCCGCTCAGAATACATGTGCTCTTTTGCAGAAAAATCTGCAGTTATGTATATTACAATAAATATGTAGTACAAGAAATAAACAATAAGCAATGAGCAGTATAAGAAGCACCAAATATGACTAAACATCAAGTAAAAACTAAACATCAAGTAAGATGAGGATATTAAGCAATAAGCATAAAAGTTACACTAGTAGTAATAATAAGTTAATAACAAATAAGCATTAAACAAGCATTCATAAAGCAACACAAGAAGTTTTCTAAGACTAAGAAACTAAGAGGTTAACTTCAAAGTTCTAACTTAAGACAACAAAAGAAAATACACAATTCTAATTTCTAATATTTCTAACTCGAGGGCAACAACCTTTTTTTACTTCTTTTTTCTTTTTATGTCTAAAAGCAGCATTTGGACAATAACCCTAAAGCCCAATCAAAACATAATTTACATTTATGCCTATGATGGCAGCCCATCATACAATACCTGAATAAACCGTCTTTTATTTCCTCTGGTCGACCCTAGGGGGGTGTCTAGGCGCCCATCGCCTCGCACAATGATTTTTTTCCCCCACGCCGAGGCGACCTCCCACCAACCTGCGTGCCTAGGCATCACCTGTGACAACATAGATTGCATCTAGTACATAACTTTTTGGGTGACTATTATTTCACTGCCACTTTCTTCAGATATGTACTGTAATTGATATGATGCATGGTTCCGATTTGCTGTTCCACTTAGTGGCCTAAGAGTTATGCTTAGGTTATTACCTTCTTTGTTAGATTTTATTTAGCTATAGTGCATAGTGAACAGTATTGGCCAATACGGAAACAACCGAAATTGTCGAAGCTACGAAAACCAGCTAATTCAAAACCACCAAAACCCTGTGTAACCTCCCGGACCCCCCAAATCCGCTTCAGAATTGCCAATGAAGAAGGATAGAGTACCAATTTTTGATACTGATACTATGCACCATGTTATAGAAGTTAGTGATTTTATAATGATTTATCGTATGAGTTTGTTTTTTTTCCTTTTATTTTATTTCTTGCGAGGCTTGAACTTTTATCTTTTATATAGTACAGATATGGGAATGCCATTCATTTTCACCCTTTGGCTTAATATGATAGAAATTAACGCAATTCCCTATAGCAAGTAAGCAAACTGTATTATCTTACCTATTTGTCTAGATTCTGTATAGTCTAGGGGAACTTGGACGGTGCTCTTTGGTTGCATGTGCTTAAACTGCATTGTCACTCTACCTACCCACCAATATAAGCGCTCTAGGTTTTATGGCATGTCTCTCACATGCTCATAGCTATCTTGCCTAGGAATTTCGCACCAACAGAATTTTGACGTCATGTTGAAAGCTGATCATAGAAACTCTATCAATTCTTTTATGGAGCTTTCTTATGCATACCCCATTCTGATGATGGAAGAAATGTTGGAGGATGATATACGTGATGTACCTACCATTACTGGTATTGTCTTGGCATCTTAGTCTTGTCGACTTCTTTTATGAAAGTGCTTCTCATATAATAATTAAGTTATTTTTCCCTAAAAATACTTTGACATTATAGACATATTCATACTCACTTAGGTATTTGATTATTCCCTACCATGATTTGGACCCGATGGGATGGTTAGATACCGATTTTGGCATATTTGTATTTACTTTAATATATCAGTGCTGTATACAACATGAACATGACAAGGGCATGTGTCCTATATTCCCTAGTAGATTTTGGCGACATGCAACTTTTAAGGAATATATGTTTTTTCTCTAATAGTGGAACATATAGTTTTGGAGAAACATAATGTTCATCTTACAAAGGTGTACATTTAAAGACACAAGGAACACATGTTTATTATACTTTTTGGTAAAAAAAATCATCTACCATTGAATGAAGGTTATCGTTACCTCTCGTACTATCAGGTATACAACTTAAATAAGCATACACTCCTTTTTCTTGCTTAACTCACACCAATATAATAACTGCATCATTCTTCGACCTCATTCGAGCTGACATTCATATATTAATTCAGAAACTAACAGAGTTTTTTTCCCCCTTCCAATGCTAGCTGCTTCTATTTAATCCAAATATTGATGATACTTGTTTTGATGTGCTTTTGGCAGGGTATTGAATTTTGTGTTCACTGAACCACTTAAGCGGCTGGCCTTATGTACTTACTGGATATCTGTGATATGTGCATCTGTTTTCCGGTTCTACAATATTTCAAAGCATAGCAAGACTGAGAGGATTCTTCTTCGGAAGTACTATCATCTAGTGGCAGTTCTAATGTTTACACCTGCTCTTCTCTTTCAGGTGATGTACTGGCATACTGAACTAAACCATGTATCTGATATCATTCAGTAGTTAATGTCCTTCTCAGTGGCTAATTTCTTCATGTTTTGCAGCCAACGTTCCTGGAGCTAGCATTTGGTGCAGCTTTGGCAGTTTTCTTAGTATTAGAAATGATCCGTGTAAGTCAAAATCTTAAAAATGCTCATTTGATTATTTATGGAAGGCTTTTTTTTGCACTTAAATACCCTCAACTGTGGACTATGTTCACTCGGTACCATGACCTTTTTTGTAATTTGAATATTAAAACCATGAAATTGTCGACAAATGGTAAAGTGACATTTATAACCATCTCAATTAAGTGCTATGAATACTACGAAGAAGGTGGTGGTTGGGATGGGGTGGGTGGGTGGGTGGGTGGGTGGGTAAGGGTCCCCGTCAGCAATGGGGCTATCATGTGAGGAGAGAAGGAATAAAATGGCAGTAGGGTAGGTTTTGTGGGTGCGGAAGAAGATTGTGTTGGAGGGTTAGGGTTTAGGGAGGAGGAAGACAATGGTAGTGGTGAAATAGGTTTAGGAAGGAGGAAGAAGATGATATTGGGTTAGGGTTTGGGGATGTAATATATTTTTGATTTTTAGGGATAGTATTATCCATAGTTTGCAGTATCGGCCAATATCGATCCGATACTGACAGATACGATACTGATCGGTACTGACAGTGGGGGATCTCTTTTTCCGTCAATTCGACAATGAAAATTAAACGAAAAAGACCAATTAGCAAGGGTGTAAAAACATAGTAAGCTTGTAAAACCATGTAAAATAAGAAAACTTATTTATCACAGGTAAACCATTCGGCATAGGTGACTATTATTTCATTCAATTTCAAAACTATAAGAAACAACAAAATACTTAAAAATATACATAAATGTATATACTATTTTTTCTAAAAATTTAACAATTTATTAAATTATTAGCCTTTTCCGATACCAAAAAATTTGATACCCCGATCCGAAAGAGCCGATAATGTCAATATCACCGACTCCACCGATACTCATAGGAACGGTCCGATACCGATACTGCGAACCTTGGTATTTATTATCCTAAATTTTTTTACTTCTGAGGATGGGTAGCAAAGTGATAATGGCTAAAAAGTTCATGGTAGAAACTATCAAAGTAATAAGTACAACAAAGTCTTCCTGAAAACCGTCAAAACTACTAAAACCGACGATACTGGTATTCAAAAGGTCTGAAACCGTTTCCAATAATGATACTGTTTTGGTTTTGAATGTTGGCATGGGTGGAAAAAGTCGATAGAGGATTGTCTCCATCTCAAATATTATAAAATCTGTGTGATTGAGATATAATATTTGAGTTCGTACTCAAATACTGAGTATGATATGAACTTTTAAGGCTAAACTACTATGATTTTACTGTTTAGAATGTTGAAAGACAGAAGTCGGATCTGAACGTGCGATGTGTTTGTAGACAATGTAGTAAAAGGAATCCTTAGGTACGCGTTCTCCAAATCAAATTGACTTAAAATGAAGGAACAAAAAAGGGACAATGTTTGTGAGACAATGCTATCTTTACTGGTTTTTGTAATAACATGAACTTTCATATATTTTGAGATATTCCCTTTTCCTAGTTCAATTTAGATATTATGATCTTTATAAACCCATATATATTCTAATACATAACAGTATGAGATAACCAGTAATATGTAGTTGAATAATTCATGTGAATATTATCGTCAACTTCCGTTGATATAAACTATTTGTGCAGATATGGAAGATTTGGCCTTTGGGGGATATGATAAATCAATTCATGAATGCTTTCACTGATCACCGTGACTCAGAAATTCTTATTGTCAGGCATGATTCAATTTTTTTTAAAAAACTATTATATAATGTTTATGGTTAATATCACTTATGGATATTTTCTGTTGTTTGTGACACCATTTGCATGTTTCAGTCATTTTTCCCTCCTATTGGGTTGTGCGCTTCCTATATGGATGTCATCTGGGTCCAATGATCGGCCACTTGCTCCTTTTGCTGGGATTTTGAGCTTAGGAATTGGTGATACTATGGTGAGTTCTATTGCATTTGGATGTTGTTTCCTCTGCCTTAATCCATTTTGCAAGTTACACACTGATGAATTCATTATCCAATCCCCCCCCCCCCCCCCCCCCCCCCCTCCCCCTAACACCCACGCACACCCCCCACCCACCCACCCACAGCCCATCATATGGGTAGAAACACTATAAAATTGAAAATTCTCGTCTTCCTCCCAGAACTTACCTTCTATAATCAAATGAGTACAAAACCTGGAATTATTATCATGATTCTTCTAGTGGAAAAGCTAAACCATTTATGGTGGTTCGTGTTACTACAAGAGTAGTTAATGTTGGTTATTGGTATTTACCTTGTACATGAGCAACCATATAGGTTAGTATCTATTATCCCATTAGGATCTCATAATCCATATTATTATGCCTATATGCTTCTGCATTTTCGTAACTAGTTTTTGATAGTTAATGACACAGTATAGCAAATGTTCCCAGAAGATCCCTTGTTTTATATATGATAGATGTACTATAAACCTATAGCCAGATCCACTGGATTTCTCTAGACATGGTAGTTTTACCTGCCGCTCTATAGAAACTAATTTTGAACTCCTGTAGGAATGAGGAGGTGTCCGCTGTCTAGGTTTACAACTTTGGTTTAGACAAAAGCTTCGTCTGGGTTAATCTGCACCTACCTAGCCAAAACGGATGATGAGTGTTTTTACCTTTGAATTGGTGGTGCTTTGTTTCTAAAATTGATCTGTCTTTGCCACATAGGCAAGTCTACCTACCCGCCAATCAGCCTTCTTGGGTCATGGCAAGGATCTCTCTTGCATACAGCTACTTTGTGACCTTGTCTAGAAATTGGATACTAGAACAAAGGGTTGGTGTAATAGTTCAAAAAAAGGCCAATTCTTTTAAGGACCTTTCTAGCATTCTATGGCTGACCCTATTCTGATGAAGAAGGCTGTGATGATGATTATCTTTTGTGTATATGCTATAAAGGGCTTCTGAGGTTCTTCTATGGACGTTTCCTGTTTCATGCCATATTTAAGCCCTGTCACCATTAGATAATACCTAATATCAGAAAGCACTTTGTTGGCATTAACATATGCTAATATATAAGCATCATAGAGACTTCCTAAGGAAGACATATGCCAATACTGTTGACGCTTTTACTATTCTCGACCAATTTTGTCTTATTTTGAATCTTGAACTTGACAACTGGCTTTCTTGCTCATGCTTAACTTTATTTCAACTGCAACTTAAAGTACACTAGTACTTGTACTAAATATAGCTGACTTTGTTTGACATTTGTATGCAAGTACTTTCAAATTTCAATTAATTGCACTTGTTGGCTCTTTTTGGATTTTTATTTTTGTAATCAAGCTCATGGTGTGGAGGGTGTTTCTTCAGGCATCAATGGTTGGACACAAGTATGGTGTTCTACGTTGGAGCAAAACTGGCAGTAACAAAACTTTTGCCCAGTAGCCAATAAATTCTTAAAAGTTTGTACCTCTTGCCTTCCAGCTCACTAACTCGTCTTTTTTTGTCCTAGAAAAAACAATCGAGGGTACTGCAGCTGGCATAACATCCGTACTTGCAGCTTGCTCAATACTCCTCCCTCTTCTAGCATCCACTGGTTATATTCTCTCCCAGGTTTGATCTCCATTCCCCGCTACTACAAAAATGAGATGGCTGAAACGATCATCTTGCGGCATATATTTTGCTTTGCATGTAGAAAGCTATACTGCGTTATAAAAAGGAGTGAACTAGTTGAACATGGATTTACATGCCAGGCTGGCCTACAAGATTTTTTGTTTTTTTAGAATACTATATTTTGATTCTGCCTTTTTTTCGTGGGCTCACACTTACACCCAGGCTCAGGCTCATAGGTGTCGAACCTAATCTCTGCTTAGGAGGAATGGGTCTTGACATGTGGATAATCTTTGTCATTTGCATGAGGCTTGAACTCTTGCGAAAAAGCTTAATCTAATCAAGGTTGTAGAGGTTTGTTCGACAAGCGACTATCAAGTATAAATAGGGAACTAAATTGTTTGTTAGTGTCATCACAAGTTTAATATCAAGTGAGCTTTGGCACCCCTGGCCCTTATTAAATGGCTTTCTAGTGGGTTTTGACAGTTTGATGTGCATCTAGGCACATCCCAAGGATGGGTTGAGCAAATTTGGGATAATGCCCAGTTTAATAGGCATAATATATCGAAGTCAACTTCTCAAGAAAAATAATATATAAGCATTATTCTGAATACCAACTACAAGTTCAAAATATGCTTTATTCAATTTTTGTGTGTGTGTGTGTGTGTGTGTGTGTTTGTGCAGCACTGGTTCTCTTTGCTTGTAGCAGTTACTTTGAGTGGTTTGCTGGAGGCATATACGGCGCAGCTTGACAATGCTTTTATTCCCCTTGTATTCTATAGCCTTCTCTGCCTCTGATGGACTTAGTAGGAGGTTTCTCAGATCCTTTCATGTAAGTTTCTTTCATTTTTCATGTTGCCCTTTACCCAAACTTGCGTGTCAGTAGCCCTGTGCCTTGAGCACACCTGTATATGAAGTAAGCACGTCTGTGGGCATTTGTGCAGGTACATAACACCATAGTTCTCAAGGAAAAAGCTGTCTATCGTGATATGTTTTCTAATCAATACTCGATCAGTACGTTAGCTTCTTCATCTGTCTAATGGAATGAATATATATATCTTGTATACAACACCACAGTCTCCGAAATAGCTACAGTAGGATATTCCTCAGATCCTTTCATGTAAGGCACTTCTAATTTTAAAGTTTTTGTTTCTTTATATAACTTAGTGTTGTAGCAATCCTGTGCCTTGAGCACTGCTGTATACTGTGGGCATTTTTTTGTTGGCATTTAACACCATATTATTTGTACATGAACAAGAGAAGCTGTCAGTGATACAAATTTTCTGATTTATAAATTGTAGACTAGTAAGTTTTATTTATCTGTCTAGTGGATAAATATTTATTGTCAATTGTACACAACAAGAACAACAGAACCTTTGTTTTATCTCAAATTTGGGGTCAGCTCCATGAATCCATCTGTGTGTGCTGTCCAGTTAGCTGCAATGAAAAGCTTTATCGCTGCTTCATTTTCAATGCACCATGCCGCGCTGATATAGTTTTTCTGCTAAAGAATTGAGCTGGTGTGGCTGAAGATGGCTTGCTGCATTGGTATCCAATGGCTGTGCATCTGAACTCTTTCTTAGAACCCTCTTCCAAACTGTTCATGCATCTGCCTGAGAGGTATGCATCTTTGCATAAGACTTGTGTAGTGGCAAGCTATCTTGAATTTGAAGAAAAGAAATGAACCATCGCAAGTTTTTTATTTTATTTTTATTTTGTTGAGTAACAATTGCAAGTTCAAGTATCCTAGTAGACAGGAATGTAAATTTGCCAAACTAGTTAAACTAATTTGCAGAGTAGGGTGTAGGAAAAGATTCTCCACCAGGAAAAACTAAGAAGAGAATCTTTTCCTACATTTAGCAAAAGCACAGTGAGATGGAAGTTGAGAGACGGTCTGAGCTCTTAAAATCAAAGTTCTTCCAGTCGTTAAGCAGTTTTTTTTTTTTTTTTTTTTGCAGATTCTGAACAGAACACCAAATGAATCTTCTATATGCAAAGAACATCAAATTGCGATAGATCTCTGATCCAAAGCAATTCATCAACAAAGCACACCAAGGCAGTGCACCTATACTCCCATTCAATAATTTTTTTGTTTGTTTTCAGGTTTCGGGGAATCCTTCATTGATCTTTGTGATTTGGAAAGCCATTAGGCCTCGTTTGGTACACTAATGTAATCGTAATCGCAATGTAATAATTTTTTTTAAAATTGTTTTCATTTGATTACATTGTGATTATGATTACATTACAGTGTACCAAACGAGGTCTAAGTAGGCCGCTCTCGAATCTGCCGACATATGTGGAGGATGCAGCCAGGAGTGAGCTTTTTACAGGTGACATGATGCAATGTGGCCCATATCATTCATGTCGCCAACCACCTCTCTGTTGCCATACTCCGCGTCCATTGCCACCATTATATCCACTCTACTACTCTCTCCCTCTCACTTACACTCTTTGAACTTCTGTGAGGTTCTGTGGCTTCTCCAGTCTCCATTTGAACCTGCATTGCTGCAGGTACTTCCTCCTTCCTTCGTGATAATTACTTTTAGTTACCTTTTATATATCAGGCTTCATCTTCTTAGTCAGGTTAGCCATTAGCTATATTGCACGGACACATCACTAGATTACCTATACTGCATGGAATGACACTCGATTTTGTCGTGTCCTAGTGCACTTTTTGTGAGTAGTGTTGTGTTCGTGTCCAATAGGTATCCCACAAAGCTTGCGTAGATTTTTTTTCCCGTGAGATGAAACATGTGGGAATGAATCACCCGTCTGGGAATAAAAACTTCACAGGTTTTTCTCAACCATCTACTCTCTCGTAGAAACATCCCTGCGTACCGCCATCATCTTCATTGCACTCTTCTAACATACATTCAATTGTTCAAATTCTTATGATTATTGTTGAAACTAAGCTTCCCCAACTATGTCAAAAAATACCAACCTGTGATTAACCATATTTTGTGTGTTAGTTATATACCATGTTTGGAATAGCTTTTATAGGAATTCACGTGGATAGGAAACAAATTGCGAGGGCAATGAAAAGTGAGGATCAAGAATGTTTTTTTTTTTTGGCACTGTATGCCTTCTCCAATGGGGGTCAAGGTGTTGTGTGGGCCGGGTGGCCCGGTCAAACCTGGTCCGGGCTGGCCCGAGCCCGGTCAATGACCGGACCGGCTCTGAACCGTCCCCATATACGACCGGACTGGGTCTATCTTTCGGAACCACTAGCCCGGACCGGCCCGGCCCGGTTTGAACGCGGGTCCGTGCCGGTCAAACCCCTCTAGCCCGCCCGGGCCGACCCGGTTCGGTTCGGCCGATTTTTTGTTTTGTTTTTTGAACGTTGGGATGCCAAATAACCATTTTACCCCTATTTTACTTGCTGTTTTTTAGACCGTTGGAAGGGTATTTTGGTCATTATGCTGGAAATGACCAAAAATACCCTTTTAACAACTCTTTTTGGGGGTAAATATGTCATTTTGCACCCAAAAATATAAATAGACCACAAATCTTCAAACTTAATTACACCACAGTTTCTTCCTCTTACAATTTTTACAAGCAAACTCGTGTGAAGAAACGATTTATATCATAGATAATGATCAACAAGATCAGCAACCGCAAGATCAACAACCGCAACCTGCACCGCAACCGGCATCGCAACCACAACAGGCATCGCAACCACAACCGGCACCGCTAGATGATTCAAAAATTTGGCATCATTTTAGTGGAGTTTACGATGAATGTCGTACAAGTGGTGGTACCGAAAGAAGATACACCACTAAAATTCTTGTTGAATGTTTGCATTATAGGAAACGAATAAAATGGGACCATAGCCATAGTATAGGGAAGCTACGCCGACATTTAAAATCATGTATCAACATCTAGAAATCTTGTATTAGTCATTAATCACAGTTTATGTACTAGAAATCTTGTATCAGTCACTAATTGCAGTTTACGTACTAGTAATCTTGTATGAGTCTTTGTAATGTTGTATTAGTCATTAATCGCAGTTTATGTATTATTTTACTTGGTCATTCAAATTTTTTTTGTTCATTCATTTTTTTTTTTGAAAGCAAATCATTTTTTTTGGTTTTCCTAACTCATACCGGGCCGACCGGTCCACCGCTGAACCAGCCTGGCTCAGGCCCGGTTCAGCCCGACCCGACCAAACTAGGCCTTGGGTCCTGGCTGGGTTTAGCCATTCTCCCTCCGGGTTAGTTCAGTCCGGCCCGCTTTCGCTGACGGTCTGAGGCCGGCTCGGACTGGGCCCGATCAAACCCGATTTGACCTAGACCCGGGCTGGCCCAGACCGGCCCACCCAACACCTTGAAATGGGGGCTCTTCCTTTAAAGCCTTCTCCAATGGGAGGCTCTTAAAAAAAGAAAAACTTTGACTTACCTCCCCACTTGGATTATCCATATTAAAGGTGCACCTCACAGTTTTGTAAAAATGTAAGTGTTTCTCCACTTTGGACGAAAACCGTCAAGAACGGATGGTCAACAGCTTTGACCCAAAAAATTTGACGAAAATATCCTTCCTATAATTTCTTCTTTCTCTTCCCTCAACCCCCTCCTCCTCCTCCCCGGACAGGCTGCCGCCGACGTCGCTACTCACCCCCGCTCCCCCTCCACGCCACCGTCCCCCCTCCCCGCCATTGCCACCCACTCCCCTTCTCCGCCACCGCCTCCCCTCCCCTTCCCCGCGTCCCCCCTCCCCATCCCCGCATAGCAGCGGCGGCGGCGGGAAGCGGCGTGCGGTGCGTAGCAGCGGGGAGGGGAGCAGCGGCGGGGGCGAGCGATGGGGGGGGGGGGCGGCGTGTGGCGGCGGCGGTTGCTATTGTTGGTGCGGGAGGGGCTGGGGGCAGTTGCTGTGGAGGGGGGGGGGGGCAGCGGCAGGAAGGGGGGGCAGTAGTTGTGGAGGGGGGGGGGGGCAGCGGGGGGGGGGGGGGGGGCAGCGGGGGGGGGGGGGTGGGGGGGGGGGGGTGTTGGTGGGGGTGCAGTGGCGGCGGGGAAGGAGGGGGGTTGAAGGAAAAGGAAGAAGAAATTAGGGAAGGGATATTTTCGTCAAATTTTTTGGGTCAAAGCTGTTGACCGTCTGTGGGGTGCATCCTTAATATGGGTAAACCAAGTGGGGGGTAAGTCAACATTTCTCAAAAAAATAATAATTCTATAATAGTATCTCCATAGGGGAAAAAAAAATCTTTAATGGTGGTCCATATCTAAGGATCTATCATAGGTGACAAATATTAAAAAATAAATTTTATGAGGGGCTCTACTTGTAGAGCTCTCTCTAGTGTTTTTCTATATCCATGTGACATATAAAGACGAATCCCACAATTTTTTCTTTTATATTTGAGTTTCTATATGATTAAATATAGTTGACGTATATAAGGTTTTTAAAATAAAACTTACGATAGGAATAAATGTCGAGACAACCATGGTAGACATTTTTTTTGTAATATTTGAGTTTATATATAAAAATGTCACGTAGACATAAAATCCATCTTAAAAGAGCTTGACATAGATTTTTTTTATTACAATTTACTCATTTACACGTTTTTACGATTGGGAGGTTCGAATCTTACCAACCCGTCTGGTGTCTGTGTTGTTTTTCACATAAGCTATAACCACTGGACTAGACATATAGAATAGAACCTTCTTAAATGGACTTTGACATATTGAGTAGAAACCCAAAAAAAATATGAATAGCTACTGGAGAAAGCCTTGGGAGCACTTTTATTATGCACACATGCCTAGTTGATGCAAGAAAACGCAAGGAGGTTTTGTGCTTGTGGAAAATTATCTTGACAAGGACGATTTTTATTGAGTTGGGAGTCGATTTGAAATTCAGTGTTGAACTCCCTTTCCAAAGTTTCGACAAAGAAAAAGAAAAATGGTTGCAGTTGAATTCCTCCTCTAAACACGGTGGGCACATGTTCTCGCTTGTCCGAGCAAACCGTCTTCTAGTAAGTAGACCCGAATTAATCAATCTTGTCTCTCCAACACACTACAAGATATGTATCTTCAGCGGCAGACTTATAGTTGTCACCGTACGACAATTTTATTTTATTTTATTTTTATTTTAGAAGATCCGTGGACCTTTCAAGTGTATCATTAAATTTCTTAAACCAAACTAAGTACAAGCAAAATATTAGTCCCATTATATAAAAATATGACATTTAGGGTCTGTTTGGATTCAGGAAAAAATTTTTATTACAGTTAAGTGGGGTTGAGGGAAGTGAAGTTAAGAGAGGGGAGTAGAGTCAATACTTATAATCTTACTTGGATTTGAGGGAGAATTAAGTGGGGTATGTTTAATAACTCTTAATTGGATTGGACGTTTTGAGTGAGAGACGAATTAATAAATATAATAGTTACCAAATTTTTTTATTATATATGTCATAAAATTAAATTTGATTGGTATTTTAATTAAAACTTGTCAAAATATCTTCACAAATAAAAAAACTGCAGAGCAACATATTAAAAACAAGAAAAAATAGAAAAATAAATCATGATATTTTATAGGACAAGTAAAGAATATTTATGACTTTTTAAACAAAATTAATCAATCATCCCTCGTTAACACTTCGATTTGGAGTTGAAAAAATAGACAAAAGAGCACCCCCACCTAAACTCTTACCCTCAAACCAAGCATAATGTTTATTTTGCTTCATTTAACTTTCCCTCACTTCTATCTTAACTCTCAATCCAAGCATACCCTTAGGCCTCGTTGGCCTTGTTTGGTTCGCGGAATCATGGGGTTGGAAATTGAGTGCCAAAATTATTGATCATGGGGTTGAGAAAGGAAAGTCAGTACTTTACTATGTTTAGTTGCCAAAGTAATTGAGGAGAAAAAGAAAGTGATTTCCAATGGAAAGTAAATTAGAAAAAAAAAATAAATGATTTCATCCATCCAATAAAGGATTCACTTTTCCATCTTGAAGTATTCACTTTACCTTCTAATTTCATTGTCATTTCCAAACACTAGAAAGTAAGATTGATGAGAATTGTAATTTTTCGAAGGAAAGAAAATATCAAGGAAGGAAATCAATTTCTTTGTATTTTCCATGGGAACGAAAGAATATGATTCCTGTCTTATTTTCTTTCATGTGTTTGGTAAAACAAGGAAAACATTCTTTTTTTTTTTTTTTAAATTCCTTTATATTGGATGTCCTTTTTAAAGTTAATTTAAGGGTATCTCTAATGGAGTTTGCTTATTGGCTAGGGATGCCACCTCATTGTAAGCATCAAGATTTCAGACACTGTGATCCAAAATGCTCCATATTGAAGATTTTTTGGTAGGGCTTAATAAATGGATAGTCTTTGGTTAGGCTTTTGGTTATCACGCCTCGGAAATTGGTCTATATTGTTGTCCGAATGCATCCCAAGTCGATGGCATTTTTTTTCTTCTTCCGAAAAAATCAAAGAACCCACCAAGAAAATACATACACAATCCGACCAAGAAAATACATACACAATCCTCTAGTATTTGTTCCTACTCCTTTGCATTAATACTAGTGATATTCAATTCAGATAGATTGCAACCATGTGTTTCACAAGCTAACAAAATATATTTTGGTTGATTGTCGTAATGTTTCATCCAATGTTTTAAAAATCGGACCGATGATCGAACCGAAATTTTAGTATAGGTCTGACCGGGGTTCAACCGAAGTTCAACCGGGTTCAACCGAGGTTCAATTGGAGTTCAATAGACTTGGTTTAGTTTGGTTCAAATATGTAAAAATATCCATATTTACTTCTTGGTTTAGTTTGGTTTGATCATAAGTATGTTAGTTCGGTTTAATTTTACAACTATAAGGTCGATTAAAACCAAATAAATAATCAAATGATCCAAATTTCACATAATAATTTATTTTAAATTTTTTTACAATGAAAAATAACCAAAATTGGTCGGTTCAATTGTGAACCGGTTCGGCCGGTTCACCGGTTGAACCCGGTTTTGACAAAAAATCGACGGTTCTTTAAAAGATCCGATTTTAGCCGAACTGGACCGATTTTTTGGCTTAAACCGGTTGGACCCGGTCCAACCACCGGTCCGGTCCGGTTTTTACAACATTGGTTTCATCGCATCCTAATCCGATGGAGGTTCCTTTACTTTTAATAGTAATTAATTAATTGTAGGGTATTAAAAAAGTTTAGGGCAGTCAAGATTCATGTGAACAGAACCTATGCAAGGCAAAGGGGGTATGGATGACGGCCACCCTTGTTCATCAGGGTTGACACGAGGATCTTAGTGTCCATCCGAGTTGACACGAGTATCTTAGTGTCCTGACTGGCATATTGACATTCCTTTCTGTACTAGAGTAGAATGGACAGACAGACATGCTCCTTTGTAGAAGGCCAGTTCGGCAAGTGCCATATCATGGCACAGTTAGTTGAGTTGCATTGCAGCTGTACTGAGAGACCCAGGTACCACGGACACTGATTTTTTTTTTTCTCATCGCTTAGTACCACCCCACAAGAGGTCAAAATTGCGGGTGACTTTCCACGACCGGCCCACAATAAAGATCAAGAGGGCAGCCAAAACTGACTCTGGATAGGACAACCCAACTCCGTGGGCTGGTCGGTCCTGGAGGAACCTCAAGATGTAGACATTGCTATGGAGCATATATCAATACTAAACAAATGTTTGATCTCGATCTTGACCACTTTTCTCCATTCATGCAAGCTTAGGCAGATGAAACTTGCTTGCTCGAGCGTCCTTGTTGCCTAGTGTTCACTAATCATGTATACTCTTAACAACTATCTCAATTTAAATCCCCTCCAAATATAGGCCAACATACACATATCTCTGTGTAGCCCTACTGATCAGTGCATCTCAGCTCAGATATCCTCTATATATATATATAGAAGTAACATCCACATTTCACGTTCACAAGCCGAGAGAACAAAAAAGAAAGACAGTGTAAACACATCGAATGGCTAAGGCGAAGAAGTCGATGAAGGGAAGCAACGGCGTGATCAGGAGCGCTTTCCGCGCCCTGCAGCGGAGCCTGTCGACGGGGCCGTCGGCACGGTCCGGAGGGGACGACGTCAAGGAGGGCCACTTTGCGGTGCTGGCGGTCCGTGGCGTCGTCGAGCCTAAGAGGTTCGTGGTGTCGCTGAGCTGCCTGTCTCACCCGGTCTTTTTGAGGCTGCTGGACATGGCCGAGGAGGAGTTCGGGTTCGCACGGGAGGGCGCGATTGCTCTGCCGTGCCGGCCGAGCGAGCTGGAGAGGATAATCGGAGAGCTTTAAGAAGGGAGGAGATGATCCTCGTCTTGCTTTTTTCTTCCTCTTCTTGTGGTGGCATAAAAGAGTGCTAATTTTGCCATGTCATGACCCGCTAGAGCGTGTGTGTGTGTGTGAAAATGTTGTAGGTACAACGGTATACAAAATAATTTTGTCAAAATCACGAAGAAAGTCAAACGCAAACATAGTCACTTTTTTGACGTGAAAAACTTTCGCAGGAAAACAATAGGACGATCGGAGTCCAACTCTGGAAAAGTCTTCACCAATGAAATAGAAGATTACACCATCTACAAACTTTTCCATCAATCCAACTAGATCACCACAACTAAAATGAAAACGGATTACAAAAGGTTGATGAAGACGAGATGACGAGAACGAATCACTGATGATCCTTCTGAAATGATCTCTCTTCAAAATAGCCACAAATTCCTTCTCTCTTTTCTAAAAGTTGCAAACTTTGAGAACTCTCTCCTTTGATCTCTCCCTGGTAGATGATGATAGATTATGGTTAGAAAAAGACCTATTTAATGCACTCCAATTTCACAAGCATCTGGATCGTTGATTTAGATTCAATGGTGTTAATAATATATATATATTTTCGGCTTCAGTCCCGACATCAATATCGGTATGACGGTGGTGTACAAACAAATGCCACTTTTGAGTCAGAACCTTTCTGGAACACATTGCTTCAAAATCGGTATGCCGTTGGTACACTGGCAGTGGTATACCGACGATATACCACTAATACTGATTGCAATTTTTTTAGTGCTTCTGACACGATCAAATCAAGCCACTTTTGTTGCCTTCGACTTCTCGAGCTTCTCCGACACACGGATGACGCTTGTCGTACTCCAGGATATTCTTCACATAGGTTGGGAACCCTATCCAATTCCAATAATTAATCTTCTATTTCCCAACTAGGTGTAGGAGCTCGCCATCCCGACGATCCTCTTAAAGTATTAAAAGATTTTCTTTGGCAGAACCTTCATGAGCATATTCGTTCCATTGTTCTCTGTATGGACATTCTCAAGCATCGCGTTCTTCGTCTCAAGTATATCTCGTATCCAATGATACCGAGTTGCAGTATCGAATTCATCCCAAAGCGAATAGCACTTCGGCTACCGCACAACAAAAAAATATAGTGCTCTTGCTTAAGTCCCATTTTATGCAGAAACTTCTTTATCCATAACAATTCCTTGAAATCCTCCATCGTTCCAATGAACCATGCCTCTATCATAGACAAGGCAACACAGTTCTGCAACTATAATTGCCACAAAACTGCTCCATCAGCAAACATCATGACGTAGTCTGAAGTTCATCTCCTAGTATCCATATCTCATATTAGCTTAGATATACCCAACCAACTTTAGCTCGTCACTTTCGGTTGAAATCTTCCAATCAGCAGTATCCCAAAGATAATGAAGGATCCACTTTATCTCAATCCAAGTTATCCTTCCCGAATTCGAGAGATACCTGCTAACCATACCAACCGCGTTAATAATATATGGTCTTGTACACACCATGACATACATGAGACTCTTTACAATTGAAGCATATGAATTTTTTTTCGTATCTTTCTTTTCGTCTTCGGTTGATGGATACTGCTCCGCAATGAGCTTAAATTGAGTTGCAAGAGGGGTGTTCACTTTCTTCGACCCGTTTATCTCGAAACTCCGATTTACCCGGTAAATAAACTTCTTTTGGAACAACCATAACAACTTGGACTCTTCCTCTCTCTCTCTCTCTCTCCCCCTATCTCTCACGACCGATCTCCATCCCATGAATAGTATTTGATGTGTCCAAATCCTTTATAGAGAAGGTTGTGCCCATAATTGGCGTTTTAATTCCAATATCTTGGTGGTATTTCGACTATAACATATCATCCACATAGAGCAATAGAATAATAAAATTATCTTTGGCAAAATGCTTCACAAATGCATCATGTCCGATGTCGTACATGCATAACTGTCACGACCCGGTCCCAATTTCTTGGGTCGAATCGGATCATGCCCAGCCTGCACCGTTGTTGAGACGGCGGCAGTAAGTTGTATCACTCATGCAGGTAATCAACAACACAGACTAATTACCACAACTTTAATGTTCCGATAATTAAAACTTGTCCAACAAAAGTTACAACTGATAATAGAAATAGTCTTTTTAAACAACAATAAATAGAAAATGACAATAGCTAAAAGTTAGGCTCGTCATCTCCAAGTCCAGCATCATCTGGTAGCACAGCTGGATACAACTCAGGATCATAATAACTACTAATCAGTAGCTCTGCATCATCAATAGGACCTAAAAATATAGTCTCCAGTCAGGAGGGAGCAAAGTACAATTCATGATATTTTAACAATTGAAATAATAATAGAATTATGCACTTTTAAACAATTTGAAATAAATAGTTTTTCAGCAGTTAAAACATTGTGATGTGAATAGGCAATGAATATGACCGGATTGGATTGTACAGTTGTATCCTATTGATACGATATGACTTATCACCGTGTGTATGAGGGGTAAGCTAACACAATCATTATACTATTTTGGATGTGGTCATACTCATTACACTACTCCCCCAGTACCCAACAGTTTAAACAGTCAATGCTCTCAGAGAGAGTTCCGTGTTGCATCGTGGTTTAAACTTGCAATAAAATAATTACTAAATAATTATAATCTACCACAAAATGTACTTGCCTTGGTTTGACTGGAATGAGGGTAATGACTCCGAGATGAATTTCAGACTTGTCCTCGAAATTCTACAATCGAGAAGTCTGCCTTAGATTCCAAAAATTGCCATGCTAGATGTGCTAGTTACAATCTCTAAATTTGTCCTAGTCAATTTTAATCTTTATTATACTAACACAAACGAAACTCGATTATCTAATGCGTTACATTTACTTATGATGGAAAGATCATTTTATATTTAATTTCGAAAAAACTTTATATTTATCAGTTTATTGGCAAAACTTGGTATTTTATAATTTATATAATAAAACTACATTTTTCTTTAAATGAGAAAAACGTGAAACTTGTTAAATAATAACTTGTAATCTTTTTCTAATTTATTTAATGTGAGAAAACAATATTGATTTATGTGATTTCGGGACGGGTCAGGGCCAACAGTCAAAATCCAGAAAAATAACTTTTTTCTAAAATATGGTTTTTTATTAACAATAATTTATAAAATAAACTTTTACAGGTTTTAACTTAAACTCAAAAATTCCCGAAATAATAATTTTCTAAAAACAATTTTTCTAATTTAACAACTAATAATGATTAATAATAATAATTTAAAATATTCAATTAATTTAACTGAAAAATTATGGATTTCACAACCTTTCCTCCTTAGAAAATTTCGTCCTCGAAATTAAAGAATAGGGTTAGGAATTACCTCAGGTCTCAAACAAATATGGGTACTGCTCCCTCATCTCATCTTCTCGCTCCCAGGTAGACTCGCCTGGGGAATCGTGCCTCCACATAACTCTGACTATGGGAGTCACCGAAGTCCTGGTCCTCTTCTCGTCTCTGTCCAAAATCGCCACAGGTCTCTCTGGTACTGTGAGGCTCGGTCCAATCTCCAGCTCCGAATGGTCCAGAATGTGACTTGGATCTGGGATGTAGCGTCTGAGCTGCGAAACGTGGAAGACGTTGTGCACGCCCTCAAGATTAGCTGGTAGAGCTAACTGATACGCTACTTCACCAATTCAGCTCAAAACTTCAAATGGTCCAATATATCTGGGACTCAGCTTCCCAGCTCTGCCAAATCGGATAGTTCCTCTGGTAGGTAAAATCTTCACAAAAATAGTATCTCTTTCTTTAAACTCCAGTGGTCGACGACTGCTATCTGCCCAATGCTTCTGTCTGTCTTGGGCAATCCTAAGCTTGTCCCTGATCACCTTCACCATCTCTGCTGCGTCAGTCACCATTTCAGGTCCCAGCAGTACTCTTTCTCCTACGTCGTCCCATGCAAGTGGAGTGCGGCAACGATGTCCATAAAGGGTTTCAAATGGTGTCATATCAATGCTAGCTTGGTAACTGTTGTTGTAGAAAAATTCCACCAAATGCAAGTGGTCTTCCCAAGACCCTCCAAATTCCAAGACGCAAGATCTCAGCATGTCTTCTAGCGTCTGGATGGTTCTCTCCGATTGTCCGTCAGTTTGGGGATGGTAAGCTGTGTTGAACTTCAGTTTTGTTCCCAAACTGTCATGCAAACTCTTCCAAAAGTGTGAGATAAATCTAGTATCTCGGTCAGATACAATACTTACCGGTACTCCATGAATCCGGTAGATGTGCCGGATGTATAGTGCTGCCAACTTCTCGGTGGATAGACCAACCTTGAAGGGAATAAAGTGAGCTGACTTCGTCAGTCGGTCCACAATAACCCAAATAGCGTCCTTCCCTCCTTGGGATCGAGGCAATCCTGACACAAAGTCCATTATTATATGCTCCCACTTCCACTCCGGAATGTCCAACGGCTGTAGAAGTCCTGCGGGTCTCTGTCTGCTAGCCTTCACTTGTTGACAAATCAAACATCTGGCCACAAATCTGGATATATCCTTCTTCATTCCATACCACCAAACAATGGTACGCATATCCCGATACATCTTGTTAGCTCCAGGATGTATGGAATACTGTGACTGGTGCGCTTCTTGCATTAGCTCATTCCTCAGTTCGCCAGATGGTACACACAGCCTCGTACCATTCTTCAATGCTCTGTCACTGGCGATAGAGAATCCTTCAAGTGTTCCTGCCAGCACTTCATCTCTGAGTTTGCAAAGCGTCTCGTCTTGGAATTGTGTCTCCTTGACTTTGTCCATCAGACTTGAACGTAATTGTAACTGCATCATGGTTGAGTCAGCTCCAGGTACAATAGCTTCTCGCCCCAGTTCTTTCATCTTTTCCTCAGGCAGTATAATCTCCAGACCAAGCTTCTCTATGTCCTCCAACAAGTGCCGCTCCTTAGTTAAGAACATCACCACTGGGTATCGACTAAGTGCATCTGCAACCACATTAGCCTTACCCGGATGGTACTGCAAGTCGATGTCAAAATCCTTCATCAGCTCCAGCCATCTTCTTTGTCTCATATTCAACTCCTTCTGAGTGAAAACATATTTTAAACTTTTGTGGTCTGTATATATTTTCACTCTCTCTCCATAGAGATAATGCTTCCATAGCTTCAAAGCAAAGATAACTGCAGCAAGCTCCAGATCATGTGTGGGATAGTTCTTCTCATGAGTCCGTAATTGCCTAGATGCGTAAGCAATCACTTTCCCATGTTGTTGAAGAACGCAACCCAGTCCTTTTCCAGAGGCATCACTGTAGATTGAGAAACCACCGGTAGCTGCGGGTAGCGCAAGTATCGGTGTTGTTGTAAGTCTCTTCTTCAGTTCCTCAAACGATGCCTGGCAAGCTTCCGTCCAGATGAACTCTTCATTCTTCCGAGTGAGCTTCGTCATTGGTTCAGCAATCTTGGCAAAATCCTTCACAAACTTCCGATAGTAGCCAGCCAAGCCCAAGAAACTTCTGATTTCAGCAACTGAGCTTGGGGTAGACCACTTCTCAACAGCAGCTATCTTCTTAGGGTCCACCGAAATTCTTTCTCCTGTGACAACATGGCCAAGAAAATCCACCTTGTCTAGAAAGAATTCACATTTGGATAGCTTACCATATAGCTTCTCTTTCCTCAAAGTTCCCAGAACTTTCCTGAGGTGCTCTTCATGCTCCTCTTCAGTCTTCGAGTAGATCAAGATGTCATCGATGAAGACAACGACAAACTGATCTAGGTATTCATGGAAAACCTTGTTCATAAGGTTCATGAACATAGCAGGAGCATTCGTCAGTCCAAACGGCATGACCAAGAATTCAAATTGTCCATACTTGGTGTTGAATGCCGTCTTGGAAATGTCCTCCTTCCTGACCTTGATCTGATGGTAGCCGGATCTGAGGTCTATCTTCGAGAACACCTTGTCTCCACTGAGTTGGTCAAACAGGTCATCGATCCGGGACAGAGGGTACTTGTTCTTAATGGTGATATTGTTCAACGCCCAGTAGTCGATGCACATCCGCACAGTTTCGTCCTTCTTAGAAACAAACAAGACAGGTGCTCCCCAGGGTGAAGCTCCGTCTCGAATAAATCCCAAAGCCTTCAGTTCATTGATCTGATCCTTCATCTCCTTGGCCTCCTTCTGGTTGACTCTATAGCATCCCTTAGAAATAGGAGAAGAGCCGGGGACTAGGTCAATGGTGAACTCTATGTCTCGATCTGGGGGTAACCCGGGAAGACTATCAGGGAAGACATCCATAAATTTTGCTATGATAGGATGGAGAGGTCCGGGTTCTTCTGTGATAGAGGTGTAGGTAACACACTTCATATCCTCCGGAGTTCGAGAGATTTCAAACTTCGGCTCTCCAGGTGGGCTGAAGACTACACATCCTCTGTGACAGTCTATCAGCGCATGCTGCTTACTCAACCAGTCCATCCCTAGGACTACATCATAGTTGGGTAAGGGCATCACAAGAAAAGGTGCTATGAATTGGTGGCCTGATATAGTGATATGGCAGTTACAGGTCCCAGTGATGGGTAGGGGTCCTCTACCGGTCATGACTCTACATATTTTCTTGCTAAAGCCCGTAACTATGTGGTATGCAGAGATAAATTTTGTTGATATGAAACTATGTGATACACCCGAATCAAATAAAGCTAAGGCAGGATAGGAATGCACATAAATGAAACCTGCGATGACATCAGCTGTAGGTTCCTGCTCTGGCTCTTGTTCCTCTGCTGTTAGGACAAAAGCTCGCCCAATCTTCTGTTGATGCTGCCTAAATTGTTGTTGCTGAGTGGGCAGAGGACCTTTCTGCTGAGTTGCTCCAGTCCGGTGGATCGACGAGGGGCAGTCCTTCACTTGGTGGGTGGCAGACCCACAGACTAGGCAGTGTCCTAGCCTTTTCCTGCAGATGTTCGACTGATGCCCTGGCCTCTTACAAAAATCACAGACAGGAATCTGCCTCTGAGGTGCTCTATCATTGTTCCTCGTCTGTTGGTGCTGCTGGTGGTGGTGAGGAGGCCGGTTGTTGTTGTTGTTGGACTTCTTCTGATTACCCTGGAAGTTGTTAGTTCCAGGATAATCCCTCTTTGAGTGAGCGGGTTGGCTCTTCTCTATATCTTGAGCTCGCTCCAGGATCCTTTCATAATTTTTAGCACCGCCTAAGATCACATGGGTGCGGATCTCCTCTCTCAGCCCATATCTGAACCTTTCAGCACGATCATCTGGATCAGCTACCAAATTCTTGGCAAAAAGGCTGAGTTGGCCGAATTCTGCCGCATATTCTCCAACAGTCATATTTTCTTGCTTCAGGTTCTGAAATTGCCTCTCCATCTCCCGCAACTCTGATGTTGGGAAGAACTTCCTCTGGAACAACCTCTTAAAGGTGTCCCAGTCAAGCTGCTTGTCCTGGAGTCGGGGTTCATTCTGATACCAGGTGCTTGCTACACTTTGCAGTTGGAGTCCTACTGCTTCGGCCTTGAGGTCTTCTGGAAGTCGAGCGACGCTCAGGAGACGCCCCATGCTATCGAGCCATTCATCAGCATAGACGATTTCCTCGGTTCCCTTGAAGGGTCGAGGGTTCTGCTTCTTGAAACTCTCAATATCCCCCACCTTAGCAATATGATCCCCATTAATTTAAATGGCCTTAATGTTATATAAATTAATCCCTTAGATTTATGTTTACCTTGGCAGGCCTTGGTTCAAGTTGAGCTGCTTCTTGTCTTCCCAGAGCAGTCATAGCCACGCTATGAGCATTCTCCATGCTTTCCCTCATAATCGCGGTTTGCTCTTGATGAGCTTCCGTTTGAGCTCTCTGGGCTTCTAGCACTCCTCGTAGCAGACCTATGAGGTCGGTGGGGTCCACAGGCACCGGTGGAGCAGCTGGAGGGGGTACTACCACAGGGGACTGCATCTCCGTCTGGGAAGATGATGGATCCACCGTTGTATTATGGGGACGGTCGACCAGCTGCCGAGGTGTAGGATCCGGACTTGATTGGGGAGGTGGGGTATGATAGGGTGAAGATACCCCATCGCCAGCAGGATTGGTGGCCATATTCTGGAAGGTTTAGGATATAAACATAAGCAATGTAGCCTACCAGTCTATAATCAAACAAAAATATTTATTTATAATATATTTCGGTCCTATGTAGTGTTCTAAATATTTCTAGATATATTTTCTAAGTTGTTGATTTGACCTGCATGGGCCACCACTAAAAGTACTATGCTCACCCACAAACGACTTGAACATACTGTACCACTACCGCAGAGCCTACTTCAGACCATATAGAATCTTCTTCAACTAGTAGACCATATGTGACTTATTTTTCTCACATCATTCTTTGGGTTGCTCAATATATAATTTTTCTTCTAAATCACTGTTGAGGAATGTAGTCTTTATGTCCATCTGGTCAATCTTCAAATTGAGGCTTGCTGTTAAATCTAGCACTACCCTGATAGATGACAACTTGACAACTGACGAGAAGATTTCATCAAAATTCATGCATTTTGCTAACTATAGCCTTTGACTACCAGTCTCGCTTTGTATCGAGGGCGAATAGCATCTTCTTTCTGTTTCACTCTGAACTTCCATCATTTTTTCAAAGCCTTCTTTTCTTTTGGAAATCGCACCAACTCATAAGTGGAGTAACATACAAAAAAATATTTCTTCCTATATGGCATGGATCCGCTCTTACTTGTATTTGACTTCCATCGCTTCTTTGAAGCTTTCGGGCGCTCTCCCATTAGTCAATAACACATACTCATCTGGCGAGAGTAGTGCCCCGTTCCCGATAGACGACATACTATATAATTTGCTTGTGGCGAGTCAGACTCGGTCCGGAACTCAGATGGCTAGTCTGACTCAGTCGTTGAGCTTGACATACGATAACACTTTGTGGCATCAAACAAATTGATTTGGACGAATGTTACGAGAATCGATCCAACTAATGGAACGACTTCTGTTAGAATAAGTCCTAGATGCAGCAGACTACATCTCGGCGAGTGAGCTCTATATAAGAGTTCCTTCGACGGGACCATACTGTTATATGTTTTTTTTGAAGTTTTCGCTGCTTGGTTTTGATGAATGTGTTTTTGTGTCGATTTCTACATTCATTCTGAGAATTTCGAAACGAAGGATTTAAAGAAAGAATTCTGATAAAATGTTGGTACCATTACAGGAGCTCATGTAATTGAAGCTTGAACGTTGCTAAGCGCTCCAACTCTCGGCACATTCGAATACTTGGTGGGTGGTTCTGCCCCTTCTTTTCTACTCCTTTCCGCAAATAAAATTCTTGTTGCCTCGAATGTATTCAAATCGACAATGCCAAGTTAAATGCATGCCAAATCACTAAGATAAAGAGCTCGGAATAACTGTATCGATCTAGAGTAATTTACTTTGAAAATATAAGTTTTGTACTACAAAGCGAAAAATTAAGGTTCTAGAAAAAAGAGAATATTTCATGGAATACAAAATATAATGAAACGTCGGTTGTGGAATATGGTGCCTACGGGATGCCAAATCAGAACGTACGACTTTGAGAAAATAAACTCTCGCATGAGTCAAAATGATAATACTGCTTAATCTTGCTATGCATATGTTTACAATATTAAATTGTTCATGCACCTGCATGGTCATGGACAACTTGTGCACAACTTTAGTTTTTATCGAAACTATATCCGAGACACTGGAACCGAATCGACCTAAGGGGAATGAATAATCGTGCTTCGGCACTGATGCATTGCGGGACCTTCAGTAAGGCTTGCAACATAGGCTTAATGGGTAGCGTCACAGTGCCAATGAGAATAGTCCATCATGGTGTGAACACTAATGACCCTATATAAGATAGTAACATGCTCACCTATTATTTTATGCAGGTGGTAAGTATTCTCTCTGCTTCATGCAGGTATGAGCACGACCGTGGAAAGAATTAAGATAATCTCCTATGTTTTACTGTTCGAGAAGGCTATCGATATGAACTAAATTCATCTAGTTTTAACTAGCAAGACAACTTTGAATGCATGCCTACCTTAATAATCAGAGTCGGTTTAGACGAGTGGCTTCGTCCCGCTCATTAGTGCATTCTCAAGTATACTAATCCCCCAAACCCACAGGTGACGGGAACGTTAAGGGTGCACGAGACTAGGCCCAAGCTGACGATCGGGGAGGCATTTTGAAGCTTTGCATATTTTGAAGTATTTTGTAGCCAATTCATCTCAAGGCTTGAGATGTATAAAAGGGTGTAAATCTATAGAATGACAAGTATTATTTCAGGCAGCTTTTCGAGTGTTTTATTTTGTTTCAATTAACGTAGCCGCAACAACATATCCAATGTACTTATAAGTTGCACTTAGTTGTAAGCTATCAATGAAAGCATATTTATATCTACCTATATTGCATATTCAATTCTCTGTAATTTGTGAAGTTTTAACTTGATGTTTCAAAAGATTATCAAATGTAATGTACTTGCCTTGTACGAGTGCAACTCCAGAATTATACGACATCTCCCCAATGAGGATGATCGATTCGGCCGAAATCAATACGAGGACGAACTATTTGTCGAATCAGGGTGTGACAAATTGGTATTAGAGCATAGTTCAATTCCTCGAGTTTTTGAAAAATGTTTCTTTTAGATGTTGGTTGCGATTACTTGATTGAATACTTACGACATAGTGCTGCGTGAAATAATAGTTCCATACAAATAGGCCCGTAGATATGTTGAGAAACTAACGGGTTTAGTCTATTTTGTAGAGATGATTAAGAAAGGTAATCTTGCCACGACAAACAACACTGTGAATAGTTTGACTAGTTCCAAGGACATTGGCCCTAGCGTAACTACGATGTAGAGAATGATACGCCTGATGGAGGTGCAACATCAACAGCTTTAGGTGTAGATCCAAGCCCAATTTGGTGCACAACAGATGCAAGTGGATGTCCTGACACGGATCGTAAGCACTATGAAGGCCAATACCAACGCAACGATCGTGGCATCTGAAGGAAGGAAATGAGTCCACGAAGAAGTCCAACCACCAATGATGAACTCTTCTTCCTTGTTGAAGGTGACTGAGTTCCACAAGATGAACTCGCCTATGTTCAACGACCGAGTGGAGCCCGATGTGATCGTAGGATGGCTAGCAAAAATCGAGGGCCTATTTGATCTTCTCAGTATTAAAGGGTCTAAGAGAGTAGCTTGTGCGGTACTACAGCTGTAATTAAGGTCCTATGTCTGGTAGGAGACAAAGAAACATGAAATCTACGAAGCCGACCCCGACACCAAGATTTCTTGGGAAATGTTCAAGAAAGCCTTTCTTGAGCAGCATGTTCCTCACGTCGTCTGTCACTCCCCGTTCCCAGAATGCGTATTTTAATACGTATATTGCTTGAATGTATTTATTTAATATTTATCATGTATTATCCTGTATTTAAATTCCTATAACTTTATGTTAATTAATTATCTGCATTTTATTTTTTGTACTTTATTTCCTGCAATTTTATTACCTGTATTTTATTCTTTGCTTTAGTTAGTCTTTCGGGTTCCTGGTGGACAGACCCGGCCCAACACCCCACCTACCACCACTCCCCCTATTTAAAGCCACCCTCTCCCTTCTCTCTCCTCATTTAATTCTTCTTCACCATTTACTTCTTCTTCTCCTTCCTCATTACTTCTCCACCTAACCAGCAGCAGCAGTAGGCAAGTGCAAACTTGCTTCTCCTTCACCCATTTTTTTGGTTCATTTGGCTTCCTCTCATGATCCTGAGAGAGATTAGTTCTTAGCATTTTCGATTCCTATGGCTTGTTTTCTCTAGATCTAAGTTGTAGTATTTCGGCTGTTCATGGGTTCTTGGTCCACCAACTTTGCGTGTATTTCTCTGGCACTGGAGCGAAGGCTCCATAGTACTTGGAGTTCGGGAAATGTTGTACGCACACGTTCTTACGTGCTCGCGTAAAACATCAGCCCAGTCACGCACGCGTCTTTACGTGTTTGCGTGTATTTTTAGTCACGCTGACGTTCTCATGAGCGTGCGTGTATTTTTAGTCACGCTGACGTTTTCATGAACGTGCGTGTATTTTCAGTCACGCACACATCCATGAGCGTGCGTGTATTTTTAGTCACGCTGACGTTCTCATGAGCGTACGTGTATTTTCAGTCACGCACACATCCATGAACGTGCGTGTATTTTTAGTCACGCTGACGTTCTCATGAGCGTGCGTGTATTTTCAGTCACGCACACATCCATGAGCGTGCGTGTATTTTTAGTCACGCTGACGTTCTCATGAGCGTGCGTGTATTTTCAGTCACGCACACATCCATGAGCGTGCGTGTATTTTTAGTCACGCTGACGTTCTCATGAGCGTGCGTGTATTTTCAGTCACGCACACATCCATGAGCGTGCGTATATTTTTAGTCACGCTGACGTCACATCCTTGCGTGCGTGGATTTCTTGTCACCTTTTCACGCTCACTTGAGTCTGCGTGAATTTCCTTTCACGCTCACGCTTGCCAGCGTGTATCACTTTTCACGCTCGCTGCTCACGCCCATTTTCCACGCTCACTCCAGCTAGACTTAGCGTGACTTGTTGGTCTTAGCATAGACTTCTTGCGTGACTTTTGGCCTTAGCATAGACTTGTTGGCGTGACTTCTTGACCTGGGTGTTTTAATTGTCCTATAATTATTCATTTAATGATGGCATGATAATTCTTCTATTATATCCTTACGCCTTTTTGCATGAACTTGATAAATCATGATATGTTAATATTGTTAATACAGATTTTTATGTGGAATGTGTCATGTGTCTTGATTGATCCATGGATACCCAGTATGACTAGAACTTAACTCTGAGGAGTTATAGGCTCGACCCCATGTAATACTAATTGACTTTCATGCCTTGTCACCATTGATAATGATTGTGACATTGACTAATAATTGATCATGCGTTCCTAGTTGGAACTAAGAGACTGGCTAGTCGTCTTATTGAAATGAATGAATA
This sequence comes from Iris pallida, assembly GCA_029216955.1. Lineage (NCBI taxonomy): Eukaryota > Viridiplantae > Streptophyta > Magnoliopsida > Asparagales > Iridaceae > Iris > Iris pallida. The sequence continues at coordinate 3,143,177 of JANAVB010010797.1, read as the reverse complement.
AGACACGTTCATGTAATGAACTATTGTACTCGATTAGCCGATCCCGAATATTGGCGTACAGGCACATGCAGGCTTCAAATTATTTATTTAATTAATTATTTATTTATCTTACAAAAATAGCATGTGTACTCTATGGTCAAGGCATGATTACTCCGTGGTTAGATTTGATTGTTGCATTACGCTATGTAAGACCTACAACATAGCCGCACGGGTATCGTTGTAGAGTTGCGTATATCGTACCCCGTACAAAGTACTCATTTGAATGACCATGATCCACGGCATGGGATTTCGCTCAATATAGAGGCTTTAAGTTAAATAAAATAATGATGGCATGGAGAGAATAGATTCCCGAGTTCTTAAATGGCAGCCCTCTTGGGACTAGTAGTGCCCGACAGGCCGGCTGGTTCCCACGGATACCGTAAATCTGTCACACGAACAGGGAACAGTATCTGCTTATATTATTGTACATGCTATATTAACGGCAGGCGTCCCGCTGGGACTCGTCTAATTACATAATTGGCGCAATTGATTGATTGGATAGACTAGCCTTGCTCGCACATAGTAAGAACTGAGGAATCCCTATTTGCATAATTCCAGGATAACTTGGGACTCACAATAGCAAGCCGTAGTAGTTGATTGGCCGTTCAAGATGATTTGTTTGTGTACTGTACCTACTCTGTTGCCTAACTGAGATGATCAGAATGTCAGGACATGACGGGCCAACTTCTGTCCTTGTTTGGTTGGGAGGTTGGTTCGAAGTGTCGTGATGTTATGTGAATCCTAGTGGAAAGCAGAGATCTATTATTATATTCTCTTACTTACTGGTTTAATCCTTCATATCGTCCTTCCTTGTGGTACTTGCTATTAGAGGTCTAACCTCTCTGGTTTTGCATGGCCAGATTTAGAGCCGGTCCCCGAGGATCCAGCTTACTTCTACCTCCAAGATGGTCAACACTAGAGGGATGATCGCAGGAGGACTCGAGTGGGTTCCTTACTTCACCACTCGTTTTGTTACTTACCTTATACTTAGCCGTTTGGCACCGACATGTTAGTCGGATTGTCTTGCACTTACTTTTGCATAATTGTAATTAAGTCAGACTGCAGCTGATAACAATTGTGTACACTTTACTATACCATCTGGCTATGTTTTGTAAAGCCAGATCTCAAGAACATTTTGACTGAGCGTTTGGGACGCCTTACTGCTTTATCTTACATGTTCTCTATTTCTGCTTCTTATTTGAATGATTGAGACAATAGATGTGAAGTGACCATAGTGAGACTTTCATGTAGTATGCACCCCCTCGTCTGGTTAGACAGCATTTATCGTATTATACGGTATTCATCTACCCGTAATACGTAGCTGGCTGAGTCATTCCCCCGCTCTCCAGTATTCTGGTTCTGGGGCGTGACATTGTCCGTCGACCAAAAGAAGACGAGTTCATGATATTGAAACAAGGAAATATGTCAGTCGACGATTATGACTCAAACTTTTTAAAACTAGCAAAATTTGTCGGTGCCTTCCTGTCCAATAAAGAAGCCTAGTGTGAACGCTTTCAGTAAGGTCCCAATGACGAGCTTCGTAGGGACATCATGAACCAACAGTCCAAACCTATTGTGAGTCCTACGACGCCGCTCTTGATAGCGAACGAATTTTTGGCCATATGTCGCAACGAGTTGTTCCAGTCGTCCGTAATAATTTCAACAAACGTCCTAACGATCCTGGAGGATCCGGAGTGCTAAAACGTCCAAACACATTCAATAACAAGGGTGTGATAGATCACCGTAATAAATGCGGTAGGCATGGGTACCAAACGGCCCATTGTTTTATGAGAATTTGTTGTAGGTGTGGTAAGATGGGCCACCTATGTGACAACTGTCAGATGGGGAGGCCGAATCAATATGCTCCGAGGAATGTTCCGAATCAAAATCCTTCAAGGAACATTCTAAATCAGAATAGAGCGCCACCAGTTCGAGACGCAAATGTTGTGCCAATGAACCCGTATAATCAATGCAACGGAGCGCAAGGCCGAGTATATGCATTGACTCGAGATGAGGCATTCGAGTCCGATACTATTGTAACAGGTATATTACTCTATAAAAATATACCTCCTCGAGTACTATTCGATTCGGGTGCAACGCATAGTTTTACATCTGTATATTTTGTCGAAAAAATAAATTAGCCATACAATCTCTAGATATAAACATTAGCGTTAACACTCCATCGGGAGTCGATATTCCTGTAAATTTTATTTGTAGGGATGGCTACGTTTATGTTGGAGATAGAAATCTATCCTTGGAAGTCATCATCCTAGACATCAAGGAGTACGACATAATCTTGGACATGGATTGGTTGGGTGCTTGCCATGCAATGATCGAGTGCGCAGAGAAGAGAGTTGTGTTTCGTTTTCCTGGCGTGACAGTGTTCTCATATTCGTGCGGTACAATATCAAAGACGACCATGGTGTTATGGGTAATTTTGGCTAGGTATATGTTACGTTATGACTGTAAGGATACTTAGCATCAGTTAAAGATACGAGAAAGGATATTACAATCATAATGTATACTGATGTTGTGGCAGGTTTCCTCGACGTGTCCCAGACGAAATACCCGGGATGCCGCCAAATAGAGGAATAGAATTCGGTATCGACACCTTCCCGGATACACGGTCGATATAAAATGCACCTTACCAAATGGCCCCAGTAGAACTAAAAGAGCTAAAGCTGCAGCTACAAGAGTTGCTAGACCGCATACTTATTCGCTCTAGCGTTTCTCCATGAGGAGCTTCCGTGTTGTTCGTAAAAAAAGATGGATCATTGCGGCTGTGCATCAATTATCGAGAACTCAACAAGGCTATTGTGGGAACAAGTACCCTCTGCTACAAATCGATGACTTGTTCGATCAACTGTAAGGTGTCGTAATATTTTCAAAAATAGATCTTCGCTCAGGCTGCCACCAGTTGAAGATTAAGCCCGATGACGTATCGAAGTCTGCCTTCTGCACTCGAAACGGTCATTACGAATTCCTTGTTATGCCATTCGTTTTGACGAAAGCTTCAGCCGCTTTCATGGATTTGATAAACTGAGTCTTCCGACCCCTAATAAAAAAATTTGTGGTTGTGTTCATCGACGATATCCTCATCTACTCAAAAGATCGAGAAGAGCACATAGAGCACTTGAAGATGGTGCTATAGACACTGCGTGAACACAGGTTATATTCAAAGCAGAGTAAATACGAATTCTGGATGAGTCGTATGTCATTCCTTGGGCACGTTATTTCTGTTGAAGGTGTCATAATCAATTCGAAGAAATTTGTGTCATGATCCGCTCCTGAATTATCGGGTACGAGTCAGACTCGTCCAACCTACATTGTAGACTCAACGTAGTAAGCTGTACTAAGTATCTAAAGAACTTCACAAGATAAGATTGAATCCAATCACAACATCTATTACGTTCCAGAATTCATTAGAATACAATAATACAATATCCAAAAGTAAAGTCTATTATACAAGATGAAACTAGATCCAAATGTCAATAGCAACTCCTAGGTCCTGAGTCATAGTGTAGTCCTGCTCAACTAAGCTCTTAGGCTCCTGCGCATAGAAGGTGGAACATATATTCTAAAGTTTAACTGCAACATATCCAGTCAGGAACGGAGCAAAGTACATTCTACAATAATGAAACAAGCAAAATATGTGAACAAGTAAAGAGACAATAAACATTATGAACATGAAAGTAAATACATAATCTAAACTGAACATGAAACATGTGGCAAAAGATCCTGACATGTGATTTGAAATAGCTACTAGAATATGTGACTGGCTGGGAAAAGATTATAAATAAGCACAAGTAATGGTACGACTTAGAATCCCATGTGCACGATGTGAGACCTAAGCTATCAACATGAATCTAGGTTGGGCTTTGGTCACATATTTGTAGTATTTCCTCTTTCCCAGATACAAGTAAAGACCATGAACATGATAAATTCCAGAACCAGAAGCACATGATAAATCGTGTAAATAACGTGTCCAATATGAAAAGACCATGACATGAAGTAAATGAGTCAAAATCATAGAAGTACTTGCCTTTGTCCTTGCAAATCATATCTGTCTTAATGTCTCCACTTAGAGTTGGGCAAGAATAGGTTAGATTCTAAAATACAATCTAGCCAATATCGCTAACTAACAACTAATTCCACTATTAATATATATACTCTAGCTAACATATATATATATATATATATATATATATATATATATATATATATATATATATATATATATATATATATATATATATATATATATATATATGTATTAGCTAACAATATCTTAGAAAATGTGTATCCTAACTTTAATCAAAATAATTACTAACAAAATCATAAACTATATTTTAGCAAAGATTCTTTATCAAAGAATTCTAGAAAATATTTATAATAGTAGGAAACTAGATTTTATTTAGTCAAAAATATTTAGAATCATTATTTGAGAAACTTCTTTAAGTATAATATTTGATAAAATATAACCAAAATAATATTACTCCTAATATATGATACATGCATAACATATATTATACTAATAGTACTTGTACACAATATTAACATATATATACAATAATGCATACACAATTACCAACCTAAATTAATAATTATAGTATGTATATATGAGTTCTAATCCATTACTAAAAATTTGTATCCTGCAGGTTTTGAGATAATCCTGGCCCAAAACAACTTTTAGCAAATATATATGTACAGAAAATAGAGTGAAAGGCTGACCTGGCCTAATAAATAAAAATAAATTCAAACAGACTGGCCCTAAACCTAGTCTAGCCCAGAGTTATTAAACAGTAAAATAATGAATCACTGGGCTTGAAACCCAAACAATTAATCACTCAGCAACTAATTAATCCACTCAAACAAATGGGCTTAGAGCCTATAGCCATATTAGTTAGTTTTAAAACCCTAGCCTACAGAAGAGAGAATAGCAGAAGCAGCTGCTTCTCTTCACTAAAAAATAAAAAAATAAAAAAATGCATGAGGAGAGGGAACGAGAGTGATAGGAAGAAGAGGGGTGAAGTCAGTAAGAGAGAGAGAGAGAGTCGAAGGGGAGAGAGGAAGAAATGGAAGCTCACCGAGCTAGGAGCTGTCGGTGAGGGAGGTCATCGAAGTTGGCGCTGCAGGCGGAGTCTCTGACAGTAGGGTGCTCGGCGAGACCGGACAAATCGCGGAGGCGCCGGAGGAAGCAGCGAGACCATAGCGCAGTGGAGGGGTCGGACGAATCTCGTCGAGGCACTGTGAAGGAGTGCGGGGCTCGCTGAGGTTGTCGACGTGATCCGGGATGAAGCGGCTCAGATCTGGCCAGTTCGACGGTTAGGTGGCCAAAACAGCGCCAAGTCTGGCTGTGGATGATGCGGAGGCGGCATGGCGCCAGATCTGAAGGCCACTGGTGCTGGAGCACTGCGGTGGCGCTGGACGGAGGGTCAAGGAGGTGGTGACGACGATGTCGTTGCCCGACGCGTAGATCTGCAGGGTCGAGGGATGCATGGCTCGTCGGAGCTCACCACGCGCTGGTGGTGGCACGACCCAGCAAAGGTGAGTAGATCTGTGTTGTGGTGGTTTCCTTTTGGGTTTGGTGGGGATGACTGGTGGAGGTGCTAATAAGCCATGAAGAAACTTCTAGTAGGCCTTCGGTACCTTTGAAAGTCTTCGACTTCATTTGGGTAAAATCTGAAATACTGCCTACGTATGAATGGGGCCTTGGTAGAGGTGCTGGTACTTGGGCTGTGGGTGGAGATGGGGGTCTATTGAGTGGGACCATCACGCCTTGTCTCAATAGCTCATTTTGCTGCCACTGAGCCCGTAATAAAGTATAAAGGAACCAATTGGTATCATCTCCATCAATCGGGGGCATAGGCATCTGCGGTCCAGCTTGAGGTAGATTCTGATGAAGGGGTGGTGGAGTATACCCTCCCTGGGGTGCAGGGGTCTGTTGAACAGGCTGAACTAACTGGGGTTCAGAGGCTTGGGGATGCTGGTGTGTAAGTGGGGTCGTCTGGTCTGGCTGAGAAGGCATGGTTGAGGTTACTATAGGTTGCTATGAGTGAATTTGCTCCTCTTGGGCTGCCGAGTTACCTGGGGTGATGGCAAGTGGTACAGTGCTACCGCTATGAGGATTTATTTTCTGGCACGCGATATAAAATTTTCGTTAGAACAATTTCAAGCTAGATGCAAGACAAGCAGTCAAATGAGTGTTTGAAGAGGAATCAAGGAGGTTATATAAACATGTGGATGAGATACCTAATTTCTAATCCTATATGCAGGCTCATATCAGCACAGTTATGTAGCCGATACGAAATGCTCTGACCTGCATGGGCCACCACAAAAACATGTAATGCCAAGTCCCAAAATACGTAGGACTAGGCATACGAAACATGCCTGCTGCATGTATACGAAGAATACTCAAATATGTGGAATCCTCATATGCATACATAAGCTATAAGTCACAGGCCAATCACAAATAACTATATCTCATCCACAAAATCACAAGGGAAAATGATAGTCCAGATAGTATCCAATAAAAGAGTTAAAAGATAGATAGTCGGGTGGAAACAAATCCACTACCGAACAACTATGAACATAATCTAAGTTACTGGAGTCCAACCTCCAAAAATAAATGAAAGATACAAGGAAAGAATCAGGCATCATCAGAGGGTGAGATATCCTCGATAGAAAATGAAGGAGCTAAACCGAGTCCGTACTCCTGGGGCAATCCTGACCATCTACACCTGAAGAGATCACCAGGTCCTCAGCGGGACATAACAAGATACAGAAAAAAATATGCCATATAAACTGAATATAAAGTGCTGACAATAATCCGGATCATAATATGGTTCAGCACTTTATCATCGAAGAAGTGAACCACACCTACAACCAAACAAGGACAAGGTGTGGTACATTAGTTCGTGACAAAATATCATTCCAAGCCATGAATGGTATAGTACACAACCATATGGAAAAGTACATACACCTACGGATAAAGGTTGCCTAACCATTCTAAATGGAATGCATTTTAAGAACAGTTCATGGTCGCATGACTACCGGGTCAAGTCAGAAAAATACCAATACAGTACAGTACCTCAGTAGCGAGTCACAACACCATATACTATTCCTCAGTATCGAGCGATTCTATAACATATAGTCTACCAATCGTTCCTCAGTAGCGAGCGAGTCTACGATAGATAGCATGGTAGTCAACTTCCAATCACGTTCTCCCCGCACAATGCAAACTCATAACTGCTAAGTCTTCTAGCATGCAACTCTATTAGCAGTTATTTCCTAACGCACGTCCTCACGTATCGGTGGCCAGCCGACTACGTAAGTCCGAGAACTATATTAGACTCGTGTCTCGTACAGCACATGTGTCAAGGCCACTGAATGCATCACAACATAAGGTAGTCTTTTTAACTTTAAGTCGATGCATAATATTAAAGTAATAGGAATAAAACTAAACAGTTAATTGCATAAAATATATCAAGGCAGAAAATGACAATAAGTAAGAAAATAAAACTAAATCAAAATGCTAAATAGCAGTAAATAAGCAAACTATAATGGCAAGGTATCTTGCTTGAGGGTGGTGCGAGATGTAGCGAATTCCAACAGTCAGAACCGTCAACACGAAAGTCAAAATCCACAAAGAGCTCCGGATACTGAAACAAACATCACGAACGAGTTTGGTATAAAAGATTTTTCTAGAAAATGCCTGTTCAAAAGTCCAATTCTGGAACAGGGGCAAAATCGTAATTTTGGGTCAAAACGATGTATGCCGTTGGATCCGTTTTGCACCGAAATACGTGCCAGTACCTACGGTCTCTAAAGTCGTCAAACTACATGTCTATGGATCTGGTTTGAGGAGATGAACTCAACGATATGTCCAATTTTGGATTCCGATGAGCCGTGCACAAATTCGCCCGTTAGAGCGGGTTACGGTCCCGCCAAATAGGCGTTTCGATCGACCTTCTCAGAATCGGACCAAACTTAGCATACAAGACCAGAAAAATGATACGGTCCTGCTGGCGCATGTTTCATCTCGATATGACGAACGTATACGAAGTTACGGCCAAGTTTGCAAAAGGTCGATACGAGGATATCTCGACGGATACGTACTGATTTCGTCGCGCACACGCAACGAAATCGAGTTCCGTCAGTTCCCACACGTCGACAACATCCATACGCGCCTTTCGATGCATATAGTGCGCGACCACGTCGCCCGGTTTGTCGGGGCGCACGGCGTATTGGTGAGAATTGTTGAAATTCACTATTTTAAAAACCAATTTTTTTCTAAACTTTGAGGCTGTTTTAACAACAACATACTAAATGAAAAATAAAACTAAAAGATGGGTTTCTATGTTGTATAGGTTGTCTACAAAGTTGTTTAAATATATTTCTAAAACATCTAATATCTTGACAGGAAAACGCCTTCCAATCGGGTGTTCGAACCTGTTTTTACACTCCTCGATATTTCAGAAAACCCAGATTTTTGTGGTTTTTCTATTCGATTTCATGAAAATCATACTATGATTCAAAATAAACTAATCTATGGTATTAAAATAGGCTTAGATGGGGTTCGAAAATGTGGAGATGGATCGAAAAATTATCGAGTTGGTAAGTAGAAATTAAATGAAGAACAATGGTACCTCGCTATCGGTTAACTGAACAGGGGCTCTGTTCTGACGCGCACGGCTTCTGCGACGGCGCTCCGGGGCTGCTCCGACGGGGCTCCGGCGGTGCAGGTATGTCACGACCCGCACCCTTATGAGGGGCACGAGCACGTGGGTACGTCCAGCCTACGCCGCAGTATCGGCGGTAGAACGCTGTATATAACGTCTGTAAATACCTACGACTAACAGTTAAAATGTACCTGTACAGTATATACTCTCCGAATAGAGGTGACATAGCAATACAGTCTCAATCACAGAATAAAACTAAGGTAGATAGCTCAGAAGGAAAGACATATGATAGATGAAAGAGTAATAAGTCCACAGTCTAATACAAGCCCAGATATATACAACATCACAGGGTATCAAAATATATAGAATATAGAAACTACAGTCTGATAAGCTAGCTGGATCGCAGTCCAGTCAAACCTAGCTAACCTACACTACTCTGGAAGTACAAAATCTAGTGGCTCTACTATAAGGCCACGGTCCAAGGCTACTCCATCTGACTCGAGCCCATAATAGGTCGAGCAGTCCGCCTCGGAATCATCTGTAATATATCATAACGGTATCCTGTCAGGAAAATGAGCAAGTACAAACACTAACAGCAGTTCCATGTGAATTAACAAATTCTATAAGAGACAGTATAATGAACTACAAGACAAAGATATATGAAGACTTGGGAACCGTTCGGAAGCCGAGTTACAACCCTTAAACCAAACAAGGACCGGGGTTATAACTCTTCTCCCGAGCAGAACTTAGACTCCAATCAAGGTACAATGTAAAGGAAATAGAGCATATGAGTAACTGTATATCATAGCATGGTGAAAAAATACTGAATGTAGAACAAAGCAGGATATACGATAAGATAAAGTAAATATAAAATATGATTTGAATTATTAGAGCGATATGTGATCGACTTGGGATAAGTGACAGGACAGGCTATCCACTTGGCCCGGCAATCCGCGGTGACCTCAACGGAGAGTCATGCCGGCCAACCTGGATAACGAGCACAAGGCAAAGGATCTCACTACACCCTTCGTGAGGGAAGAGTGGCACGAGCACATGAATAGTGACAGGGTGGCTTGGATCACATAGCCCCTAATAATTCCCCATCTCCAAATAGTACAATGGATCTGGACATGACACGTTATGGCACGTGATTTCGTAAGAGGGTAGCAAATCCTCTTTAGAAATCGGTGTCTATACAAGTACAAGGAACAAGACAGGGAGTGTACCCATATACCCAGAAATCTAGGAACAACATCTCATGTCATGATCCAATATGTACTAGTCCGTGAACAATCGTGACTGAAATCGAGTAAGACACTACAACTGAATCGGATATAGCAGATATCAAGAAAATGAAAACTATCAGTGAATGTACTCGCCTGCTGTCTTGAGCTGTATGGTATATCAATGCTCAGAGCGGTATCAGAAGACCTAAATATGAGATACTGTAAGTTAATTTAGGTTTAAACAAGTTTAGGAATGATTTACAATAAATGATATGCAATCTAGGTCAAACTAGGTCTCACTGAGTCACACTAAGTCATGTCAAGTCAATCTAGGTCAAATCAAGTTATACCAAATCAATCTAAGCCAGCCCAAGTCAATCCTAGGTCATACCAGGCATCACGGGTCAAAACAAGTCGAAGAAAGTCAAACGGGGTCAAGAGTTGGCCTACAGTTGACTTTTGGTCAACTGGTCAACCCTGGTCAACTCTGGTCAACTCTAGGTCAACCATGGTCAACCCTAGGTCAATGGTGACTAATAGTTGACTTTTGGTCAACTACACAAGTCTAATGGAAATTGGGACTAATTTAGGTAAAGCGTTGACCCATAGTTGACTTTCGGTCCAAAAAGTCAACCGTGGTCAATCGGGGCCAAGACTAGGTCTAGGCGACTATTTCTAACTATTACCAACCTCTACAACCCATATCCAAGTCCATCTTGGACTTTGAAACTCATATCTTGGCCGTAGGCCAATATCCTATTTTACCCTTAAAAAGGGTAAAATTCTAGCTTAGGCAACTATCAAGTTAGCCTACCTACGCTTGGTATTTTGACCCGAGCTCCCTAGGGTAGTAAGGTACTAGCCTAACATATGTTACCTACCAAGATACCTAAGTAAAATGGACATCTAGTCCATGTTACGGCCCATTGCCGGTATCTTGAATATTTCAAGATACAGAATGGTACGGCGCGATACCGGCGCCCTACAACCCCGATTTCCCCGGAAGCCTAACTGCAAAATCTAAATCATGTATTCTTGCCCCACGCCAAGTTTAAACTCAATCCGATACTCCGAGCTCCGTTTCGCCCTCTAACTCGGTTTTCCCCTATTTCTATTCTAGCCCTTTTCCTATTCTTCTAACTTTTCCAATCTTTCCTTCTAACCTCTAATTCTTTTCTAACTTCTCATTCCATAATCTTTTTCTACTCTTCTCTACGTTCTATCCATATAATATATATTATATAATATATATATATATATATATATATAATATATATAGGAAAAAGGGGGGGGGGGGGGGGGGGGTAATAGGTGAACTAGCACCAAAGGGGGGGGGGGGGGGGGGGGG